>VWZX01003383.1:146959-527466 GCA_013399015.1 Galbula dea | reverse complement strand
CGCCGCCGCCAAAGGCAGCTCCGCCGCAGCGGTAGCGGCGGCGTCGGGAACGGCCAAGCCCCCCGCCGACGGGGGCGAGACTCACCCGGCGAAGTACGGGGAGCACGGCAGCCCCGCCATCCTCCTCATGGGCTCCAATAATGGAGGACCTGTTATAAAGCCCGACTCGCAACAGCCGCTGGTGTGGCCTGCCTGGGTCTACTGCACTAGGTATTCAGACAGACCGTCCTCGGGTAAGGAACCGCGGCGCATCTGGGAGCTGTTAAAATTGTGACAAGTCGCGCCCCCCCCCCCCATTCCCTTCTCTTTGCTTTGGCTCCTGGCCTGCTGAAGACCTCGCGTGGGGAGGTGAGCCGCGGTTTTGGGGGGTGTCCTGGGTCACCCGGGGGGAGAGGAAACGCGTCCCCCTCCCCCCCTCCTTCCTCCTCCGAGTCTCCCAAATTTGAATGTGACGCCGGGCCCCGATTCGGTAGCGTTTCTTTGCGGAGAGCCGGCGGGGAGCGACCCCCTTTGCCGTGCCCCCGTGCCTTGCCGCAGCCCTGGTGTTCCGCAGCGAGGCGGCCTGCTCTGGAAGCGCTGCAGAGGTAGGCAGCGGATTCTGCTGATCCATTCGTTTGGGGCTTTTTCTCCCCTTATTTTATTTTTAGTTTTTTACTAGCTGCTGGTGGCCTTTCGGGGGTAGCGGATGGGAAACCCTGAGCCACACGGTGAGCGGCTGCTAGAGGTGCCTGTGTGGGGTTGTTTTCTCGGAAGGCGAAGAAATAGCTATTTTTTAGGGACGTGGCGGAGAAGCTGTTTGTGGGAACCGCTGCGGCGAGGCAGAGACAGGCAGGCCCATAGGCCGCGCGCTGCTGCGGCAGCCGATGTTCTCTGCTCTGATTTTGCGGCCCAGCTCTCGGCGACGGGACGAGACTCTGCCTGGGGCCGCCCCGATGGGAACTGCTTGCTCGGCCCTCCCGGCCCCGGGCCCGCTCCGACGCCCTCTTCTGCACTCCTTACTCTTTCCCGGCTGTCTCACCCAGCCCCTTATTTTATCACCGTTAGTTTCTATTTGTAATTGTCTTTTTTTTGGGGGGGTGGGTGGGAAGAAAGAAGCGTAGGACGAGGTTCCTCCGTGACCCCCCAGGCCAGCATCCAGGGATCTGCCGACGCGGGCCGGGGCCAGGCTCCCCCGTACAGACCTAGGGATGCCATGGCTGCCACGGGGGCCGTTTCGGCACGCGGGGATGGCTGCGATGCCTGCCCGTGGCTCTGCTCCGCCCTGCCCGGCCCGGTTGCTCCCCTCCGGCGAGTAATATCGGCCGAGCCATCTACATCCCCCCGTTATTGACATATCCAGCGACTTGAAACTCAGAAAAGCCACTTTGATTGACTGGGGTGATTGATGGAGTGATAGAGCTGTCAGACGGCGCGGCCCTCGCTCCCGGCCGGCCCGGACACGGGTGTTTTGCTGCCGATTCCCAGGGCTGCCGGTGTGCCAGGCGTTTTGCACTTGGCGTCTTGATTTCCTTTCCTCCCCTTTCTTCGGGCAGAGGATTATTTCTGCATGTTCTCCCCGCAGCTCCCTGCTCTCCCCAGTCCGGAGGGGAGAAGGGCGAGGGGAGGCTGGCTCTGCTCGGCCGCCTTCTTTGTTGTCCTCGGAGCTGGCCGCCGGCCCCGGCCGCTTCTCCCGACTCCGGGGAGGGACCAGCGGTCTGCGACGCTCGGCATCCCGCTGCAAGGTGCGGGGGAAAAACCATTCACTCCCCGCGCCCTCCGCCGGGCCGAGCCTGGGAGCATCCCTCCGGGCCCCGTCCCTCTCCGCGTCGGCAGACGCCGCCGAGCCGCGGGCTACCTCCCGCTCTGGGAAAGGGCTGAGCCGGGAGAGGAGCTTTCGGCCTACTCGGCGGCCGGGAGGCCTCGCAGGCTCCGTCAGGGGCTGCTTCTGGCGGGGAGTTGGCAGGGCTGGGGCCGCCCGCCGAGCCCTGCAGCTGTCGGGGGATTTTCGTAGATCCCTTTCGTCAGAGCTCCTTCCCCTCTTCGCTCCCCCTGGGCCGGGTCGGACTGGTGTGCAGGGGGCTGCGGGTAGCCTCCAGGCCGGGGGCCGCCCACGGGATGTGTCCTGGGGCCGGGCTGCTTCCCCGGACAGTTCAGTGACACTTCACCTGGCCCCATCCCGGCCTGGGATGGAGCAGCCGAGGAGGGGACGAGGGAGCACTGTTTTCGCCTGGGGTTCATGGAAGGAGCTACAGGCGGGACCGGGTGTCCCCGGTAAGGATCGGCCGCCAGAGAGCCCGGGCGACCCGGACAGCAGAGCTCCGGCGTGGCGGCGGCGAAGGGCTCACCTGGGGATGGGCAGGTCTTGCGGAGGGGGCTGTTGTCCCCCACAAAGAGACCTGGCAGCCCAAGGCCAGACCGCTGCTTCCAGTGCCGGGCCACGGGGACCCTCGTCCCCAGCGCTGCCCGGCGGAGCCGCTAGGTAACCGGCGGACCCTGGCTCCAAGCCGTGAGGAGGGACTGCGGCTTGTCTCTGCGAGGCGGGTGGAGCGGGCCCCGACGTGTGTCGGGGTAAGGGGCGAGTGGGTCTGTGCTCTCCTCGGTGGGGCCGGGGCGGCGGTGGGGCGGCAGGGGACGCGCGAGTGGAGTGGCACGCCTGGCCCCGGCCTCCTTTTCCCTTCCCCATCCTTCTCTCCGCTGTGCCGGGGCGGCGGTGCCCAGGGTTGGGGACGGGAAGGAGGGTGAGGGGACGCAGGATCGGCACAAATTCCCTCGTCGGCCATTTTTCCGGGGACCGGAGGGGCGGGGGTGGCGGTCGGTCTGCCGGTCGGTCAGCGGCGCGGCCCTGCCCAGCGGCGTGTGTGTGCCCTGCCCGCAGGCCCCCGCACCAGAAAGCTGAAGAAGAAGAAGACTGAGAAAGAGGACAAGCGGCCGCGGACGGCGTTCACGGCCGAGCAGCTGCAACGACTGAAGGCGGAGTTCCAGGCGAACCGGTACATCACGGAGCAGCGGCGGCAGAGTCTGGCCCAGGAGCTCAGCCTCAACGAGTCCCAGATCAAGATCTGGTTCCAAAACAAACGAGCTAAGATCAAGAAGGCGACGGGCATCAAGAACGGGCTGGCGCTGCACCTCATGGCCCAGGGACTCTACAACCACTCCACCACCACCGTGCAGGACAAAGAGGAAAGCGAGTGAGCGACTCGGAGCCTGGCCGTGAGCTGGGCACTGGCCGGGGGGTGGACAGGTGCTATTTAAAAGCAGATCTATTGTCTATCCATTGTATAAGGACTCCGATTAAGAAAAAAATTATGAACATTTAAAAAAAATTATCTCTATATAGCCAAACAGCATATGACCTTGTATATATTTAATTTCAGGTAAGAAATATGTGTAGCGATCTCTATTTGCTGGACAGTTTCTCTCTTCTCTCTCTCTCTATTCCTCTCTCTTTTGTTCATTTGTTTGTTTTGTTTACTTTCTTTTTTTCTTCTTGGTGTCCGTTGCTTTTGTTTTACAGTAAATGTCTGATATTTCTGATCTTTCGTTTGATTTTTTTTTCTGTGTGTGTGAATTTCTGTCCTTTTTTTTTCTGATGGAAAAAAAAATTCTGATCCACAGACTGCGAGACTGAACCCGCCGCTACAAGCCAAAGATTTTATTATGTTCAGAAATCTGTAGTCTGAAATAAAGTGTAGACTGTGTTCAGGATCCAGGCTGGCTGTAATTATTTATTTTAGTGTATGGATGTTTGTATATATATATACATAAATATAAAAATAAATATATATATACATACACAATACGCTGTGTATATAGTGCCATTTCACTGGCGTATTTAGGGTTTGTTTTCGATGGATCCATGCAGCAATTTTTAAACTGCTCATCCCTTGATTAAAACCCTGTCTGAGACCTTTGATTTTTTTTCCTACCCTCTTAAAAAAAATTATTTTTGGTTGTTGCAGTCGTGCCTGGCCTCCCACATCTCCCTTTTTAATAAGAAAAACTAGCTCATAATAATGGTAATAATATGTCACCAGCTCCTACAGGAAAAATGCCTGAAACCGTCTGGACGTTTAGAGCTCCAGGATGTGTAGAAAAGGGATTTGCCTGACATCTCCTTGCCTGGCTCCCGGAGGGTCTGCTTCCATCCTGAGTTTCCAGCAAGGAGCGAGAGCTGCCGTGCAGGGCAGAGCCGCGGTGAGGAGAGGACTGGAGCGATCGCCGCTCCACACCGGGTGCTGTGCCGCCGCTCCCCGCGAGCTCTCTCGCTTCCTGCTCCCTGCATCTGCTCTCTGCTCCCTCTTCCAAGGCTCAGGATCACGTTTGCGTGATCACGTGCGTGGGAAGCGTGGGGTGGCAGATGGGCTCCCAGCTCTCAGTGTTTTCACCCACCCCGGTTAAATTCGCGTGCACCCCGTGCCAGTGACGGCTCTCTTCGCTAGGGACACCGGCCAGGCGCGGTTGGACCGTGCCCGTGGCTTTGTCCTTGGGCCGTCGAGGACAGCCATGCCCGGGCCTGGCGCCCACGCGGGCCTTGTGTGGGGCCCCGCGGAGCCAAGGGCAGGCTCAGGGGGTCTGCTTTTCACTGCCCCTGCAGAAACTGGACGCTGGGATGGCTGAAGAGCCGCTGCTCCCCACGACGGGGGTCTCTGTCGGGTTTTCCTCCCCTTTCTCTACTCTTCAGAATCTCTCTCCGAGCCTCTCATGCGGCGGGGCGGAGGGGAGAAGTGGGCAGAGCTGGAGCCAGGGTGAGACCCGAGCCAGGGGAGACCCTCTCCTGCATCCCCCTCCGGAGGCAGGGGCGCTGGTACGCGGGGCATGGGCTAGTAGCAGCACACCCGGCCGGGGCGGCCTGCAGCTCATAGCAAGTCTGCAGATTCTCTTCCCCCTTGTCGGAGGCATTAAATGGTTTCTGTCTTTTGGAGGAGAAGGGGAGCAGGGGGCAGCGGGACATGGCCTCTGCCGTTTTTGTTTGCTTTTTAACTGTTTCTCCTTAGCCCTGCAGCTGGCTGTCACCGACCAGGGATGAAGGCACCGGCCGGGGCTGCCCTCCCCGGCAACAACCCCCTACCCTCCGCAACCACTGTCGGCGTAGCAGGACCCGTCCCCCATCCCATCCCATCCCATCCCATCCCATCCCATCCCATCCCATCTCATCCTATCCCATCCCATCCCCGCTCAGCCCATCTCTCCTCTGCCCGCCGAAGGCTCTGTTCCCTTCCGCAGGCCGAGGAGCAGGGAATACTTGGAGGGCTCCAATAAATGTTGTACAGCGCCATCTAAAGTTCTGTATTTCTCCCTCTCCTCTTTTCCGTGGGATTCAAGCATACATCTGCCGCACCGACAAAAATAAACTATCCTTCAAAGCGCTCTCCGAGAGCCCGTCCAGGCGGGGGCAGCTGCAGGGTTCAGGGGGTGCGTTCAGACCCCTCCCCAGTCCCCCTTCACTTGCTTCTTCGGGTGAACGCTGAGAGTTTGCTACCTCCTCCTTCCCTGCTCCCATCTCCGTTCAGTTTACTTCCTTTCCCACATACCCTCCTCCTCGCTCTCCCCTGGAGCTGTACAGGCGAAAAAATGTCATTTCTTCTTAAAAATAGGGTGGTGATGCTCCCCGACAGCGTTCCCTGGCTGGATGCGACCCTGCCCCGCTGAGGGGACAGGGCACGCACCCGCTTTGGTTTCCCCACCGGCGGGACACGGGTTATGCTACCGCTGCTTTTCGGCGCTGGACAGAGAGGGGCTGCTGGGGTCTCCCCCCGCCACCCCTCGTCTCTCCGACAGACCCCCGGGTCCGCTGCCTACCTGTAACCGGGGACAGGCTCTAGGGCTGGGGGGTTGCCCACATGGTGGGGGGTTCCGGAGGAGGAGGATGAAGAGGGTTTCCGCAGCCGCGGGGTGTCCGGCCAAGCTCAGCTGAGCTGGATAAGTCAGGAATAAAGACGACGGGGGAAATATAGGGCAGATTAAGGGGAGCCTAAAGAGGATTATTTAAACAAGTCGGGCTTTTTAATGTAATTACGTTTTTAGGATTTCTCGGCGAGAGCAGCTGAGCGGGGTGTGTGAAGGGACCGGCGATGGCTGGCGCGGTCCAGATCTGCCCTCGCTGGCTCCAAGAGTGACCTGAGTCCCCTGCGGGGGATGCAGTCGGGGAGGAGCTCCCCCTGAGGCTCAGCACCAGCCCCACGGTGGGCTGCGGGGAGCCGAGAGGTAAGAGCAGGGGTAGCAACATCCTCCCTGTCGGAAAGAGACCAGGTGTGCATGGAGCGGCGGGGTGGGGCGAGGGACATGCACCGGGGCCTCCGGCCGGAGAGCTGGGGGCTGGATGGGGCGGATGGGACCGGGAAGCTTAAGCCCCAGGAGGGGACACCCTCAAGCGCAGGCGGAAAAGCCCTGGAGGGAAAGCAGTACTTCCCCCCTGCCTCTCTTCCTCCGTCCCTCCCTCCCTACCAGGGGAGACAGCTCTCCCTCAGCCAGACTCTCAGGAGGCAGCAGCGCGTTTGTGGGGTGTGAATCTCAGCCAACNAGCTCTACCTCCTCCCCTTTCATTCTTCCTCTTGTGTAAGGACACACCGACGCTCATTTCTCCCCCTGAAGCAACCCGAGAGCTGGGCACAGCCGCTTCCAGGACCCTGGCCCCGGCCCGACGACGACCCCCCGGCAGCCTACTGCTTTGCATATGCAAATGGCTGGCGGGGAGGAGGGGAAGGCCACGCGTGGTCCCCCCGTCGGTCCCCTCGGGCCGGGGCGCAGATCCTTCTGCCTCCTGTCACGGAGCTTGTTCCTTTGTGCCGCCTTTCGAGGAATCAAAGCAGACACGATTGTGACACGTAGCCCGTCGGGTCAGAGGTCAGATTTCACAATCCCAATTACAATGATTTCTAATGATGTTTGTCTTGCGGGCTCCGACGCCGGGAGCTTTACAAGAGGGTTCCTTTCCCCTCTCCTCTGCCTGGAGGGCCGTGGGTGCCGGGAGCCCTCGCCTCTGCTCCGGCCGGGGGGAAATGCATTGTCCCCGGGCCGCGGGAGCCTAGTGCCGCGTGCAGCCTGCCGAAGGGCGGTGGTAGCCGGGCGGCTGCACTGGTGTGTGTGTGTAGGGGGGCCTCTGGGGTCCGGCCCCGGGCTGCCTCTGTACCCCTCTGCGGTTCTCGAGGCCACCACAGCGTGACTATCACAGTGTTTTACAGTGAATATTACCAAGCACTGCGCCACTCCCCCACCGTCGAGTAAGGTCCGAAATAGGACTATAGGAAGTGACTAAGTTGGGGTTGGAGCTCTACTCACCAAACTGGCTCTGTCAGGGGCAGATCGCACTGGGCGACTGTAGGGACCGGCCTTGTCCAGGTCGCCACTCCCCCACACCCTCGAAGCCGCCGGCGGAGTCCCCGGAGGGGGCGGCGGGCGGTCCCGGCTGGGAGCTCACTACGCTCCGCCGAGTCCCGGAAGAGTCCCGGCAACGGAGGCACGGCATGGAGCATCCGGGACTCCGTCTTCTTATCAATGGAAATGATTCGTTTTAACTTTGTTACTTTTGTCTCGCAACAAATAAAAGCAGAGCGGCGGTCGGGTCAGGCAAAACTCAAACGGTTTCTGATCAAACGTAAGACCGTTTGGAAAAAGCTTTGCCGAAAGGTGAAGGGCTGGAATTTGGAAAAAAAGTTATACTTTTTGACTTCACAATCCCCCAAAATCTGTAACTTTGTCTCCACTGGAGGGTTGGACACGTAGGCCCTGGAGCTGGCTGTAGACAGCAGCGTGCAAGGTGCATCTTTATGCTCTACATCAAATGCCTTTGAAACAGATTTAAAAGAGTGTATGTAAAACAGCTAATGGAACTCTTTCTTCCGGTTGAGTAAATCGGGGAACCAGACTTTGCTGAAAGTAGAAGCCCTTTGCTCTGGGATCTGATCTTTGCTGCACCAGGTGAGCAACACTTATATTAAAAAGATTTTGTTTGTTTGTTTGTTTGTTCTTGGTCACTTTATCAGTTTGGAGATAACGAGGATGCAAATAAAAAACTTTGTTAGCTGCGGCAGCAGCAGAACAGTCGGGGCAGTATGGTTTAGGTGATACGGGGCTACCGAGCCGAGTTTGCCGCGGCCCGGATACGGGGCGCTGCTGGTGACGGCGGTGCGGTCGTGGGGGGTTCCGCGGGGCCCATGGGGGCGGGCGTCGGTTACAGCCCCGATCTACGCCCGGGCTGCTCCCGCGGGCTAGGCTCGGGCACGGGAAGTAGCCGTAGCAGCAGGGCGATACGGAGGCACAGGCCGGCCAGGGCACATCTGGGGTCGGGATGTTTATTTTTTTTGTTTTCCCTTTTCTCTTTCTTATCCTCGGTTGGGCTGCTTGGAGCCACCAGGCTCGGAGAACAGCAGGGTCACGCCAGAAGTAACGGCAGCTCCGACGCCGGGAGCTGCTGGGGTAGCAAGGGGGGATACTCCCCCTCGGCGCCCGCATCGAGTACCCTCCTAACAGGAGGGGAGAGCCCTACCCGGGCCACGGCAAAGCCCCACTCTCTCCTGGGGCCAGGCAGACTCGCATGGCAGCCGTCACCCGGGCACAGCATCGGCAAGGGGAGCGAGGGTGGACAGGGATGGTCGAAGAAGGTGACAGGTGCCACCCTCGGGTGTCGGGCTCGGGGCACTGTTTGACATCGGTGGAGCACGGCTGCTTCCTCCCGTCTTAGCCAGCGTCCGTGGTGCAGCGGCTACCCAGCTTGGGATCTGTTTGTCCGGGTAGGGTGTAGGAAAGGACTGTGCTCGCAATGGGACAGTGCTGGGCCCCACCGTGCTTCCCGCCGCTGCCAGCACCGACGGAGATGCTCCCAGCCTCTCCGTTTGCGAAGGCACGCTGCTCCCCGAGAAAGCACCACAAGAACCAGAGGAACGGTGGCAATAATGGGGCACTTTTATGTCCCCCTCTTTCTTTCTTTGGTTGTCGGATTTCAAAGACACCCCCTTCTCACCCTGCTCCCAGGTCGGGGCTCCTGCAGGGTTCCCCCCCAGCGGGGAGCGAGGGTTGGGGGGCTCTGCGGGAGGCATCAGCACACTCAGGTGTCCCCACATGACAACAGACCTTTTAAGAAATAAGTGGAGGAGGAGGAGGAGACACACCTGCATGGCCTCGCGGGGCCCAGGAGCCAGACTGGGGGACTTTAAGCTTAAACCCCAAAATTTAGAATGAATGAGGATTGTGCTCTGGTGGGTCCCCTCAGTTATGGAAAGCTTGAAGAAGGCATGGGAAATGATATTAACTTTAAGATCAGCTCTGTTTTTTTCTTTCCAGAGAACAATGCGTGCCTTATCTCCCTCTGAATAAATAAATCATAATTGCCCGACAGTTACCCGTTACAATAAAATTGACCAGATCTTCCAACAATTAGTTACGCGTTCTCTCTGCTCTGGTAAAAGTCTTGTTAAATGTGATGAATGTTAAAATAAGCTACCCTTGAACGTACATTGCAAGAACTTTATTGGGAAAGTACAAGTATTTAAGCTTCTTAGGGAGACAAATCCATAATGAAAGAGGGTGAGTGGTAAAAGACAAGACTAGAGATAGCACTAGATTTTCAGATGCCAAATTAAATAGTAATTGGATCATGGTTTTTTTTAATGAGGCTTGGTGTTTTCTTGATGCCCTGGTGCACATTTGGAAAAAAAAAATTGTGTACCCTTTAGCTTCACAAGTTGGACACTGACCCCAGCAGCAGTTTCACTGCAGAGAACTGTCAGCTTCGCCCTTTCCACTGGTAGCCTCAGCTGCCTAAAATGTTGCCTGGGAGCATGACACCTCAGATACTGCAGTGCTTTCCTCCTATGGAGCTGCAGCGCAGCATCTGGACCCTAGCTGAGAAGGTGCTTCCCATTAGGACAAGCTGCAGGCAAGCACATGCTGCCCATCAACCTTTTGGAGACAACAGTCACTGCTTTGGATAGAAGAGAGAGGCTCAAAGTGAGGCTTGCTCCTGCTTTGCTAACAGAAAGGTGGGTGAAAGAATTTTGAAGCATCTTGACTTCATCTCCCTATCCATCAGATGCTACTGCTGTCCACAAAAGCCCTGCATCAACTTTGCAGTTAGGGACATCCATGGAAGCTGCCCCCAAGACATGGAATTGTAAGGCAAGAACAGAGCAGAAGACTTGAGCATCTGCACGCAAACAGCTCCAAGAGCTGGCTGAAGGAGATATACTTCTGGCTAAGAAGTAGGATAGACTTTACCACATTTGAAGACTATTAATTGGATTAGAAAAACAATCTTTTTTTGTTGTTCTCTGGGAAGCGCTGGATTTTTCCTCAGGATCTCCCTGTTTGTATGTTCCTAGGTTATTGACCTGTCTGTACCTGTGTGATGGGTCCTGGGCTGGAAAGTCTAGTTCTCCCTTGGGCAGAACAAGCAGAAGTGGCACTGAGGCCCCTATCTCCAGGTGTTGTGGACCAGGTCCAGACCCTGGAGTGGGCAGAGCAGTTTCTGTTCGTGTTGGTGCAGAACAGGGCACTGAGAGTTTCACGTGAGCTGGGCAAACCCTGGGCCACCTACACACCAGGAGACAGCACAAGGACATTCTTTGCACGTTTTTCAGCTACATCCATTGTGCAGTGATTAATGTCTTGGTGTAGCCCAGGTCTGGACATTTATAGCACTGTGTCACCTCCTCCAGTCCATGCACATGAAGGAGCTGTGGAGGCTCCATGACTGTAGAAGAGCAGTTAGGAAATTTCACAGTGGAGGTTCACAGCTTGGGGCAAGTAGGGAGCTAAATGTTAGAGCAGCAGCCCAGAGGTTTCACATGCAGCCTTTAACTTCTATAGCTCTTTCTACTTGCAGAGTTGTATATTTAAAGTGGATTTCTTGATTAATTTAAGGTTGTTTGGGTCTCTCTCTCTTAAGTAAAAACACACGAGACCCACACTTTCTTGTGGAAATGAGCATAAATATGGAGCTGTTTCTGTAGTGCTTTAACATGCAGATGAGTTTACCCCAGAATATGTCTGTTATAGGATGCATCATATAAATATATAGAGTTATATTCTGGATACTAATCATGTCCTCCATAGAAAATGATATCAGTTTGAGGTTATTACAGGTTCTGTGATGTAGCTGTTTTGTATTTGACTTTTTAAAATATGTTCCACTTACTTGTAGACCACACAAGCTCTATCTAGGACACCTGGTATCTATTAGATTGTTTCAGTCAGTGGAACAAAGCTAATCGAATATGACTGGTGAAGTTGAGAGTTTTGCCATTGATTTCAATGGCAACAGGATGGGACTTGGAAGGATGAACTGTAAAAACACAGCTTCATATAATTTTATTCACATCTAGCCTGTCAGGAATAAAACCCCACCAGCCAGAGGTCAGGGTTGTTGCACTATGTGCATGCACACAAGATTGCAAGCAGAGAAAGCCACACACATGTGGATTTGCCAACTTTCACCTGAGGTTTAATTTAAAAAGGAGCATCAGCTTAGCCTGAGCTACAACAATAGATTAGTGGCCTGAATATTGTGGTAGATGGCATAAATCTTGACAAAAATAACATGCTTGTGCTGTGCCAGAAAAAATAAATAATTCCTCTGTTCCTTGCATATTGTACCTTTCTGAGCATCCAGGTGAAGGTACAAGTACAGTTCAAAGTGTCAACCACCTTATCCTCCCACCTGAGGTCACTCCTGACTCAGCCTCTTGGGAATGTTGAGCCCCTCTAAACTGGCTGAGGTGCAGTGTGGTCAGCCGCAGGGTAGGGACATGCTCTAACTTCCCAGGGAGTTTAGTAGTAAATAAGAAAGGTTTTTCCCCAAAAGGGTGAACCCCAGGGTGCTATAGAAAGCTTCAGAATCCTGTAGATCCCTTTCAATCAAAGAATTCTTGACCACTACCTGAAATTCCTGAGTGGTCCTCTTTCTGTCCCCAAAATCCACCATAGAACTCATTTTGAAGTCAGTGTTCTAACTGGAGAGATGGTTTAAAGTGGTTTAGCTATGCTGGTTTTGCTGCTGAGTGATAAGGTGAATGCAAACAGCACGGGCTCCCTGCCCTTGTATGCTGGTGTACATCAGCTCCAAATTAAATTCCTGCAGTAGTAAAGCTGAATGAAGAGGAGAATGCAGCATCCAGCCCATGCTTCTGCCTTGCAAGAAGGCTTACACTTCTGCCATGGATTTTTGGACTTAGATATGCATTACTCAGTCAGTGGGTTTCACTGCCTGGAGCTTGACAAGAAATTTGAAAGCTTTTATTTAAAATTACAGAAGCTTGTCACACTTCAAGCTCTTCTTTATATTCAATAAATTATTAAAAATTATTTCTTAAAACATGTACATGATTGAACATGAATGACAATTATTGTTATTGCTACATATATGGGGCTAAATTCTGTTTGTAGGTTTTTTTAAGGACTTCTTTATTTTGGATTCTTCCTAAATCCACTCTTACAGCAGTAGTGATTCAGAGAATAGAACCAATCATTTTTGTATGTCTAGCAAAATTGTTCTTGAAAGCACTAGGAATGTTGTGTGTATGAAGCTGAAAGTAAATCAGGGATTCAAGATCTGTTTCCAAACAATTTGAAAGAGTCTTAGACTGAGTCTTATTTAATTTGGATGGAGTGCATTTGCATGGAGAGCTGAGGCGCCAAAAATAAACACAACCCCTCCCTATGCATAGGATGAAAGAAGATGGACTTGAAGACAACTTCTTGAGTCATCTGGCCCAACCCTTTTCATCACACAAAGTAAAGGCTACACTAATCCAGCCCTGAACTTATCTTATGCATCTCTACTGGTGTTTTAATTATCTCAATAGGCAGTTATTGTGTTTACCAGGAAACCAGTGACCAAGTATACCACTGCAATTCTTTTTGTGATTCTGTTTCTGCAAAGATTCTTTCATTTAGAATAAGATTCAGGAAAATGTTTGTGTACCAAATGAGTATTCTGGCCAGTTTTTAAAAAAAATATCTATAGTTGCATTGGAATCTCAGTGACTTTAATATTTAGTTAACAGAATTAACTTGGTTCTCACTTTTGACAGTGTTAAAGCATGCATTAAGTGGCAAATGTTTTAGAATAATTTCTGAGTAAACTAAGAGAAGTACTGGAATAGACCTGCATATTAAATTAGTCAGAAATCCTTCTTTTGAGCTGTATTTTGAGTAAGAGAGTGTAAAATTAATCCAATTTAGGTTTATGTAGGAGTAGCAAGCTAATTACAAAATCACATAATTTTTTTTTTTTTGCACAGACTTATTGAAATTATTACATGACCATTTTAAACAACCTTAGAAGGAAGAAAAATCTCTAAAGTCAGAGATCAGAGCTGCACCAATTTTCAGGAATCCACAGGTCCTGGGAGTACAAAGCCATCCCCAGAGCGAGCTCTAATTCAGAATAACTACAGCTCCTGCATTCCTGGCACACCACAACAGAAGACAATAAATGGAGTCAGGTTTTGTCCGGTCCAGTCAGCCCTTGCTACTGTGCTCAATGGTTTGCTTCACATGAATGCAGGACTGGACTCAATATGTGCCTGCTTTTTTTCTTTATTCTGCCCCTCTGTCCCCTCCTTTTCTCTTTAAATAGATGTAGAAAGGAAAAGTCACTCCACAGTTTCCAGGATCAGCCCCCCTAAATTTCATCTTATGGTTCCTTTTTGCCATATTGCATGTTATCAGCCATAAATACACCCCAAGCACATTAGCGTTACCGAGATCAGGGGTTTGCAATATTCCTAAAAGGGATGTTACAGGACAAAAGTTCAAAACCTTGGGGCCTGATCCTGACCCCTTTGAACTTAATAGATGTTGCAGAGGATTCAGTGGGAGCAAGCTTGTGTACTCTACGTGCGGAAGCATTAAACTTAAAAGCAAACTGTTTAAAAGGCTACATTGTTTCTTTCTTGTACTGATAGTTTCTCATGTAAAGTTCTATATATTCTTTCACAATAAATACATGAAACAGTTAATCCAATGTTATATTGTCTAGTAATATTTTACTTGCAAATGACCATCATTTCTTCTCTGCTCTGTTTGTTCTTCTGAATGTCTGTTTTATATTCTGGAAATGGAAGAGCTATTCTTTTAATGCCTATTTCTTTCTGATGATAATCATTCTTTCTGGCAATTGCTGTGACTTGCAGCTAGTCTATATTTTCGATCAGTAAATATTGAACTACAATGGCAAGGAAGGTCTGAGCTATGACACAACTAAACCAAACAAATAGAAACCACCGCACTTTTTTTGTTGTTTGTGTGTTTGTTATATTTCTATTATTTTCTGGATAGATATACCCACCTCTAAGGTGGTTCTAAATTACTGGCTATTTTGTCTTAGAGGGGATGCAAGCCAGACTTTTTTTTTGATAGCAGCTACAGTGAGGTGGGTAGAATCCTCAGGGGTTGGTGGCTAGTACCCTGCCTGTGTCCTGCCTGCTCTATGAGGCAGGCTGAGTGGCAGGTCTCTGGGGGTGGCACCACACAACTATCGTCATGATGACCCCAGGGTAATGCTGGGCACCTCTCAGCACCTCACACTGGAGCACAGGGCTGGCACTGACAGCGTGATTTTGCTATGGATTTTGGGGATGGAGGAAAGTTAGTGTCTGAGGTCTTGGGCAAGCCAGTCCTCGCTGTGGGCTTGGTGCCGTGGTAATCCCTTTCTCCTGGCGATGCTCAATTGCAAAGACAACCACCAGGTCAAATCCCCAGCCCTTACCGAGGCAAAATGCCATCGGCTTTAATAAGCGTTTGCAGGGAGATTTCGGATAAGTCAATGTGGACTTTTGTCTGCATAAAGACTAAGGATTTGGCCTATGGTCTTTTACAGTACAAGGTTAATCAACATGCGGGAAATTCCCACAACCTTTAAAGGGTCCTATTGTACCTCTGTTCAACAGAAATGTCTGCTAAACCACTGGGTCCTCTGCTATACAGCTCGGGTGTGATATGAACCAAAGTAACTCCAAGTCACTTAACCGGGTCTTCCCAGAAATGTATCAGAAAAAAGCTCCCACAAAAAATAAAGCAACCTGGATAATTCAATGGAAGCCAGTGGAGAAGTGCTCCTGCCCTCATTAAGATCAATGGGAATTTCCCCATTGATGGAGCTCATTCAGTGGGAGAGGAATCTGGCTCTACAGTAGCATTTTAAATTATATTCAAAGGTCACTTAAATTATATGGTCACTTTAAAACTACTCTCCAGAAACATGAGTGATATTCAGTTATGCTGGGCACTTGCCTGAAAGTGTCAATTAGGATCTCATTGGAAACATTCACTTTTGAGAAAGCCAGTTGGCATCAGCAGCTTGTTGTAAGAGCTGCTGCAGTCTAAGGTGTTAAAATGAAGCATTTGTTTTTGAAATGACCTATAAAGCCTGTCAGCATTTGCAATCCAGCTTGCAAGTGGTTGTGCAATGCAGACTGTTTGATGTCCAGGAGGATAGTTTGCCACTTTGGGCAGGTTCCAAGTTTTTCGGGGAACTGAAATTGTCACCGGATGGTATAGAAATACTAGAGTTTAGCAACATGAAGTATTGATAGAGACGCCACCCTACAAATAACCTATTCCTCTTGCAGTGGTATGAGGTCCTGGAAATGATATTCTCAGTTATGAATGAAAGGTGTTGAAGAATAGGATAGAAAATGCGAGCACAGCCAACTGGCTCACCTGCCAAAGCAGGCACAGCTTGCCTTGTGAATAAGTTAGATGTGCTCTTTCGTTGTCTGGTATTAGATCTACAAGAAGCAATAAGTAGTCTAAGTAAAGTGTTAATTCTCAGCCTTATCACTTATGGATCCATTATGCCTTCATAGAATTTAGTAATATTTATCTAGATAAACTAAATGTTACATAAAATTTAAAGGTGGTAAACATGCTGTCTGCTAAATTATTCTGTGCATGCTGGGAAAGTAGCTCGTGGCAGAACTGAATTATTTAATATTATTTTCCAGTATCATGTAGACGAAATATAAGCTTCATTTTTGGATTATGATTTGTATTATGAAATGCTTATCAAGTGTTTTCCAAAGATTAGTTTAGTTTTAATTAAATAAACCTTTCTCAGGAGAAAGCTCCCAACTACTCTTTGTACCCAGAGGCTACCGTACTTGTTGTTTTTAATTATTTTTCACTGTTACCCAAACTGCTTTGGGTACTCCTGCCCAATTAAATCAAAGACATGGGCTTCTTATACACAATATGTTTAATATTTAATTTTAATTAAATTAATTAAATTGTTTATTTAATTTTATGTGCATTATTGTGCATAGAGCAATGCAAAATTTATGATAGGAGGAATTTGTGGGATCTTTCAAACAAGCTAATTACTGAGGTAAAAAGAGACTACTTCTCTCTTTCTAGGGAATAGGCACCCAACCGTAAGGAGAAAACAAAACCAGAAGTTGTTTGGCTAAAATAATAGGTTGTCGCACAGCATTAAGTATTATTTGTTTTACCTTGCTTTATCTTGTAACCATTACTTTATTATATTATAATGGATTTAACAACTGCCTTCTGTCCTAATTGTTGTAGGCAGGTAATCAAGTATTTATCAGATTAAGTAAACCTAAAGCTACAATATAAATATATTGGGAACATTAAAAATCAGCAACTCATATGCCATAGAACACACACTTCTGGTCACACTCTGAGTCTTTTTTTTTCTCCAACAGATCCATCTATCTCCCAGATAATCTTTATGAGAGCATGCTGTTTATTAAAAGGAGTGGCAAATAAAAAACCCTTTTTTTTTCTTTTTTTACTTAGTGGATGCAGATTGCAGATTATTTGTTGTGATAGATTTTTTTTTTCTAATGAAGATTTCTTTTTTCATGCAAAATGAGCAGCACCGTGTTTTTAATGCTGTTTTAATCTAGTGGTGTATAGTTCTGAACAGATCACTTATGCTAGGTATAGACAGAAGCAGAATACTATTTTGCATCACCTTGATGTATATTGTTTCTGTGGGAAGTTAATAAGCAAAGAAAACACACAAATACCTATTGGAAATGTTGGGGTTTTTTTATGGTTTATGTAAAGATAACTCACAAGCCTTCTCTCTGTGCATAAAAATACCCACATGGAGGCTATAGGGACCCATCCAAAGCTCACTCAACTCAGTGGGGTCTTTCCATCAATACTGGGGGGGTTAAAACAGGCCCTTTGGGGCTGATTTCTTAACACTTGAGGAGGTAAACCTACCACTATGCCTTGGCCACATTTGTCAGCAGCACAGCTCCAGGGAGGAGACAGCAGGATCAGGCCCTTATACTACTACGCAGTTGGGAAGGGTCCTGGAAATGCAAACCAGGCTCCTGGCAGGGGCAGCCCTGGTTGTTTTCACAACATTGCAGCTGTGCTGCATGTGGCTGTGAGCATGACCACCCTGACTGAGAGGGATGCAGGAAAAAATGAATGGAAATTGTTTTGGAATCTTCCCCCACCACCCCATAAAAATGCAAAATATATATTATGAACTTGATATAGGTGCAAAGTAGTGGTGGGCATTTTACCTTTCCTTGTTTAAGAGTTAAAAGTGAAATAAGTGAAAATTCATAGTGAAAAAAATTCATAGTGAAATAGAACACTTTACTTCTCTGAGTGTTGTGACAACTAAACCAAATATAAATAAATGTATTCAGAGGAATTATTCATATAATAATTAACAACTCCTCAGCCCCAAGAGCAGAATAGCTAAAAACAATCTTTCTTGAGTGTTAGAGATATTCATAGAGCAATAGTTTTTATTTCAGCAGATTAAATAGTATCATAAAAGTAGCTGATGATGCAGTAAATTAAAAATCAGACTGAAGACGACTTTGCAGCAGCTTTTTTAGTCTAATACAATTACCCATTACTGGCTAAACATTAGTTTTAAATCAACAGCCGTTGTCACAAAGAATTTTCCCTCAAAATTATTACTAGGAGAATTTAAAATGAGAGCAATATTACTGAATATACAAAGCCTGAAGAGATCTTAATACTGAAGGAACACATATCATAAAGACTCATCTAGATATAATTTTTTCCCTGCAGTCTATTCCTGCTCAGACCGAGGCAGAGCGATCCGTATGCATAATACGCCTGCCTACATGCATGCACTGGGAGACAAATCCAGTGGAATTCATAGAGATATAGCCTCACCTTGGACTGGTTAGACTTAAAGGAGAGACGTGAATAAGGAATGAGGCTGGGCTAAGCCCTGTGCAGCAGGTCCGTGGCACGCAGGGCTTGCCGCTTGCCCCTGAGTGTTCGGTGCTACTTCAGATTTCCATACGCTCAAGTGTAGACAGTGCTGTTATTGAGGCAATAGCACCCAATTATTTCCAGCCCCTTCTTAAGATATTCTGTGCAATATAGGAAAGCTCAAGAGTTCGCTGTCTTTGCATGCTAATGGGAAGAGGGTTGATGAAAGGAATAAAATAGAAAAAGGCCATGTGATTCTGGAGACTGGGGAGACTGAGGAGTGCCACGTGCAGCTCCCTATAACCGGCACTAGCACAGCACTTGGACGGACCACTCCTGTTCCCAGCTACGTGACAAGAATCGGTGCAAAACAAGCTGTTTTGGATGCCTGACTTTTTGCCTTTCTCTGGAAGATTTGAGAGGAGACTGGAAAAAAGAACAAGTGTATCAAGCTTACGTGGCACATTTAGAGTGGAATATTTTGCAGGTATAAATGTTTTTACCGGTCACAAAGACAGGCAGAAACTGTAGTCAGTGCTCCCGTGCTTACTGTTAGGCAGGGAGAAGCTTGGAAATAAGGTTCATGATGTAAATCAGGGCAGGCAACTGCAAAGAAGAAGTAGCTATATGATTTACAGAGTAAATTACTGGCTTCACTAGATTTCATTATCTTCACCAAACTGTTCTTTATATTTCAGTGTGTTTATATTTTATTCAGAGATCTTTTCAGGGAAGGAGGCTGAGCATGCATGCCATGACCATTTCCTGAGATGTGTGCAGGGTTTCTGGAGTTATTTATAAAGGCAAACTTTGACTTTTATAGGCAGGGCAAGATTATTTTCCCTAGCTAGATATATGTTTTAGTAAGTGTGCTAAAGGTACTTTAATATATGTGCCTGTTATCTGATGAGCTTACAGCAACAGCTGCTATTTATCCATGACGGCATACTGCTCTAAGATTGATGGGTGGAGGACTCATAGAAGCCAGCACCCAGGAGATCCTGCTCCAGCACCCCAGGCTTTCCCAGATGGTGCCTTGTACTTGGCCAGCACTGCAAATACAGATGTCTTGGTGCATGGGCACCATCTGATGGTGCTGCTTTGCTGTGGCCATTCGTGTCCAAAATGGCACTGGGACAGCTGTGGGAACCATTTTTTGGTTGGTGCCAAAGTGATTGCTTGTTGTATGGGGTCCCAAAATAAGCTGGTGATTGAGGAAGGTAGGGTTAGTACAGAGTGATGGGAAGATACACACTGTGAACTTTCCCTAGACTCAGAATTTGGGTAGAAATGTCACAAGAAGGGAGGCGAGGCAAAGGGAAATTGAGACGGTGGAGGGTTTGATGGCAAAAGTCTGAGTCAGTTTCTGCTGACTGTTAGTACAGCTTATTCCTTTGTGTTGGTCACTCCTGTGAGCCAGACTATGCCATGTGTTGATGCTGTGTTTAATTTCTTTTTAATCCAACACTGGGCATTTTCCTTCCGCTTGCCCATGTCATCAGCTTAAGCATTACCCAGCTTCGCCTGCCCCATCCACAGAGACATCCTCTAGCAGTATCCATTTCCCCAGGATCTTCTGCAGCTACTGCTTCACTGCCACAACTGTGGTCATTGAGGTCATTGTGGTCATTGAGGGGCCATTGCACCATCTTCTGGTGCAGGATCCACCTAAGTGGCACAATGAACTTCTAGGTCTGTGCCCCAGAGTGGTTGCATGGTATGCCACCTTCCTCCTGCTCTGGAGCTACAGCTTCCCTGGTTAAATAAGGATTAGGATGAAGGGGAACACTCTGGTGCTGGGGTGTCAAAAGCCTCAGACACTGTTATTTTCTGGCCCTCCTTTTGACACTGGACATATTTCTTGTGACTCGGTATCTCAGTCTGGAGTGCAGGTCTCAAGGAAGGATAATCTTGACCTGACAAAACAAAACAGCTCTAGTGATGCTGTCCAGATCCATACGTAAAACTCAATCAGCTCCAGCATGGCAAACACCATACATGGAGTCCACATTATTGTTTAAAAGAAAAGAAAATATTTTTAATGGAAAAATCTATTTGCTCATTGTCTTTTTTAAGAAAATAAACTTTAAAACTGCTTTAGAAGAGCAGGTAATCTTCATCACAAATATTGCAGAGCATTTGTTTGATTGAAGTTATCATTACAGTGTTTGATAAAGTAGAGCTGTTTGTTTATTTCCAGTTTTCAATGGTGGAGCTGAGGAACAGAGAGCTAAATGATTTACCCAAAGTTGTACAAGAAGTCTGTGGCAGAGGAAGGTTCTGCCCTGGGGCTTTCCTTCAAGACATTATTAAGACTCAGCTTCAAAGATAGAACATTTTGATTCATAAAACAACTCTAAGATGGAGTTTTACCTCAGCTACCTCAGCTTCAGACCAGCATAATTTGAGACGAGTGAGTGTAGATTTATTATTCTTGGGAAAAAGAAAAAACACTCAAAAAAGATGTAGAGACTGAAATGTGTCTAAAACCTGAAGAAAGTGATGGGAAGGAGTCAGAGGCTCCTGATGAATATATTTCCTCCCAAGCAGTGTAAGTAGGCATGTAAACTATATGAGGTAACTTACACAATGTGTGCACAAATGCCAGTGTGTGCATACATACTCACATACATTGTTTTTCTTAATGTATTTGATCTATTTAACTATTTGGGGCATACTTTTTATATCCTTGCAACAAATAAAATGTGGCCCCATAAGCAGAAGTCTTGCACGCCAGGTTTAAGTCTAGAAGCAAATTTGTTTTGTTCACAGTGGAGTTGTTAAGCTCTTGCAATACGGGTTTACAGCTGAAGTGCTGACAGACTTAATTTCAAGAGCAATGTGATTAGTGCAATGTGCAAGGTAGTGTTGTACCAGTACTTACCTCTACTAGGTGGTGTAGCCTCAGCCAACTGAGGAAGAAACAAAACTAAGGCAAACAGACAAACCTCTTCCTTCAGCAGGTAACTTTTCCTTTTAGAGACATGCATTAGAGGATGTATGATGCCAAGCAAATTCCTAACCGATGGAGATTCACATATGATTTTGCTAATATTTATTTTATGACACATTATAACTATTGTGTGTTACTGTTGCGATGAACCCTTGGGAAATAAACCTGGAAACTCTGTTGTGGTGAAAGCCATGAGGCCATAACTTTATTAAACATGAAAGCCGCTGTGGAAGATGCAGGCAGGAGCTATGGGTCCAGCTGATGGCAGACAGCAGTGCTTCCAGACCCGTCCCCAGCACCTCTGTGTTTTCTCCGCAGGGACAGGCAGTGCCACTCCCTTGGGTCATGTCTTGCACCTGCTCATGTCCACTGAAACCAGCTAAAATGTCAGTGTGCCAATATTAGCTGTGTGCAGGGACCTGCACCCCAATCAGCTGGAGAGCAGGGATTATTCACAGATATTGCTCTGAGTAAAGCTGCAGAGGGAAAGGAAAATTAAAGAAAAACAATATTCTCCATAAAAATTCTCTGGCAGTGTTAATCAGCTGCATGTTCCATTCTTGGTTATTTGCCTGGCTCTTGCTGCAGGTTGTGTTTCTGCTTTGGTATCACAAGGCTGCCAGGGCTCATGATGCTTGGGTATGCACCTCATCACAGACACAGATGCTGGTAAAGTGAATGCAAACATAAAACCTTTTCTTCAAAACAAGTGGGTATAGAATTAGAAAATATCCTTCGTTTTTTTAATGAGATGGTAAACCCCAAATTTAATGACTTTGTACAGTCTGAATACCAATCTCGTTAAAATGCCCTTTTTTCTTTCTTTTGGATCAAAACCTGCTACAGTCCTTTCCTAAATATTAATCATTTGTCTGCTGGGACCATGTTAATTTTCCATTTTGTTCTACCAGCATTTTTAGGGACTGAATAATTGCTCTCTGGAAACAATTATAAACCTGGTTAACTCTTCCCTTTCTCATCTTCTCTTCCAACCTTCAACTGCATTACTTTATCATGGTTTTAAGGGAGATATGAGTCAGATTCCTCATTCCCCTATTGTCTGAGGACTGAGAGCTTGTACGGAAAAAAAAGAAGGTGGCAAAAGAAGACTTTTTTCAACATTTTTAGGCTTCTATGGGAGTTTCTGTAGGACAGTGGAGTCAGAAATATGTGAGGAAAGTAAGCAACATGCAAAGACAGAAAGGCTGGGTGGGTGGGGCCCTGTTTCTAGGTAGGGTACTTGACAATTCTCTGTAGTTGGATATTGGAGCATTAATATACTTTTTTTTTTTTTTTTTTTTACTGTACTATGTAAAAGAGTGGTGTTACCCACTTTTCTAACTCTTCTAACTCAATGTATACTCCCTTCAGACCTACTGGTGGGAAATGCTTATCTGTTCAAGAGTCCTGTCTAGAAGAGGGTGAGCCACAAAATTCCGTTTTGAATAAAATACATGGCCAGAAAGATGTAACCTTCATCCTCCCATCTTTAATTTTCAGCTCTAATACAGACATATTTTACCCACAGTTACAAGAGAACAACAATGTGAAGGATGATTGGTGATAGAGTTCTCTACCTGAGTGGTGCTAACAATATTTTGCTAAGAGCTAACACAGTGATTCCCTTCCCTTCACTGCAGCAAAGGCATATGTTATTTCTGAAAGTGAAGTTAAATGGCCAAAGTAAGGAAGTGTGTAGCAAAAAGCAGTCTATATTTTCTGGTTCTTCAGGGGTTAGATCTTAGAACCCAAACCTCAGATCTAATAAAGGAAATCAGGAATTTCAATGCTAACAAACTATTGTGAGTTACAACAGTCAGCCCTGGGGGTCCTGCTATCCTAGGGCATCAAATGATCTTACAAAGCTACTGCTTTTGTCCTCCCATTAGAGAAGAACATATTTGCATTGAGTGCATTGCACTCTTTTGATATTTTGGTTAAAATTTATGAAGTTCTGTAATCATCTGTTCTTGCCACTCATTGACATTATGATCCCTAAATGCCCTCTTTCAGTGATTTTCCCCTTCTCAAAGCTTTCTGTGGTATTCAGATCATCTCTGTCTGACAAAGACGGAGAACAGAACATTTGTGAAGGCACTCTAGCTCCTAATTGGAGTGATGGTCACATAAAGGGTTTTGGAAACAAAACATTGTGCTTAGGAATGAGGCCAAGAATGGCTGCTGTGCCCTTCACCATAGTGTCAGCAAAGTCGTGAATAGCTCTATGGTTGAGCAGTAAACAACCTGACTAATCAAGGCTCCTCACATATGGTGACAGTTGAGCATTTCTTAGTGTGGGGATTTTTCCAGTTACTGTGCTGATAAGGTTGTTCAGCACCACACAGGTTTTCGCTTTCTTTCTAGAGGTGGATTGATGGTGTTCTCGATCATCAAATACAATCCCTACTACAATTTCAGACCATAGATCTTGCTGGAGGTCAGGCAAAACTCTAGATACTAAGGGTCTGCCCCATCTGAGCTCTGTGCAGGTGTCATGCAGGACATACCACTTGTCAGGGGTTTATCTTCTTCTTTCAAAGATACAGATGTTAAGGTCTTTCTAACCATCTTTTCTTGCTTCCTTGGAAACTCTTGCCTTTAAGGAAGGTTTTTGAGAAGATTGTAGCAAAATCATTGTATCACTTTTGACTCTGCTTGGTTTCTTACTAATACTGACAGGTTAACCTGGCAGCTGGGCAGTAGATGAACTTGAATGGTGACACCAGGCTGCTTTTCTGTGTTGAATTCTTCTGTGAATGTGGCATTTTTGGCCAGCAAGGCAGAAGTCTGTTCTGAGATCTAGCCATCAGTTTATAACTTCCTCACCATATAACTTCATATAACTTATAACTTCAGTTTATAACTTCCTCACCAGAGAAAGAGGGGTGGGTGCTGACTTCTTCTCTCTGGTGATCAGCAACAGGACCTGGGGGAACAGCATGAAGCTGTGCCTGGGGAAATTCAATGTTAGGAAGAGGTTCTTTACCCAGAGAGTGCTGGAGCATTGGAACAGGCTCCCCAGGGAAACTGTCATGGCACCAACTCTCATGGAGTTTAAGAAGCACTGGGACAATGCACTTAGGCACATAGTGTGACTTTGGGGCTGTCCTGTGCCTAATTAGGAGTTGGACTCAATGATCCTTGTGGGTCCCTTCCAATTCGGGATATTCTGTGATTGGACTGGACATCTCACACTCAGCTATCGCCACAGCAAAAACTAATGGCAGCAGAGCGTGATGTGAATGACATAGGCACAGGTACTGGAGGTGGTTGATGGACTTGCCAGTAAAGGTAGACCCAGGAAAGGCTGGCTAGCTTTGTAACTCAACTTTTACCTGGTCTCTTTTCTTGCTAAGGTGGGACTATCAAGAGAGGCACTGAAGAGGTTTGGGGTTTTTGTGGTATCCTGCTGTTCTTGTTACTTGTGCATGGTAAACATGCTGCATCCTTTTCCTTTGCCTACAGACCCTGTCATTAATCAGACATTGCCTTGATTACTCCATTTATCCTCTTAAAACCAGACATTTTATATGAGGCTCACTCTTTTAACTCTCCAGGGTCTGTGAAGAGTGTGTGATGTGCTGGCCTACTTCTAAACATTTCATGCAGAAAGTGCTGCACCAGCTGTTGGAAGAGAAATTTGAAAAGCTGAAGGATGGTGGTGTGTGGTCAGACTTCAGCTACACAAGAGACCTGGTCTTTTGTCTTTTAGCTGAGGAAACCTGCAGTATTTAATCAAACTGCTTTAATGAGGTACAGTTGAGAACAGGACACTTTACTAGGGAATGTTGGCATGGGAGTTAGTTTTCCCCTAGATCTTGCAGCATCTGCCTTCAGTTGTCTGAAGTCTTCCAATCTAACAGCAGGACAGAGATGGTCTGGTCATGGCTTGAGGACCTGGGGAACGGTGGGGTAGACAGTTTATATATGCAGAAGGCAGCTCTTTGAAACCTTTGAGGAGCAAGTAGGGTTACAGGTATCAGTAGGTACTGTTCCGAGGCTGTCCTGTTAAAGGAGAAACATTTTCAAATCAGCTCACTTCAGGCTTCACAACCATTAACTGCAGTTCACTATTTAAAAGACTTCGTAATGCTTTTTACATTTATGCATTGGGTTTATAGAAAATTGTCTGCCATGGTATGAATCTCCAGAGCTGCAAAGAGTTGGTGCTTGCTCCTTTTTACTTAGTTGTGTATCTGCAAAGAGTTGGTGCTTGCTCCTTTTTACTTAGTTGTGTATCTGCTTCACTGCCTGTTGTTATTTTGTCTTAGTCTTCATAAACAGTTATTTCATTAACTTTCACTTCACTTTGGTCCCATGTTTCCATCTCTTTCCACCATTTTTGCCAGAAGAATTGACTATCCTCTCTTGAAACTTTCTAAATTCAATGTATCTCTTCTAGCATGGCCTGGATGCTCCTGTGTGTGGGAAACGAGGACAAATAGTACCAGCTCTTTTATTTGAAGAAGGATCCTTTTATACCACATCAATCTAATATCAAAGATAAGTTAAACCTTGACACTGTTGGTCACTTTTTTGTTTGTTTGTTTGTTTGAGTTTTTTTATTTGTTTGTTTCGGTCAGACCCCATTTAGTTTTCTTGTTTACATGAATCCAACAATTTCATGGCTGTGAAATGGGTAGTGCTGATGCTGGGTGGTATGAAATATGTCTGCATGGATCATATTTTGGGGAGTATTTCAGTGTTTGTATCCATGTAGACTTTGTCTTCTCTGCAAGACTTAGAAGATCCCAAATGTTGGTTCTGCACACATAGTAACTTATTCATAGCTTCTTCATATGCCACTGTTCTTCCTCATAAATATACTAATAAAACTCATTATAGAAATCAAAGCCAGCTAATATAATATATCTGATGGACAGCTGTCTCTGGATGCATGAATTATAATTACATGAAGCAAGATGATCATATTATGCCAGGATATTTTTGCTTTGAATAAATTTCTATTACTAGTGTATAATCTTTTGACTCTGGTGAGGTGATAGGAACTTGCCCAAACAAGTCCCCTACAGTATTACTGTTGAGCTATGCTTTGACTTCATAGAATTACAATTAGATAACTGATGCTGGAAGTTGTGTCTTTGAGCAACAGTGGCTTGAGTGAGGTTGAGGGCTGGGGGGGAACAAGAAGTATTCATCATCTGAACTGGTCTTACCACTCTAGCCTGCTTTCAGGCTATAACTTAATGCCATACACTGATTTAGATGTAGCACTTGTCAGCCAAGAGTAAGACTATAAGACACAGACATTCTAGGACTTGACCCATACTTTATTGTGAATACGTGATTGAAGTCTGAGCTGACAGACAGACAGAGACAGCCATTAGTGTGGGAAAGAGAATTTGTTCTGCCATGTAAGATTTCAAAATATCTTAAACTCTGCTCTGTAACTTAAGCCTAGGACTTTCAGCAAATTTCTCAATAGTATTTGACAAGAGGAGTGATTTTTCTAAACTTATTTTTCCTTGTTCTACTTCTGTACATTTCTAATAAAACTGGCAGCACCTATTTTTGAAATGTCTCTTGGGACTCTCTCTCTTCATGACTGTCTTTATTTCAAAGGAGTTCTCTCCTTACACCTCCAATATTCATATTAACCAGAACAAACTGGTACTGAATGCTGAAACCACAAACTTTAATGGGTCCCTTTGCTTTAAATTTGAGAAAATTTGTCATTTGTGTGACAGTGATAGAATACCTGCTTAGGCTGAGCTGCAAGGGCAAGGACTGAGAAAGGGCAAACTATCCATAGATATTTGCATTTATTTCCCTGAAAGTGTTCTGACCCTTCTTCAAGAAGATAACACTGGGCAATGCTGACATGAGAGATCTGGAAGAAGAGTTCCTCCTCAAGAAATTTAGACAACTCCTACAAATAAAAAACTTTTGCTGAAGAAAAGGAGTTTTCTTGTTGCTGTGCCTGATCTATAAGACATGATGAAGTATGTCACGTCGGCCAGTCTTTTCTTCTTTTGACCTGCTGCATATGATAAAGTAACAGGAGATTGTAGGAAAGGACAAGACTAAATAAACATGCAACATTTCTCCCTCTTTTAACTCTGGAAGGTTGTCTTGTGTATCAGGCAGAATCAAGAATATCCTAAATACTCATTAAATATCCAGAAAGTAAAATAAAAAGCCTGTTTCTTGCCTTTAAAAAAAAAGTTCTCCCATTAATAGATCAGAGATCTATTTAGTGATAAAGAAAGCATCAAATGCATAGTGAGAAGCTTGTCCCTCTATTTATTGTGTGTAAGGTTTGATTTAAACTATTTCTGCTTCACACACACAATATCAGCAAGAGCACTATTTACACTTACTTTTTAATTAAAGGAATTTAGTCATCTTTTAGGCTTGCAGTTTGCCTGCAAGCAGATTTTTTTTCCCTTCAAATCTGTTCTGTCAAAATGGTTAGACAAATTGTTTGTGCAAACATATTTGAACTATAGATTGTCTGTCAGTCGTCCATAGCAAGGTATTTGCTGCAGCTATCTTTAAGTTGGGGATATACCTAACTTGTCTTCTGAGCTCCTTCTGTAATTGAAGACACATTGGTGTCTCTGAGAGGTGTTTCATCCTATGAGGATGAGGAAAGAATGAGTTCTCTTTGGTTGTACTTACCTCTTTCTATTCCCTATAGAAAAACTTTTGCAGACCTGGAGCATAAAGTTAAAGATAGTTAAAGATTTCTGAAATATTTTGTGACTACTTTTGTTAACTCAGATGCCATTTTTGGTCTTCAGCTAACTGATGTAGCATTTATGAACTTTTGCTACTTCTGTCCCAGACAGATTTCAACACTCAACTAAATTGTTTTCAACTTTAGGGCAAAATTCACTATTTGTGAATGAGCATTTGTATGAAAACATCCTCATAAGCATGGCTTGTGAAAAGTGAAGATAATCAATAAAACAGCTTCCGGCCTGTTTCTAGTTTGGTGCTAGGTTTGTGAATACAGTCTTGTGTAATTCAGCAATCCAAAGGAAATACAATATCGATCCTGAAGGATGGCAGTGTGATACACAGATGCAGTGGACAATGTGGGTCTTGTAATAAGAAATTACAAAAAGGAAAAAAAAAATTAAGGGAAATATCAGAGAGCTGTCTGATGTTGGAGATGTTAACTGGTACTCACCAAGCACATTATTTTTCTTTCAACAACAACAACAAAAGCTAAGGTGTAGTGATAGGTGAAAGTTCTCTGGCAAATTTGTGCACTGTTTTCTGTGGGGACTGAAGTGGGACAATTCCTTTGCCTGGGGTGACAGCCAGGAGCCACTCATCTCTCCTGGAGCACCCCACTCTCACAGGGCTCCTGCTCCCATGCCAGGGGAGCTCAGCCACAGCATGAAGGATGAGGGACTGGGCTGACAGCTGTGATGACAGCTCAGGACATCTTTGCCAGCATCCTCATCTGTGCAGAGGACGTAGCTGAGCTGCTGTTTCCAGGACTGCAATGTAAAGCACTGAAAAAGAGAAAGTGTTTTACATGCTTTTAAACACAGGGACTACTGATACTGTCACTGCCTGGGTTTGCCTACAAACAATGCATTCAGCTGAGTAATTTATTCTCAGTGTATAATCTTTGATGACGGAAGAGCAGAAAAGCTGTTCAATAAGTTTGGAAATGACTACAGCTACAAATGTGAGAGCCCTATTTAATATCTATTTTGAAACCAATATTGAAGACACCTGGTAAACTGCCAGAAGATGGGGTTTGTAACACACAAAGCTAAATTTCGAAGGACTAATGGCACTGAAGCCACTCATAACAGAAAACAAAAAGCTGTGAAGTTTGGGTTCATTTAATTTTGCCCTTTTAAAATGCAGTTATCTGAGTTATTTAAATCTCAAAGGTCAACAAGTGGAGGCTGAAAATTTCAAGAAAATGGCCAGTTTTGAGTGGATCTTCCTTCATGTGTATTGCAGAATATGGGGCTCCTTGCTCTGATTTAGCTCACCATCAGCAGGAGCATGAAACAGCGAAGGAGCAAAGATAATGGCAAACAAGCAAACAAACTTCTTCAAGCCCCAGAATAAGCTGTGTTTAGCTATGATTGAAGCCTTTGTCAGTTTTACCAAGAGTTCTTGTTCTCTTATTCACTATCCCTTTTTGGAAACAGCAAGAGAAAAGCTTTTAACTATAACATTTAGAAAGGGCATCAATACACAGAAAAAGAAAGCCTAATAAATGCCATTTTCACAGTCACCTTTTCATTGATAGGATGGGTATTGCATCAAGTATAAGACCAGGACTGAATAAATAAATAATAGGTTGATATGGGAAAAGATAAATTAAATCTTTTAAGTATGTAGCTACAGTATGTGTATGGTCTTAAACCTTGGTGGTGCTGTCTTAGAAGGTCCATTAATT
Source organism: Galbula dea (assembly GCA_013399015.1). Taxonomy (NCBI): domain Eukaryota; kingdom Metazoa; phylum Chordata; class Aves; order Piciformes; family Galbulidae; genus Galbula; species Galbula dea. Next base: position 497,965 of record VWZX01003383.1, on the reverse strand, counting down.
CAATATACAGGCCTGGAGAACTAACCTTGTAACAGGCAGCCTTTGGTGGCAAAAGAAAAACCTTTCAGCAAATCAGATTTGACAAAATGAAGTGCTTCGATAACCTGAATTTGGGGATGTTTTTTCCCCTTCAGGTTTGTGCCCCAAACACCCCAGGGACCCAGTGAGGCATAGAGCTGTGCTCAGTCCCTCTGGCCCTGAGGGACAGGGACCTCTGTGAGAGGGAGGGCTCCCTTTCTTTCCTCCATCTGCAAAATGGCAACATATGTGTTTTCTTACCAATCCTCAGGTTTTTGTGAGTCTCATCAGTGAAACACATCAGGGTCTCCAGGAGAAGGACTCTGGTAACATTTCAGTCTTTGTTTATCCTAAGGCTTTTCACCGTGGTCAAATAGGTGCAAAATACTGAGGGCCGGGGGTGGCTGAGAATGGTCCAGTACTGAAATGTCATTGTAAACAGGAGTTATCAGGAATCATGCAGCTACCTCTGAAACCAGAACATGGTGGTTTTTAGTCTTGAGCAGCAGAAAGGAAAGACATAGCAAGGAAGTTTTCTATCACACTAGAGCTTGAGCCTGACCCAAAGTGCTCTGAAGTAAAGAAGCAGCTCACCCAGCAATGGGCAGAGGCTGCAGAAACCCAAAAGATGAGGGTGGGTACAAGATTACTATATCTGAGGAAACAAATGGAGCTTAATCTCAGCTATCAGTTGCATTGCACCAGAGATTAAGGAGGGGAAGGGATTAAGAGTGTTGATTTATAGTTGATAAGAAAGCCCTGAATGTACAGAAGGGTATCTATAAATCGAAGGCAATTATTTTATTGTGGTGGAAAAAAAAAGTGAGACTTTTATTGTAGCACCGTCCAGGCAATAGTCAATTGCCTTAGGAAGAATATTTATAGTGCTAATGTAGCTCTGTTCTTCTGTGTGTGAAATTAGCTGTACAGCAGTTTGTGTGATATCTAACATTGACAGAACTGACAGAGGTAAGACTTCTCTGCTCAGGGTGCCATATAATCTCATAATCAACTATCTCTCACCAGAAGACCTCATGTTAAATCAGTCTCACCAACACCTTCACCAGCACATCAGTCCATGCCACGCTCCCACTTGTGTCCATAGAAGGCTATTCATAAAATTTGTTATGCTTACAAGCACTTGTAACATCCTCCGTTAGTATGAACAGCTGCAAAATTCAGACAGAACAAGCAAATGGGTGATAGGCAAGAGAAAAGGGGAAATTATCAGATCAAGGAGACAGTTGTAAAGACTAGCAACGTGCCCAGCTGATAGCATTGCAAACAGAACTTTTAAAAAGTGCAATAAGGGATAAATAACCTGATAAATAAAATTGACCTGGAAAGGCCACATGGGAAAGATGCATAGTCTTGATTACCTAATTACAGAAGGAATATTGCAGAAATGGAAATAGTACAACAAAGTCCCATAATGACTTTGAGATTGGAGGCTCCAAAATGGTTAGTGAAACTAGGTCTGTATCCCTTGCAAAGAGAAAAGATTGAGAGGGGACCTCGCTGAGCCGTGGAGGGCTCTAGGGGGAACTGCAGGGAGCAGTGCTGCAGTGATTAGAGCTAATGTCAAATATGAGGACGAGGGACATGGCTCCAGTGAGGTCTTGCACTGTACAAATATAATATTTTTTTTTCCAGAGGGTTTATATTATAAGCTAGCAGATGCTGCTCTAGAAGCAACTGATCTGACCAGATTTCAAATAGAGTAAGAAGCATATGGAGAGAGAGGGGGAGAAAAACAGTATATTATGGAGAACAACTGTTAACTGGAGGAGAGGATAGGCCTAGCTGGGCTTCTTGGCCTCCTGCCATCTTAAGATTTTCTTATGTCCCTGTGTAATCTTCTGACTTTTGATTTAGATGTTTCCTAAAAATGTGGCCCAGTGGTTGGTACGTACTAGGCATTAGCCCAAGAAAAGAATGAAAAAAAAATGCACTGTATCTCATTAAAGAATTTTTAAAGGGAGACTATGAGGCGCCATTTGCTTCTTGTTACTCATCTTTGCAAATGTCTCTTGTCTTCCCAGGCTCTGTTCTGATGTGCTAGCAGTAGCAGCCAGTGAATTTCTGAGCTGCACTGAAATGGGAACTCAGAAAGACCAACCTAAGTCGGTCGAGCAGAGACAGCAGCATAAAGCAAAGGAGGAAGACAAAAATCAGATCAAGTGAAGTAAATGGTACAAGATCTTTTCGTGCACATAAAGAGTATCAAGAGAAAAAAAGTCAGCTGGTAATGGCTTTTCAGGCTGTTATTGGGAATAAGGATCATGCCTATATTTGAAGTATTTACAGTTCAATTTGTTTCCATAAAATATCTGAAAAGAGAAGAGAATTTATCTTTAATTATTTTTAATTTTCTTCAACAAAAGATTCCAATATAGATATTGCTGTAGGCACAGGGAGCAGCAAACACCAGGAAGTGGATTTTGTAAACAATTTCTCAAAGCGCTACAAAGTTTAAATATTAATTTGATCATAATTGACAGAGAAGCAATTAAAAACGTTACAAAGCTGACTTTCTTCCTCCTTTACTTTCTCCTCCCTTTTCATTTAACCACAGTATAGAAAGTAGATGTAAAACAATAGGACCCTGAGCTGTATGGCATTCTAAGCCTAGCTTGCCTTAAAGCTACAATATGGATTTAATTTATATGCAAATGTAAGCAATAAAAAGGCAGACACTGTAGAAATTATAGTATTTTTCATAGATGCTTCAGCACCAGCACAGAAGACAGCACTGATTTCTAACAAGGAGCTAATTACCACTGGTCACTAAGCTACCTTTTTCTTTTAATATCTCTCTTTCTCTCTCTTCATTCTCCCATTTTTTTAACAACGTGTAAATTATTTTCTTGAGCAAGAAGGAGGGTGAGAGCGAGAGGGAGAGAGAAAGAAAGAAACTTGAATATTGGAGATGAGTGAATGAAAACAGCCAGAAATATCTCCTGTGAGATTCAACATCAGGATAATTTCACAGTCTCGCTTTTTGACTGCTATGTCCTGAAGCTGACCAGCACCATGCAAGGCTGATCAAAGGCCATCGGAAACATCAAGTAAGCCTAAATAGGGCTAAAGTATGCTAATAGAGAAGCTAAATGTACTTTAATCCTGTTATAATACAAGGTAACTTAGAGGCAGTGAAGGGCCTTGTTGCTTTTCCCTACTGGGTCCAGGACCCCTGCAAATCTTGAATAGAAGTTGCTTCCTATTCTTTGCTGGCCGGGGTATGGCTTTCTCAGATGCACACACAGTCCCCTCCTCCTCCGTTTACTAAGTGTCAACAGTCGGCTGAGCAAGACTTCTCCGCTCCTTAGATCAGCACCCTGTGACCTTCCACATTTAAGCACAGACCATTAAGCTAAGCTTTCCAGCTGTTGCCTGAATTATGAGGGATTTTTTTTTTTCAGAGGAGGGCAGAGCTTAGAGGAACACTAGGCAACAGTTTTATATTATGGACTCGCTGCCACCCAACTTGCTATGCAGAGCAATGAGCTTTCTGCAGGGCTGTGGCAGACGGGTGATGTTTGGTGAAAACAGGGAGCTGCTTTGAAGTAATTCAGACCCGGGGTTGCCCAGCTTTGGCATCATTGTGCTCGCTCAGGGAATCGTAATCTAATTTTAGGAAGAGGAGGAAACAAAGTAAACGTGACTGCATTGCCCTGTGCTGTACACACTGCCTGGGACAGCATCTCTGGGAACAGGCGTGCTTGCTGGGCAACTTTCTTCTTAATTTTCCTTCTTCTTTTTTAGGCATTGATTTTGGTGCATCCTACACAACAGAGGAAAAAAGGGTGCTAGTTCTGTCCAGGAAATGATATGCTTTGGTGGATGCCCCAAACTAACTACTGCTTGCAAACGTTAGATTAAAAAGAAGACTGATGTAATTTTAAAGCCAGCCAACTGCCTTAGTGACTGTAGCAGAAGATTAAAAACAAAGGTTTCATTGAAGCACTACCTCCCACTGTGCAGCTGAAAGTCTTATGGCTGAGGCAAATGGTCCTAAATATCCTTCTGTTAAGTACAAATTACGTAGTGGATATATTAAGTTGTAATAGTGTATTTTCAAGTCACTTTGCTTGTGTGAGGGTATCAGTAAAGACTCAAAAAATGCTGAGTGTATGGCACACGGAAACAAAAAGGGGTCTGCCTTTCACAAAAAATGTTTTGTTCATATTAAATGCTTTTTTTCCTCCATGTCTCCCCATCCCCCAACTATGCCAGGAATTTAAAATGCCAGAGCCAGTATGTACAGTAAGTCTTTTTGAAAGCTATGGCAGAGAAATAGTATCCTGGTCTAGCAAACTATCATCTACACTTACATTCCTAAGCCTTGCCCCTCTGAGTTAGTGCTGATAGGAGTCCTTTAGATCAGCTGAAATGTAACTGAATAAAGATGCTCCAGAAAATGTCTTTTTAATGTGGAATTATCTTTCATTTACATAGGCAAGATCCCTTAATGTGCTACAAGGCTTCATACAATGGAAACATTTGTATAAAACTTAATGATTAGCATTCGTTCTGCTCCCAAATGATCAATAAAATGTTAAGTTAATACAGAACGTGCAAAGGAGGCTCTGAGTGTGCATAAACTCACATTGCTGTGTGGGATGTAGGTAAATAATGTCAGTGGGAGCAGGAGAAGAGAGCAGTGCCACACTTGGGAAAGTGGGCAGTGAGATGGGGGGCTGCTACCACCACGACCACCACCTCCTTTCCCAACTGGCCTCTGAAATTCTTATGTCACATATGTGCTGCCATGTGTGTAAACATCTATGGACATAAGCACACATACATGTCTACAGCAGATAAAAGGACCAAGCAGGAAAATACAAATAAAAACCTGCCTATAGGATCCTCTCTTTGCATTCTGTGGGCAGGACTCGTTAGCAAATTGATGCAATTTTTCTATAGAAATAATTTACAACTACTAAATAAGATGGAGATAGCATAGATGGGAACTACAGATAAAAGTTAAACTAATGTAACAGTGCACTTTTGCCCAGATACCTTTACATCTATCTTGCACAAGTTGTTTTGGAGACCTTACTCTGGCAAATAAATCATGTAGTATTTGAGAGACTAAGATGGGCAGCATAGAGTTAATATTAGAAAAATGTATTTGGCAGGGACATGCTTAGCTTCTGCTGAGATATATAAATCCTAATCTGTTCCTCTTTACCTCTGCTGGGAATAACTTTATCATTTTTAGGTGTTTATCTACCTATCTAATCACTATCCAATAGTTACATTGTTTGCCTGTCCTTCCCTTACAAGATTAAGTGAAGTGCAGTTGTGTTGTAATTATCAACAGATTTTGAAATGAAAAGCATTTGCAAGACTCTCCTCAGTTCAGCTGTAATTTTCTGGATTTGTTTTTAATTAACAGAGATCCTTCCCAACACATATGAAGCTTGTCAGAAATCTTTTTATTCTTACAAATACTCATACACTGTTTTCACTGCACAATAATTTTCCAAGTCTATTTCTCCACTGCTCTTTAAAAATAAAAACTTAAAAAAAAATCAACAAAGTTGGGCAGTTTCAGTTCATAAAAGCTCAGTGATCACTTTTGAAATTATTAGAAGATTACTAGTTCAAAGATATTGAAAGAAAAAAAGTATGACATTAGGAGGAAGTTCTTCACTGTTAGGAACAGGTTGCCCAGAGAGGTTGTGGAAGCCTCATCCCTGGAAGCTTTTAAGACAAGGCCTGATGGGGCCCTGGTCAACCTGATCTGGTGGATGGTGTCCCTGCCAGGCAGGGGGGATGGAACTAGATGATCTGTAAGGTCCCTTCCAACTCTGACTGTTCCATGATTCTATAAGACCTTCCCCCCCTAAATTTCAGTCTAAATTTAGGAGTTAATATTTTTCATGTGCTCATATTTTACAATATAACAACCATTTGAAGTCATATTTGACAGCTCAAATACATTTCTACTCAAGTTCAGATTTTAGTATTTATTTAGCCTTTAAAATATTAAATTCTCTCTTGTGAACAGAAGAAAACACTATATCATGAATACAAAGGAGCCATAAAGATAAGCCAAATGTGAGCCTTACATAAATAACAGTGGTGGATTGGCATATCTGGTTTATTTTGCTCTTTCATATTTATATAATTCTTTGCATCATCTATATTTATCAACAAACTGGTTTTGTTTCTTCATTGAACATACATAATTTTGTCAAGATGGACAACATTTTGGGCAGTTATTTCTGTACTTGGTCATTTCCATTTAGAGAATTAAGAGAGATTCTGGTGAGTGCAAAAGCCAGTGGAAGGCAAGGTGCACCTTTGTAGCAGCACAGGAGCTTATAAACATGACAGGAATTGTTAAAGCAAATAATAAAGCTAGGAAAATGACTGTCACTAGTTATCTGTTAAACTATGTGCACTTTATTAACAGAGATGAGGTAGGTGAGCTGCTCATGTAATCTAATCTATAGTTAATATGTATGCAAAGCGCAAACTATGTGGAAGATATTGTACTTACTGAATACTAAGTTTTCCCATACTAAATATTTTGATCTTGAAAAATCATTAAAAATATAAAGAAGAGTTGAGGTAACGTTGTGCCAAAACTGCCCTTTCCTGTGCTGTGAATTAGAGCACACAAGTCTGAGTTTTGTATTTAAAATCTTTTGCCCCACCAAAATTTCCGAGTCCAGTTTTGAGCTTATTTGACTCTCCTATCTCCAGGAAGATGAGGCTGAAGGTTGGCAACATCTCCTCCTGTTCTTGTACAGAGGTTTGATGGGTCTCAAGATTGTTGCAGAAATGCAGTTCTGCATGCTGCAGTGTATATTATATGCTCTTTCAAGATGCCCCTTTTCTGAAATTAAAATAATGGAGAAGAAAGCCACCTGTCAACAGTAAGCAAGTTTCCTTACCTGTGTTATAAACTGGGAATTGACCTGCTATGTTTACAGCTTAGACGGATGGCAAATTTTGGGAGGAAGTCACAGCTGATTATTTTTCTGAATCATGTTTGGCCCCATGTCTGAGATGAAGAAAGAGCCAATATATAGTTGCCTGTGGAGTAGCTAATTAGAGCAATTAATCTGATAACCAGGACAAGCTACGAGACCATGAACTGATTCAGGCACACCCTCTACTAACATGAATTTTGGTCAATGTTTAGAACACCATGGAAAAGACTGGAAAGTACTGGAAATATGTGGCCTGGAGGCTGAGATTCACGTTCAGCATCCCTAACCCTGTTGCTGTGATATGTGGTGAGAGCTTGGGCAATGTTTTTCCTCTTGTCTCTGAAACAGGCCAATGGTATTTACTGCCTTGTTGAGCTCTGTGGATCTAAGAAGCATGTTGTGAATGAAAAGTTAAGTATGTCTCAAAACCAGCCAAGACAAGAACCATGTTATTCTTCCTAATATCTATTAACTCAGAGCAACGGAAGAATCCCACTTGCCACCAACTCTCTTGCCTTGTTTGGAGACGTGGAGCCAGCCAGATCATATCCATCAGATATTTGCTTTCAGGGTTGCATGAAAGTAGAGCAAAAGAAAGATCTTTTGTGAGGATGACATGCTTGGAAATATACTTGTCCAAAGCAAACAGCTCTTGTTCTTTCTTCAGCTAATTCACTGAAAAGATATTATTTTAGTCAAGAAAATGGTATCAATTCTCCTCCTTTTAGGCAGGATGGTGGCAGGTTTCCCATGTTGATTTGTGGAAGGTATAATTTTGACAGGAGCATCTGGCTCCTTTGTGAGCTTCAGAAGCAATTGTGTGGCAGTGGCTTTAGGTTGGCTGCTGGTTGAGCCATGTGGGCAGCCCTTTGACATGTCTGCGTTGCTTTTGCTGCTCCACTTGGTTTTGTTTTGACTCTCTTTTGAGCTTCCTAAATATGCAGCCTTGCTCTGCAGATTCCCTGGGACAGTTTCATTCATGGGTACTGACAAGGAGTGTGGTTTTGCCAGGTCTCATGATCCATTCTTACAGTGGTGTTGTGTGTTACATTAGCCGACAGCTGCTTTTGGCAAGGATTTTTTTTTTCCAGAAATCCTCTTAGAGAAGGGAGAAGAGTGATCTCTGGATAGCAGAGCTTTCAATCTTCCAAATAAACCATGCCAGGTTGTTTGAGAATTTATAACCACTTGTGAACCTTGGTAGTACAATAACATGTAGTGTGTTGCTCCTGCTCTCTAAAAAGCTGATGCCTGGCATTTGTCTTCTGGGCATATTTACAGTAAAAAACCCTCTATTTTCTTTTCTTACTTCCCTGGGTATTGAGTGATCTGAAAATGTGTTTTTATCCTGACTTACATGAACGCAACCACAGCAGATGTTTTGTAACCAAGATTGTGCTGACATATTGCATTTGGCATAGGAGAGCCGTACGAGGGTATTGGATACCTTGGCTTCTGCTCCCCAGATCTTCTGGGTGGTTTGAGCACCATGCTCCAGGCACTTGCTGTTTCTCCTACAAGTGCTCCTACAACAAGTGAGTGGCTAAGAAGTGAACACCAGCTGAGCTGCTGCTAAGGTTGTCCAGTCATGGGTGGCACAAGCAAGGAGAGGGGCAGGTGGAGAGGATGCACCTCCTAGCTGGAAAGGCAAGGACTGCTAAGCTCGGGCCTTTCTTTGCGTATCCTTGGGTTATATGAAGACACTCATCTGCATATGCATTGCACACATGGAGAAGAGGAGCACTTCCTCCCACTGGTAAACCAACCCCTGAGGCCAGCAGGGGTGGTTCCTCCACCACTTCCTATACAGGGCTGGATAGGATGTGAATTCAGAGGATGGCTGCACTCTGAGCAGTTCACTATGGATACGTGTGCCAGACCTAAATCACCAGAAGATGTGTTCAGGACAGCTTTGATGGCTAGAAGTGTATATAGTGAGCAAGAAGGATGGACTAATGTAGGACCAGTTGTTTGGACAAATTTAACGACACTGAGAACAGTTTACAAATCAGGAAGCTGAGCTGTTTTGGAACAAAGTAGTTCATGTTCATTAAAAAACAGGAAAAAGCTTAGCTAAAATCAGTGTTTAAAGGGAAGAACATGGCTGAAACATATTTAGAGATGATCTGGAGACCATGGCATCACTGTCATTAGCATGCTGGATTTCTTTGGTGTGAAAACACATAAAAATACAATACAAATACAGAAAGAGAGGGTATGCATCAGGTGAGATTGAGAGAGGAACCTGTGTATCTACCAAAAGAACATCAGTATCAGAAATATCAAAAAACATTATTGAGAAATCCAAAATAATACATTGGGGAAGGTGACAGCCCAAGTACTGTATATCTGATTTTTTAATGCTGGTGGAAAAGAGGAACAAAGCAACTGGATAACTTGCAGATAGCAAGTTGAAAGAAGAGCTATTACCAGACTCTTTCCATGTGATGATAGATTGCCCAAAGTACTTTGTCAGTTAAGCATCTCTAAAGGCATCACAGCTGTTTCTTTGCAGAGCAGAGCCACTGTTGGTGTGAGATGCATGCAATGGAGTGTGTCAGCATGCATAGCAATGGAAATGTTATTAGGCAAATGTAGATGCACCCCCACTACTTAGTTCCCACCCACCAGCACAGAGTTTGGTTTCACATTGCTTTGTTTTCTAGATTGATCTAAGTAATGTAATCAGTTAGAAACACACTGTTCCAATGTCACTAATGCCTTCCAAACTAGATTGTCTAATTAAGGACACTAATTTCATTGACAGAAAATTTCTTGAGAGATCTCTAAGTAGATACTAGAATAGGTTGTGTGATTCTATAAAACAATTAGCAAAACAATAAGAAAACACCCACATGAACTGGAAAAAAAAGACTTTGAAGCTTCAAAATTTATAGGCAGCAAAACTATAATTATCAAAGATGAAGAGTAACATGAGAACAGAGAAAGCCTATTCCCAGAACTGAACCTATTACCAGACCCAGAGCCTCTGGGCAAATCAAAGGTTTGCCCAAAGCCAATACTTTATGGTGAAATGAATAAACAGGCTGATGCTCATTTTTTTCACTGTTTTGGAGTCTATATCTGGTTGCTGGCAGATAAAGCAGATCAAAGAAGAAATAATAGTGATCTATATTAATGGGCCAGATGGAGGACATGTCCAGGTAGTCCCTAAGCTTAAGCCTTCACTTGCCTCAAGATGTGTTTCAAAAAGGATGGAGATGAGACCTATGGTAGGATCTCTAGGGTCACAGTTAAACCACCATGAAGCAATATGGCTGGAGGCCAAGTGAGAGGCAGATGATGCTTCATATGTGCTATTGAACTATTTTGGTTAGAATCAGCTGGGAATGCCATCTTCATGTTCGCAAAATCAGTAGCCATCTCAAATATGAAACTACCAAGAAACTGTACTGAGGTGAAAAATATTCATCACAAGTAGAAGTCTCAAAGCTAGGAAGAGCTCTTCTGAAAAAAACCTCAGGTACATTAACCAGTCTTACATGATCTTATTCCAAGAGCTAATTATTGAAGTAATCATGCTGTACTGTGAGCTATGTCTAGACAAGGGCTGCTTCTTGGGCTGCTGCTGCAAAAGTTTTGTATTTGGTAGGGCATGACAATGCAGGAGAATCAGCTGAGGCATAACCTGTAATCATATCCAGTCTGCCTTGGTCACTGGCAGAGATAGGATTTGTGGGTGCAGGAGACCTTCATGACTGTTTCCTGACCCAAGAGAAATGAGTGTGTCAACCCTCAGGAGGTCCCATGGGAATCCATCTGGTATTGGACATTTGATTTGGAGAGGTAAAAGATATATAGGACTTAAGTCACACTAGCTTAAAACCTTCAATGGGACACAGGGGACTAAAGACAAGCACAGGGCAAGATAAGCAAGAGGACATTAGATACATTCAATAATTTCTGTAGTGCATAAATTGTTTATGGTATCATGTCTGAAATACTAAGAATAAAATGCTCCTTTGTTATCTACTGTTTAATAGAATTTATATTGATAAAAATAACATGTAGTAGGGCTTGAACAAAATCAGTTTAAGGTGGAGAGACTGAAAGAAATGCAAAAACTTCTAGACCATTTCACAAACACAGCATCATCTTTGTCCCACATAGCAAGACCAGGTATCAAATAACAAACTTACACTTAGTAGATTGTTGTGGCCTTTTTCATGACACCATGTACCATCATGATGAGATTTATGCATGAAAATGAACAGAACAAGAGCTTATGAAATGCCTGCTACTGAAATGGAGGGTGGAGGTGACCACAGCCACCAGAAGACTTTGATCATCAGGAAGATTTCATATTATCATTGATCACACTTGGAGTTAGTTTCCAGACAGCTTATAGCAACCAAAATACACTATATTCCAATCTCTTAATTTATCCAAATCATTCATGTTGCAAAACCATAAGTTGAATCTCTGGACATTTGTAGTAAAATTTGTCCTCTCTCTGAACTCAAAAAACAATTCTCTAAGATATCACACTACAGCCAGCTTTGAGATAGATGTGTGGTTGTTATAGAATACTAAGCATCCAGGACATTCTATGATCATTTGCTCTAATAATTTCATGTCACTTACACCAGCAGAAACATCACTTCCATCTAGACAAAACAGGACAAGAGTTCTCTCTGTATCACCAAAAGGCTATACAAAGGGGAAGAATTATAAGTAGTATTATGAACAGATCAGAGAAATGTCCAACAGTCCCTTCTACCTCCAAATGTCTCAGATTTGGCAGCTAACCTGGCCTTAATCAGATCAATTTTTAAAAAGCTACTACGGTCTTAAGTATTTCTTCAGCTTTCACTCATTTCCAGCATGCCCCAAATAACAGCACTTTATTTCCACCATAAAGCACCCTAAACTCTGAGCATATTTTTATCTTACAAAACTGGCAAAAAATGCTTTGAAGCATTCATTTTGTAGCCCTGCCTGACTCTTTTTTTTTCAATTATGTCATAAGAAAAACTTCTGAGAGCACTTCAAAAATATTTTCAGACTTTTCAGATGTTCTTTGCTCCTGCAAGACAAAGCTAAGAAAAGTCTCATACTCTCAGTGTATGTCAGTAGCTTTATTTTGCATTAAGATTTTTTCCCAGTCAATCAGACTGGTAAGTGAAAATGTGCTGCTTTGCATGCATGAACATAGACATGACTTTTAGCAAATCTGAGATCACTCTTGCCAATAGCCCCGTTAAATTGCTTTTATCAGTCTGGTTGACTGGAATGTTTGAGTATTTACAATAGACTCAAGAGTATTAGGCTGAAAGTCTGTCTAATGTACTACCAAATTAGATATGGCTAAACAGTTGCTTAGCAATTTTCAGCTGCTTCCTCCAAAATAAAAAACTTAAAAATTAATGTGTGATGAAGAAAATCTTAAAAAATATATTTTAATTCAGAAACTTCATGATTTTCACCACCTTTTGGTTTCCTGTTGGTGTTCTGAGAAAACAGGCAGAGAAGCAAGTCATAACTCATGTGAAGCCCTGTACTCATCTTTAATCTACTTCATTTTTTCAGAGGCTAAGCAGCTTTCAGCAGCCTAGTACTTACTGAGGAATAAGAGCATGTAGCTGGGCTATTCCTGCAGTTTGCTGCTGTACTGCAGTGGTAGCTTGTTGTTATGCCCATCCATCCCCTGAGTGTTGAAGGAACACATCTGGTCTTGTGTACTGTGTTAGTCATATATCCTCCCATAACAGGATGATTCCCAGAAGCAACTGAGGAAAAAGTAGAAACTGGAATGGAGAAAACAAATAAGTGCATGAATTTTTAGGAAACTGCCTCAACCTTAACAGCATTTAAACAGGAAAAGATAAAGGATGGCTCAATAACACATTGCAGGTGATTAAAACTGGAGGAACAGAGAAGCAACCAGGTGAACTTATTGGACAAAGATGTAAGAAAAGACCCGAGTCAGGAATAGGGTTTGACTTCTAGAATTTGTTGGGTTTAACTGCACAAGACAGTTGGAAATCAAGAAAAGGTCTAACCAGAAAGCTGAAGAGTTATTTGGGTTTATCTCCATCTCCATCTCCATCTCCGTCTCCGTCTCCATCTACAATGATCCCCTTCTGGAATAAATCTCTTTTTTTCCATCAGGCTAGGGTATAATCTGTGCTAAAAGCCCTCTCATTTTGGCTCAGGCCAAATAGCATGCTACTATTCCAAAATATCACCTTTTGCACCTTCAGGTGCACAGACATAAATCTCTTCTGCAGCTGGGGCAGTGGTGGCTGGTCACACCATAGGTGGTACAGATACATGTGGTTTTTATTACCTCACCTGAGATGCTGCTGCAAATTAGTAGTGCAAATTAGAGTAACTTTTAATCTCCTCTCTGTCTTTTTCTCGAGGTACATCTATTTTTGCTTCCATCTAAGTTGAGTCTTTTAGCCCTGATTTACACTCAGGTAGGAAATGTCAGCAGTTGCTTGCAATCTGAGATTATAGACTAGGATGAAGTCTTGGAAGAAGGGTACTCCCCAGAAGAATGTATGGCCTTGTTGTAATGATATTAAACCAAAACTCTTGGTCAAGTGGGTACACTGGACACTTAATTTGTTGGTAGTCGAAGAGAGAGGAAGAAGGATCATGTCTACTTTGGAGTATTTCCTCAAAACTGGGCAGAAGGATTCCAGCTTCTGATAAGTTTGAATCCTCCAGCCATTTCTCGCAGTGATTACATTTTGAGCCCAGATTGACAAGGAAATAGAGAGCTTTCAGGAAGGGTTGCAACTTGTTCAGCGAGTAGTGGCTGTGCAGAAGGACGGCACATGTGTCTTGGGCAGCTCTTCACACAGAGAAGCATTGCATTACTCAGTTGCAGCTTGCAAGTGCTTGAAATTACCTTGCCTGTAAAATTTGACTCATCAATACTGCTTAGCCTGAGATCTGGCATGGCAGGATACTGTTTCTTTTATTAGTTCTGTTTGCAGACACTGCTAGAGAAGCACTGTACATGGAGCTCCTGTGGTGAAAGGATGGGAGCTTTTCCCTGTTTTCTATGGAGTTGGGAATTTTCTTTGCCCAGCACCTGGGTGTTGGAACTTGCTAATGGACAGAGCACCATGCTCTGCCACTGAGCCTCCCCATTGATGTGGTGGGTGGGGGAAGACGTGTGTGGGAGTTGCCTGGTATTTTTGTGCTGCAGGTGGTGCCTTAGTCTGGGCAGCATTTACTGCCTGTTTGGTTCCTGACTTGTTCTTCTGTGTACATCAAATCTCCATGAAAGGGTGCAGCACTCTCAAGTAAAGCACGAAAAAGAAACATAAACATACATATGTAAGTTGAAAGAAATATGGGCATGTGCTGAGGCCTGAAGCCAACAGGCTTTTGATCCTCTGGTTTGCTCTGCTGAGGGAAAAGGCATATCTGGAGAAAGAAAAAGGCCTCCTCACTCCCACCACAGACCTCAGCCCTGTGGTTCTCTCCCTTTCTGCACCCTCTGCCCATACCAGCAGGCAGCTGCTACAGCACACACCAGCTTTCTCAAATGTGGTGTGATGCTGACCATGGGACCTGAATCTTACAGACCTCTTCTAAATCCAGTACTGTAGCTTTTTCTCTGTTTTTACCATCATTTTGGCAAGAGCTAAAGCCAAGTGATACTCTAGGTGACATCACACCACATATGCTGCTCATTGAGATTATTGTTAGCCACAACGTGATATAGGTTGATTTAGATATGCTATAGGTAAATACAAGTAATCAGACTCAAGACAAGGGGAGACAGGCTGGAGTTTTATGGCCTGACTTTTGCTGGAGGTTGGACCAGGTGATCTAATGACTCCTTCTGACTTGAAAATCCACACATGCAGTAAAAACATGCTTACACTGATCTTGACAATCTTATGTTTTTCTTTCAGTTGTGTTGGCACCATGGGTGTCTGTGTTACAGAGGTGTTAGCGGGGTCTGCTCTGGAGGATGTGCATTTGTAGAAATGGAATTTTAGAGTCTGTTGGCTTTAGCAGTTTACAGAATTTTATTTATCTTCTTTTTATTGATGCAAATATCTGTAATAGCCATTCTGAGCTGGTAGGGTCTAGGAACAGCCTCATGCAACTCATGTGTCAGGTTATAACAGAGCTAATAGCTATTTTGTTAACTTACAGAAGTGAAAAATGTAGAGAAAAAAAGACCCCCAAACTACAAGATAAATCTAAATAATGAATAAATTTGGTGAAATGGTGATCTGTTCATGGAAGAGCCATAAGCAGAAAAACAAGGTAAATTAGTCAGATGATTTATTTATTGTGAATGATTAATTCCATTACTGGCTGCTTCCTCCACAGGCTGTAGAAGCTAATATATAAACTGATAGAGGAAGGGTGGGATCGATAGAGAGCAACCTCTCCCTCCTCTCCAAGGAAAACAGGTCACCTGTTCTTGCTACACTGCTTTCTGGGCACAGGGCATATCTTAATAAAATGAGCATTCATTTTCAGCTAAGGAAGTTTGGCTTTCTTCAGAACAAAATTTTCCTGAGGAGCGTTTCCTTTCTTTCCACCAGGTCTTGAGCCTGGGCTCAAAGTTGGCCCAGCTGTCTTCCCTTATCCTTACAGCTCTCATTGTTCCCAGATGATGGCTGTTTGCTGGCCTATGCAAAAAAAAAAAAAAAAAAGAAGAAAGAAAAAAAAACCCAACCCACGATTTTGTGGTCTAAATTCAGTGTCTCTTAAACAGCTAGTGCTGTGGAGGAAGGAAATGTCCCAGCACCATGAGGATGAGCTCAATGTGAGATAGGCTGTGTGCTTCTCAAGTGGGCAGGGATGGAGGTAGCCCCTTCATGTCTAGAGGTGGGACTAGGTGGCAGGGGCATGAGGATGCTCTTGCAGGCATGCTGGGGCTTCCCATGTGGCCATAGTAACTTGCACCCCATGGCTGTAGGATGCAGGTTTTCCTTCGTGCTCCATATCCCTTGCCAGCCTTACTTCCACCCCAGGCACTGGGAAGCCCAGTGGGGAGATCTGCTGTGGTCCTGCCTGTGTGGGAGGGTACTGATCTGCAGAAAGCTGGCATACTGGAAAACATTTCTGAGGCCCCTTTTAGCTCCTAATAAGCAATGATATTGTCTGTGGTGACGCCTCTGCTGAATTTCCTTGCACACAGCACAACCCTCTGTTTATCATGTGACTATTTATAAACTGCTGCTGAAGCTTCATAAATAGCTTTTGCTTGTAGCACAGATTGGAGCCGAACAGCTGGAAACTGTATTGCAAGTACATCCCAAGCTGAGCCTATGCAGAAATTACACACAAAACTCTTACCAGATCTGGATGCTGAACACACTGAAAACTTGGGAGTGTGGGGTTTATTTACCAGTTCTTCTTTAATTAATTACAAAGGACATACAGTTATGTGAAGAAGCTGCCAGCTGGACTACCTGATTTATAGGGCAGCTGATAGAGATATTTGCTTCTGTGCTGCTCGTCTGAGCCCATGGCAGGCACGGGGTGCCCTTCTGTGGCCAATGTGAGGTCAGGCACCTGTGTTCAGCTTTTAGCAGCAAGTTTAAAAAAAGCCATAACAAAACACAAAGCAATTGGCACATCAGGCAACAGCCATTTCAGGATGGGAGATGAAGAATGGTTGGGCTTGCTGATGGTATGCTCCTGACAGGGGTTCCCCCACAAGGCCTGAAGGGAGTTTTGCTAAGTTATGTACTCCTGGTAGATTTGTTTGTGAGTAAATGTCAGTCTTTATTCATCTGCTAACCTGATGGTTTCTGAGCCATGTAGTTATAACAGAAAAAAAAAAACCTGTTAAAAGAACACAAAGAGGTTAGTGTATACTTACATTAAGTGGTCAGGAATAGAGAACTCTCTTTTTGAAGGTTTAGGAGCTTTTTCAGTCTGAAAAGAATTTCAAAGATTCTATTGTCAAACAAGAAGTATAAATGAATAAAAAGAAAGAAACCTTACAGTCATTTTTGGATAACCACAGCTTTCTAGTAAACTCTGATATGTACAACACAGTCTCACAGGTTCTAGAGAAAACAGAAGACCTCACTGTACATCAGAGAAGAGTATGTGTTGGGTCAATATGTTGGTTATGAAGTCAAATCTTCTGTGCTAAAGTGCAAATACACAACTGCATTTGAGGGTCACATCTCAGTTACTAGAAGACATTTTTCATTATTAAACTGTGATTCAATTTGAGTTTGGTTCAGGAGACCCAGGGTGGATGTACTAAAGCCTGATGCTGAAATTCAGGAGAAAGGAGTAATCTGTTGCAAGGAGCTTAAACCTTGCTCAGCTTGAATGAGGTCCAGACCCAAGCTAATAGTCTACCCCTCATCTTTTGGGAAAATATAAATCTAGAGCCATACCTGAATTTTGTGACCAACATCACATTCACTCTTAGAGACTTCTGCAAATCCCTCCAAATTCTACTCTACAAATCTATTAAATCATAATCATCACAGGTTAGGTTCAAACTGTAAAGAAATAAGCAAACTAAAGGCAGAACCCATAATGCACATTAATGTTGTTTTGTTCCCTTAAACAAAATTCTTACCCTGAGGTTAAATAAAGCAGATGGTAGTCACTAAATGCACTGACCCAAAATACGCCATGTGGGTAGATGTGTAGCTCATAGTCCCCAAGCCTCTGCTTGCCACCACACGGTGACATTATCTGAGTGTTCACCAGGGTATTGAAGCTACTTGGTCTAGGGGAGAAGAAGGAGAAGTAAGAAAATGGTTAATACACAGGATTTTTTCCTCTATTCCTTTTTTTGTTCCTTTTTTATAAAACCCTACTGTTGGAATAAGTTGCATGGGCAGAATAGGGATATACAGTTACAATATATGACAATGCAGCAAAATCCTGGACTACATCAATTACTGTGGTACTGCATATTTTCATTTTATTCCATTGGGGAAATATATAATTCAAGTAACAAATCATTTGGACAATGCAGGTACATGGAGAATATTCAATGCATGAAGACACTCCTTTGCAATGAACTGCACACAGAGTGATATGGAAAACAGTACGAAACTGAGGCAAAATGTCCTGGTCTAATTGGTGATACAGTGCTGCCAAATGAATGCCTCTCTAGAACACACTTGTTGGCATGTCACCTTCAGAGATCACTTCTGATATTTGAAGTTACAAGGGAGACAGTTGACTCTCTTCACAGTAACAGTACTCTGAAGCAGTGGAGAAAAATCCATTGCACCAGCCAAATTGAGGTGGGCAGCAGAAAGCTTAGCACTTGGGAGGAGGAGCTGCTCGGGAAAGTATGGGGCAATGTTGAAAACCACCTACAAAATATTCTGTTCAATACTAGAGTAGCTGCACAGTAACATGTGCTAGGCAGTCTTGAATAGATCAGAGCTTTCAAATTGTTTTTCAAAGGAGTATTTTTTGGCTTTTGAAAGCCAAAAAATGTACTTTGGTTATCTTGCAATGACTTGAAAATTAAGATTGAATTATTTTAAATTGTATGGTTGGAAGTTTTAAAGCAAATTGTGAGAGAAAAGAGAAGAAATAAATAAAGAAGCAAGGAATGGCTAGTGAAGTCAAGCCAGGCTTTTTGACTTACTAACACAAATGTAGAGCCAAGGAAGGGAAATCTCAATACCCTCCTCTCTCTGGGGGATGTGGAAATTTGGGCTTTGCTTCTGGGGGAGCTTCTGAGCCCAAAGCCTGGGACAGGACTGTTCCCACCGGCCTCTTCTGTTTTGCATGAGTTCTTAAACTTCTCAGGATGTTGCACAGGGTCTCATGCAGACTCTTCACTGTGAACAGGTTAGTCTTAAGGTGGAACTTTCACCTTGTTGACAAGGGTTGTTTTGTACAGGATACTGAGACAATTTCTAGCAATGGAGAAAAAATACCCCAAGTAGTGGGATATTAGGCTTGAGGATTTCATTTTGGGTGGGTGACACTTTTCTTCCTCAGCTGACACTGCCAAGAAAAAATCAGTCAATACTCATAATTCCTTTAACAATTTTGGCCTTCCATCTCCATTTACCTTCATATCTTTTTATTAAAAACTAGGCACTGTAATAACTTTTGTACCTTGAGAGATACGAATAAATGGTGAATTACTGAGTTTAATATAGCACGATTGTCTAAGTCTGTCCATGCTTTTAGAACTTGGTATCCAGGTCTGTATGCAACATGTCAGTTATTTTGCCCTTTTAGTATCTACATTTTTTTTCTGCTTGTGCAAGATATTATTAAAAATTAGGAATGAAATTAATCTCTTTTGCAGGCAATAAATTAAACAGAGATGACTCTGGAGAAAATGCTACGCATTATTTTAACTGCAAAATAAATCCCAATTAAGATGACATGTTTTCATATTCAGGTCTGTAGACCAATCAGTGCATCTAAAAATACACACAAACTTTTAATTATATCTAGGCTTTGAGTAGACATTTCTTTAATGGTAATCAAAACGTTTCCACACTCATAAAGAAAAGCTTGCACCTTTTAAAAGACAGTTTTCTTTGAAAAACTAGGTGACCAGCTAACCTGAATCCTCAGATAACTGATGAAACGTGAATGGCAGAGGCTTGCTGAGGGAGAAGAATGTTGTGGGTGAGAGTCAGGGTTGGGCAGCATTTTGCAAAGGGAGAACTCAGAGGTAAAGTTTCCCTTGTCTCCTTTGCATATGTGTGTCATGAACCTGGCTGTTGAATCTCAGTTTTGCTTTGCTTTCTTAACAGATTTCACCGGGTTAATTATGTGGAAAATTTGGTACCAATGTACATAGCATATATTCAAACTCTTCTCTTGTAATAAATTAGTAATTCCTTTAAAACTCCCATTATTTTGTCATTTTCAAGAAAAGGCTCAAAGGTAAATGTTGATTTTAATATGGTTGTGGTGATTCTCCTGTAAGTTTTATGTGTAGAATACCAACATATCTTTCAATGAATACTTATGAGCTATTGACTGAAAAAAAAAAAGTAGTTGCAGAGCTTATGGTGCAAGATATGCCTTGCATATGGGAAGCTGTATAGACATCTTTATATTAAATGTATTCACACCTCTTCAAAAGATCATGCAGGAACTGTAAATTGTAACACTGTAGCAAAAGTGTAAAGTTTATTTGATGGGGGAATCTTTCTATTACATTGTTTGAACAGGTTTCTTCAGACAATGATCATAACCTCATCTTTTGCCTTCACACATAGGTTATGATATCTATACTCTTCTTATCACATTACTTCACTTTTATGAGCTGAGTCTGGCTCTCACCTGATTTTATGCTTGAAGTCAATAGGGATGATGTGAAGCCCTGAACAAAATGACAGCCTCAGGTTTTTGCAGTGGTCAAATGCTTGAGCCTGGGCAAGGAGAGGCAATTTTTTTTCTGACCCACGGACCCAGCCAGGTGGAGGGGGGAGCTGGGAGATCCCTGCTTGGGGTCAGCACTGCCTTGTGTTATACCACGGAACTTGTATGAAGGGATAGGGTCCGGCTGGCCCTGCATACAGGGGCTTCTGGGACCTTTGTTTCTGGGGATCGGGTGGCTGTGCACAGGGCTTGTGCTGTATTGCTGGGCTGCTCAGCCCCGTTAGCCTGGCTCTAACTGACTGTCCCTGCTCAGTGCCTGCTCATGCCAACAGTCCCATCCAAACAAGCGTATATTGCCGTTACTCAGGCCAGCCCACGTGCTGCCCAAGTGAATTATACTTGATACAAAGCTGTCTGTGTAAAGAGGTGTGTTTTTCCATGCAGAAGTATAAGTTTTCAAGCACAGTTTTAAATCCTTGATTTTGAAAATGTGGCTTGTGGCTTGCTAATGTAAATATACATATTTTGTGCACTCTAGATCTAAAAGCAGACATTTTCCAAAATACTATTGGGCAGAAAAATATCATGTAGCATTTGCATGTCAGATATTTTATTTATTTATTTGGGGTTTAAATTGACAATGTCCTGGAGATCTGTAACTGCTTAAAACATACATGTTATGGAAAGGAGGTTGAAATCTGAATCTAAGCTCTATGCATTATCAAAGATGAGTCCATCAAAATAATTCAGCAAAAAGTTCAGACATTAAGTTAATTCCAGCCTATGTAAAACAGCTGCTGTCCACTGTATGGCCAAGGAAAAAATATGTCTTCAGCATCTTGATATATAAGTTCTAATACCTAAGTTATTAAAAATTAATAGTGCTATCCTTTTGAAATATTTAGGAACATATAGACATGTTTTTACAGAAAGCATATTTAGAGAAGAAGAAATGCATCAGCAAGGAGGTAAAAAAGATCTCAGTCTGTACATCTTTGTGTGTATGGGAAAAGCACGTAGGATCTGGTTCCCAAGCCCAGTAATTCCCTTTCACTCACTGTGCATTTGGTGAACCTGCAAGGGCAGCAATAACAATCCTGTACTACAGAGATTTCAAATCCTCTTCTATCTAGGTTCTCGTGCTGTGCTCTCATCACTGGGGTTTTGCACCTAGGAAGGGCTAATAGATACTAATTATGATTATAGCAGCAGCTATTTTTGCTATACTTAGTATGGTCCCATATGCTTAGGATTCTAGAAGACAAAGGGGACAAACTGAATGATTTTGGATGTGAAATTCATTTGCAGTGCTTTAATTCCTTAATCTAAGACTAAAGGGTGTATTGGATATGCTGGCCTAAGAGTGAATATGCACTGAACCTCCTGGGAATTTTGTCTTACATGAACTGGCCCCGAAACCTCAGATAATAGTAGAAGCAAGATTTTTCTTTCTTTTTTCTTCCCCCTCCCCTCTTCTTTTTTCTTTTTCAGCACAGTTAAATATAATTTTACAATCTATTCTGTATACATAAGGAAATGAAGGGCATGCCTGAAGTTATTGCACATTTGAAAAATGCACACAGTAATGAAAAATCAAATTCTCCACTGAAATAATTCCACTGATTTCAGTGGAGTTAGGCCAACAGGGAATTTGATCTTTAACAAACTTGTTCAAAACCTGCTGAAGGTTTATGCTGAAACACATTCACAAACATCGAGCTTGCTTACAAATGAAAAGTTCATTAATATGATTATAATTCTTAAATACTCTGCTTTCAGTAGATATATTTTCATATATTCTGTAAAGAATTTAGTATAAATTCTTGAAAACTCTTTGGCAATTGTCTAAAGGTGTGTAAATAAGAATGTAATACTGCTTCAAGCATGAAAATAAATGAATTAAAAATCTAGAATTGTTGTCACTAATTCCCAATTAAGGCATAGTTAAAAAAAGTAATTGGCTAGGATAAAACTAAGGTAAGGTTTCATACTTGTGCACAGTTGCAATTATTTTTTCTCTCTCTCTTTTTTATTTTTTCCTGCAGGCTCAAGCAAAATCTTATAATACCAATAAATGAAAAATATGCGTTGAGGGAATCAATATACTGATTGTATGATTTTTTTGAACAAGGTTCATTTTGTGGTGGCAGATTAATTTGTGTTTGACTTTACATAAAATTGTCTTTAGCCTTAATTCAGAAGCAAATTGCTCTTTAAAGACTTTCAATTTTGTTTTTAAATAATTAACAGAGGAAAAGGAACTTTGAAACAGTTCAATTAATTTAGCAACAATAGCCTTTTGAGGTATAAATACAACTCCTTGCTCCATTCAAGCAATAAAATTAACAATAAATGTACAATGTGAAATAGATTTTAGTGTATTTCTCAACTGAGGGACATGTCGTCCTCACTGCAGCAGGAAAACGCTTGCACTTTCAAAGACTAACTAAATCCCAAGAATATTTAAATATAATTTAAATTACAAGTAGCTATTAAAAAATAGCAAATGGAGCGTGGAGAATGCTCCACGTAGGCATGAGGGGAACAGAAATTTTCCTTTTCTAAAGCAGGTTTTGTTTTTTGTTTACCTTCCCCTCGATCCTCCCCCCACCCCGTGTTCCTATGGAATATATGCATCACGGCTACTTAAAAGTTCGACAGTAAGAGTACAAATGTCAACCAAAGGGCATTATTCAGCATGAAACATCTGCACCAAGTTGTGAAATCATGGTAATACTATAAGGAATAAGCTGAGCAAAAATTCCTGTGTCTGATACTGTTACACAATTTTGTGTGATAAATAGCCTGAACAAATGCTCGTCAGAATTACGTTTTTGTTCTATCTTTTTCTGCAAAACTAATTTGTGAACAACCTCAAAGATAGATGATTTGTTAATTTGCAGATGTCTCTCCTCTTTCCTCTCTGTCTCTGGCTGTTGCAGAAGATTATGCATTTACAAACTGTGTGTACATGTATAAAATATCTCTCTCTTAAGCATTTCTCAATCACTCATCGTACCATCTTTAAGTGCTAAATATATGTATTAGGCACACACATGCCCACCCACAAATGCAAGATACATATACATATCTACTAGCTAGACATTCGATTAAATATGTATTGTAAAAGGCATAAGTGATTTCAAAGATTTGAAGACAACCGTGATGACAGTATATATTACTGTTAAATTCACCAAGGCACATCTGCAAAACAGACTAGAGACTTATCTGTAAATCTTTTCTAGGAATCTAAAGGTAAACATTATTTGTTTGCCAGAACACTGTGGAAAAAATATTTACAATTTTGAGAAACAGTTAGTGAAACCTTTGCTTAGGGAGTGTTACATTTGCTTTTTGAATGAATTCATCTCAAGTAATCAGGATTTTAGTTAAATGGACTAATGCCACTGAACGTTTCAGACTGTCATTTGGGGTGTAAATGCTGGCACTCAGAGCATACCTTTTAAGTACAATACTTTTATGAACTAATTTTTTTTCCCTGAGGATTAAAAAAATAATTTTTATGCTCAGTATCAGTGGCCTTGTTTAATAATTTCCTTGCTGCTGCAGCTCACCTTTAGAAAGGGTGGAGAGTTTAACCACATATGGTAAAAGTTTTAGCCTGGGGGTTTTATTATAGCAATATTCCTTTTCAATGCCCTGTCCACCATAATGTGTCTTAACCTTTTCTTGCCAGACAGACAGAGAAGTACAAAAATGAAACAAGCTATGTTTAGCAAAATTTTTACATACCATAATCTCTTTACCATGGAGAGGCAAGGCTGGAATTTTCGAGATGATCTGTTATGGCACGAATCCATTGCAGGACAGCACTGATTTACAGCTTAGCACCATTCTCCACTCTTCACTGAGAGTAAGTTAAATGACCCAAGAATAACATTAATATGTACTATAACTACACAGAATGGTGGTCTAAAGGGTGGTCTAAGGCATTAGCTTTCACCCAAGGAAACTCAAGCTCATATATTGCCCAGAAATACTAATAAGGGTCAAGTATCATTACTATTTTAAGAGGTCGACAATGCAGTGAGTTATGAGGTATGATAGCGAAGCAAGGCTCTTCTCCTGCCTTCCATCAGCCCTCTTGTTTGCCCACTGCAATGTTTTGAACAAATCTTGGATGTATTTGGACTCATTATTTTACATGTTGTTTTGTGCCTAACCTGGTTTAAGAAAACCTGCTGAACAAATTTTTTGCTTGGTTGGGCCAATCTGATTAACCTCAGCTGAGTCCCAAACAAACTTTTTCTTCTTTTTCTCCTTTTTGCCAGGGCAGTAGCTTCAGAATGAAAAATAAAAAGAAAACAACAAACAAAAGTTGAGGGAAATTGAAGCCACAAGTTCAAAATCAAGTTAGTAGGGGCACTAAAATATTTCCCTTGTAACAAGAAAGATCTGACAAAACAATAAATAGAAAAGTAAGATGTTGAAATTATTTAAAGACAGATGCCTTTTTAAACTGTATTAAGAACACCTATCATGGAGCTTGATTCCAGCAGTTCCTCACACAGGAGGTATTTCATCTTCACAACATCTGGCACTGTCAAGGAGGTACAGTTGTAGACCTTACCAGATGCAGACACTCCATACATAAAAGTACACTAACAAATCATACCATTAATAGCAGCACAACACAAGTGTTTCTTATACATCCATGAAGTGAACTATTCCACGGCTATGGGAAAGCTTAAAGAAAAAAAACCACAAAAAACTCACCAAGTCCAAACAAATTTCTTGCAATTCCTCAAACATAAAAAATAACTGAGAGCTTTATTTTCAGCTTTTTTATAGATGACTGACAAGAAAGCTTCTATCTTCAGGGTGAAAAATTCCTTGTCCCATAAATCTATGTGGTTGACATATCTAGGTAAATTTGTATCCTTGCTCAAAGGGATCACTGGTTTTATTCTCTATGGATTTTTCACTCACTCTATTGTGGAAAGTGAGTTGAGGCAGAAAAAACATTTCTTGATATTTGAAGGAAGGTTTACATTATTTTATATCATCCACACTGTTCTGTTGTCACTTGGCTTTTTTTTATGAACTGTTTAAAACATGATACTATACTACATAAACCTTGCCAGTTTTTGAATATGTAGTTTGTTCCATAGCCTGAAGGTCTAGAGCCTGATATTGCTCTCACATCCTTGTATTTTAGTTGGACTTAACTGCATTCACCCCAACATAAAACATGAAGGTATTTGGAAATTATGTATTGTATTTATATAAAATATACTATATTTCTTGTATTTCCTATATGGTGTTTTGTTGGGTGGGGGTTTTTTGTTGTTGTTTTTTTGTTTTCTTTTTAATCAAGATGTCTGATATTCTCTTTTATACAAAGAAGCAGTCCTCTGTGTTTCAAGGAAGCCTCTCTTGAAGGTAAATCTGAACATCAGTGGCATTAACGTAATTGCCACAAAGCAAGGATTTAGTTTGCATATGTATTACTTGATTCTTCCCCTTTATATTTGACAGCAATAATCAGTATGCGATAGAACTCATCAGTGCTCTGCATAGATCTTACAAGAAAGGTAGAATTTATACTTCTGATTTGTTTCTCCTCTTGTGAACATAGCCCCAACCCTTTTATTAAATGATTAGTACAATAAATAGGTCTCAGCTAAATACTCTTTTAAGATCAAAGCACTGCTCCATGTTTTGTATGATATTATCATAACAAAATGCCTAGACCAGCAGCAAGCCGCAGTCCCGAGGAATGCTTTCAGTATATAGAACACCACTCTGCTCAAAGCTGAAGTCATAACATGTTGTCAAGTCTGTGTTTTCTATTTCTGCAACATGCTTTAAAATTTAATTTTCTCCAAAAAGTGTGCTGCTTCTTGGAACCGCAGTGATTTTATGTGTGTGTGCTGTGTTATGACAGCAGTGATGGTGGTGGTGCACGCTTGGAAGAGGGATTAGATATGGGTCAAATATTTAGCCATCTGGATTTACCATGAGCTAAACCTATTTTTGATACTTCTGTTTAGACGAACTGCAAAGTGATTTCCCCTCCGTCCCCTCAGAAGTTTCTTCTGCTCTCTTCTTCTCCCCTGTCTGGGTGCCGGTGGGTGGTGGAGCTGCACTACTCCTACCACCCTGTGGCAATCCCATGCCATGACACACGTTCGCTCAGCTCAGGCTCCTGCCAGCGAGCTCCGGTCGCTTACAAAGTGATTTGTCTTCTTGTCATTGATCTTAGCAACAATCAATAATTTTTTTTCCAATTATTTTTTCTTTGGTTTGATGCGTATAATACACATGTAGGTGCAGAGTGATGAATGTAAATCTTCTGTAGAAGAGTTGCTACTGTTAAAATACTTTTGGAAGCATAACTCCAATTACCCTAAAATAATTCTTAAATGTTGCAACGAATAGATTCTGGTTCTGTACCTGAACTACTAATGTATTATGGAAACAAAAGACTTTAAAGAAAATAACTGGGCAGTATACTAGAGATGCCTATTTGCTTTTCTTAATGCATCAGGAGATGGTGAACACAAACAGTTATCTTGAACTAAAAAGAAAGGTTAATACAATTAAAATTTTCTCACTGCATGCACATTTCATGAATTCTCTGAATTTTATATGTAGCAGATGGTGTTCAAACAAATCAAGAAACTGAAGCTGAAAAAACCACACCAATGGAGAAACTCATATATTTCTTCAAACGATAAGATGAACTGCAGATGTTTGTTGAAGATCACTGCTGAGGCAGGCGACCTAAGAAGGAAAGGCTTAAAAAGAAGAGTCCAGTTGTGTTCAGCACTGGCCAACCACATTTGCTGTCATAGCATGATTTATGAAGGTTGCTTGCTAGATTTTACGTTGGCAGAGAAAGTGTGATTAAAAAGTCTGAACAGTTACCTATGGTAATAGGAAACATGGCAAAATAATAGCTGCAGCATACCTTGCACCCCACTTGCAAGTTTAGCTTTTCTGGACAGACAAAGATATTTAAGCAGCATAACTCACTTCCATCAGTCTTTCAAAGTTTTGATCAACGTGCCTTCATGCTTCTACATTTTGTCTGCATGATTCTCCATAGTGGTGCTAAAATACTGTGCTTATCTGACATGTGCAGTCAAATAAATCCCAAATTAAGCCTGACAAAATTACTGAAAGGAAAACAGCTATCTGTTCAAGAACTTGGGAATCAGACACAGAAGCAGCTGCTTGATACATGGTCAAAAATTGTTACTGAACATTTAAATGTTAATTTTAAGATTATACTTGATAATATTTACAAAACCTACAATTAATTTCGTGTTTTACCAGGGGAAAGTCACACCCTCATGTGTCAGTGTTTCCACTCAGAAAATCACATATTCTTAGAACTTGTTGAAACTTGGCTGTAAATATTTACTCTAGACAGCAGCTTAGTATACAAGGTCACAGCCCAAAAGCAAGTATTTCATACCAAGTTTCAAATATATGGATTTTCCCATTTGTAAATGATTCAGGCAGACATTCCCCCCCTTAGAACTGCTAACTCAATCTATAAACATAAATATACCATTTCAGAGGAGAAGGGATGCAAATTACACATGAGTATAGTAGTCCTCAGGGAGTTTATTATGGGGTAATTGGACCAAACAAGGGCCAACTTCTGGCCTGATTTACAGTCTCAACATGTCTATTGACATCAGCGGAGGTCTAAGGCAAGGAAGAATTTGGCTTTAAGGGGTTGGAAAGAGTATTAAATTATTCTAGCTTAGCTTCCCTGGGCCAACTTCTGCTCTGAAGGGGCACCATTATAAACAAGACTTGCAAGCAACTTGCCTTGTTTGCTTCAGATGGGTGTAACACAGAGCAAGGCTTTGCCTCCTAAACAATGCTTACTCATCAATTCCGAATTTGGCTCCTCTAAACAATTATAACCCTCCACAGACATTGAGTAACATCACTGAGCATGTGTGGCTTTCTTATGTAATTCTTTGTGCTGGTTGCAAAGCAAAGCTCCAGGCTAGAGGCCAAGTCACAGAGACTATGAGCAGCTTCAGAAATAACCACCATTCAGGTTTGTTTACTGGGATGACATCAAGACAAAACATCAGATTAAGGAAAATGAAGTAAGTAGTTCATGTTAGTATAGTTTTTATAAAACCCTCCTCATGTTGCTTGCATTTCCATGGGGTTAAGAAGTGAGGTGTAGGGGCAGGTTAATGTGGCTACTGAATGCTGTTTTGCTCTGGAGTTGTCTTCACTGCATTTCTGTGCTGCCATCAGACTAGTCTGCCCATCTCAGAGTGCACTGGAGACATTATAAAACACACTGAGAAATGGGAGGCCAAGAACACAATTGTCCCAGGGTGATGGCTGCATACGGCTGCAGTTGATACTGGGGACAGCATCGCACTGCAGTGGTGAAAGGCACCAGGTATCACCATGCACATGTAACAGCTAGTGAAAGGCCATTTTGTAAGGTTTGCATGGAACCTTTGCACCATCAGTGAACATCTGTTCAGCTACAACTCAAATTGGAAGTGACCCAGAGTATCTGCTTCATAGGTCATGGCAAATTGCTCAGAGATTTCAATGCAGGTGTCTATACGATTATATCATATATGTATTTCAAATCACTGTTTTTGTGGCCACAGAATGGTTAACAGAGACTAAAGGGCAGCAGTGTCTTCATCTCAGGGTTGATATGAAGTTACAAGGGGCATGAGATCTGCCTTTATTTTAAATTAATGTGTAGGTCAATGTCTCTGAACTTACAGTGAGTATTTTTCTTTATTCATTTGCTTTAATTGGTCATGGTATTTCTCCAGCCTTCTTCCAGTAGCTGCTCCCAGCTACTCTGTGGTTCTGTGAATTTCACCAAATTTACTGTGGAAACAAACACTGACATTTGAGTCCTAGTCAGGTTTAGGTTCTGCCACCTATGGAGTTTATGAATGTAGCTAATGACTCATTTTTTCGCAGTTCTTAAGCAGGGTGCCATCTGAAATAAGAGATGTTTATAGTGCAGTTATGGTTATTCATATACACAGGAAATACTTGCAAATATGTCTTAAAAACTCAAGGAGGGTGCCTAGATCTACCCTATAGATTGGGCTGTTTCCATCAGTCTGTAGCAACTATACAAGAGTACAAGTCTATACTTACCCTCTTCAGATGTTCAGTGGAAGCTGTGGGAGCCATTGGGTGCTAGACTGTCTGGAAAGAACTAAATATGGTGTGCAATGGGACTGTCATACCTGCAGTTTGATAAATTGGATTTCCCATTAAAAGCTAAAATTCATTTAAAAAAATGCTTGATAAGACAGGATTGGGATCCCTGCTGTGTACATTTATCCTGTTGCCTGCCTGAAGATTTTCCTTTGCTTTAGTTTATTTAGTGTTCACTTGTGAGTATCTCTTGTACTTTGGCCTATATCTCTTCAGGGCAGAAGATTTCTTGTTACTTTATTTTTGCATAGGACTTCAGAAAAAAGGATATTGGTCCAGTTAGAAGAAAAGCCCTCAGTTCTCCCAGGTGTATTGGATTTTTATTAATTAATTATTATTATTATTGCTAGGAATACAGTGATTCTAGAGAGGTATAAAAATTCACCTTCAGGGAATGCAAAATAAGCAAAAGTGACTTAGATACAGCTACAGTGTTGAGTACACGTTCAGCTCTCTTTCTTTCTTTGCTGGACAATGTGATGCCAAGTTGCTTTTCTATCCGAGGCTGTGTGAACATTTGTCTTCCACCTACTTCTGTGGGACATGCACATGGCACAATCTGAGTTTACATACTCCTACCATTCTTGGTAATGTGCTTCCTTTAAGTCACTATACTCGATACCTTACCTGCATTTCATATGTCATTAAAACTTTGATTAAGAAAAGCCATAAATATAAGTAAAGTATTATGCTATCCTAGCAAGCTGCAACAGCATCTGTTCAGTCTCTGAAGGTGTTTGGATACAATAAGCAGCACTGTAAAACCATTGTTGATAATGCCTGTGTTATTCTTGTTCCTGATAAATGCACTGTCAAAATAAACTAGCTCTCCTAGCATTAATGATCGTTCGATTAAAGAAAACTTTCTAGTTAACATTTTGTAACAGTGTACTAAGTAACTTTCAATTAATTTTTCTATATGTGGAGAAATGTCTAATGAATAAATCAGTAAAGACTACATAATGGAAGCCTATTAGCAGGATGAATATATTCTTGTAACTCAAATTTCTATATCGCTTTAGTATTATCTTCTATCAGAAGAGAAGGTACAATTACCAATTTTATCTTATCTTAGGCTTATTATTGAAGAACAGTAAAGGAAACTTCATTCCAGAAGCTATAATGTGATTTTTGATTAATGGTGGGATTTTTATGTGACAAGAATATTTCTTCTAGGCAAAGTATGCACATGTATCTTTGCCTGAACTGACTTGTTTCTGGCAGGCTTTTCACTGACAGAAAGTTTTGCTTCTCTACAAACATATGTATTTTTCTGTACGGATAGCAGATTAAAGTATAAAGGATCTAAAACGTCTGAACTGAATTCAAGCTACATGAAAGGACTTAAGCCTCTACTTCATATTTTAATCTATTTAACAAGACACTAAATAAAAAACACCTTCCAGTTTATCTTATAAAATGTCAGAGTTGCAAAGAGAAATATGACAAATATGACCAAAATTAATCATAGCTTGAAGTGTTGTAAGTGGGTCTCACACTTGCAGGTAGGTATACCAGTTACCGTTATGGAAAGCTATGTGCATCTAATGATGGCCAATGGGATGTCCAGGGGATTACTTAAAATATATTTTAAATAGTTAAAAAGTTTCTTAAATTTATTTGTAATTGATGGAAAAGGCTATCCATTCAAGGTCTGCTGTTCGTCAACTGGTAATCATGATAACTTTAAAAAGGCAAGGTTTGAAACTGTTAAATGGGAGTTAAATTGAGCTCTCACTAACATCAGATAAAAGAAATAGATCATATTTTCATTAAGCCTGAAGATATTAACATTTGCTTTCCAGGTTGCAGTTGATATTCACCTTTATGAAAAGGACAGCAAATTGTCCCAGCTTATGCTGATAGTATATGCAAGCCATGGGAGCACATATGATGAATACATTATCTTCTATAGGGCTTTAGTCATGCACAGATATATTGAGAAACATAAGAAGGTAGACCAACATACCTTAAAAGTAAGACCTGATTGTCTGTCAGTGCTGCATGCAGCCAAGTCAGCTTTCAGCCTTGGGTTATCTTCTCTGTAGTGCTTTCCAGAACCACTTGACTCCTCTGCTGAGAGAGGGAAAAAAACTGTATGAGGCAAGGATGGACAGTCTTGCTCAGCTAA
Organism: Galbula dea; assembly: GCA_013399015.1. Taxonomy (NCBI): domain Eukaryota; kingdom Metazoa; phylum Chordata; class Aves; order Piciformes; family Galbulidae; genus Galbula; species Galbula dea. The sequence continues at coordinate 466,384 of VWZX01003383.1, read as the reverse complement.
ATGTGCTCAGCAGCTTACCTGTCATTGACAAGAAGGATATTGTTGCCTCCTGACCTTGGCACATATTCTGCTGTTCACAGTGGAGGACCTTTGTCCAGAAAAGGACTAATTGTAAGTCAGTGAGTCAACTCTGCCTCTTTGATTTTCAGGGCTAATGAGAACCAAACTTCCTGTAGGTTCATTCCAACATGTGAACTGATGTTGTTGTAATTTTGCCTCTACCATCTTCTTCTTTTTTTTTTTTTTAAATATTATTTCCATTCCTAGCTTGCACTGCTATTAAAGCAGTCAATTTTATTCTTAGTCAAACTTCAGGGAGTTGCTCTGGATTTCAATAAGAGAACCAAATTATCTGAATTTGTTGTAGCTTCTGCTTCAAACACTTTACTTTCTATTTTTAAATCAACTTACGTGATTTTTTTTTTTTTTGTTGTTATTGCACATACAGGATCATTTCTCCTGGTTTTATTTCTTCCTTGGACAGATCAGATTTCTTTTTCCTAGATTGTCCTTAACTCCAAATAACACACAGGATAATTTGATTTCCCATTCAATGTATTTTTATTTCCACACATATATCTGCTTTCATATAAATATATATTTATATACATACATTCCTATACATGTTTAAGTAGTCAATACATTCAGATATATTTGTACTTACACACCTATACTTACAACTCCAGACTAGTTCAATTCTAATCTGTGCTTCAATAAACTGGTCCTGACTAGTATGTTCTTATTTCCTATCTACTTCTTTAGTCTCCACTGCCAATATAAATTTCATAGGTCACTGAAAATGCATAGGGTCCTGATGTAAGATGCTATTTACACAATTCTGAATAGAAGGTTTGGTTCAAATTCTACCAAAGTCACTGGATGGTATTCCACGGATGAGACATATGTGCAGTTCCTGGAAAACTTTCAATTGTTCAAAACAGAGGTGCTTTTACTGATCATTTCAAATACTGATGGGTTTGCTTTGGAGAAGGACTTCTATACAGTTTTAATGATCTGTGATTTGTTCCCTTCCTTGAATAAAGAAAGAACCAAAGTCATGTTCACACCCTCCAGTCTATAAAACCCTGGAAGAGTCAAATACATTGTCTGAACAACTGGGTGGCTGTTTCTGCCAAACGATGTGGAAGCAATATTGTTTCAGGTTGTACTGAAATAGGCTAAGTGGACATGGCCAGCAGTGTTTGAACATCCATGTTATTGCATACAAAACCGATGGTGACTCACTAGCTACTCCTGCTGCATTCTCCACGGTACCTGTAAATATGCACAACATATGAAACACCTTCGTAAAGACTCTTCCAGCTTGAAGAGCTTCTACTGTCACATAAAAACCCACTGTTGATTCTGATGCAACATGGACTACCAGTATATTTTCCAGGTCAACCACAGGATTTATGAACTCTGTAAAGTGAAATATGACATTCAGATTTCCAGCAACACTCTGAACTCAGTGCAGATCTTCATAAATCTCTTTTAAAAATAGAAGACAAAAATAGGCCTTTCAATTAACCCCACATTAGTACAAGAAAGATGATGGCATAATTTTAAATGAGTGTTATCTCACTTGGAATGTAATGGCTTCACAAAATCATTACCAACTTCCCCTGCCACTAATCTCTGAACAAATACAAACGAAAAACAGTGGCTGCTGCAATTTATTCATTTCCCTTCCACTGAAATATTTTACAGTCCTTCATTTATTTGTAAATTTTGTTCTAAAACAGAAAGCCCCCCGAGATCTGGCATCTTGTTTGCAAGAGTGTCTGCAGGGAAAACAAGGCTGATGGCAACCTTGAGAACAAAAAGGCTAAAATGAAATGGAAGATGACATCCTCAGTTGTTGCATAGATGTCTGCAAACAGATTTAACGAGATGCACTCATTTTCTCTTTAAAATCTCACAAAGGGTTTTCCATCATGCAGTGTTTGCTCCTGTATCCATGGTCTCTCCTCCCCCCTATAATTCCCTATGGTGCATTCCACCCATAGGTTTATACTTCTGCCCCATCCCAGACTGATGTCTCTGCTGTGCTAGTAATCCAAGCCAATGAACTCTGATTCTAAGCAATACCCAAGCAAGATAGGTATCCCCTCAGTTACCTGCATAAATTACACAAAGGGCAGGCACAGATAGCCTCTTCTTGTCTAAGGCTTCCATGGGAAAAGGAGAGCAATGATTATGATCTTTTAATTAATGCTGTATGTAACACAGCCTGAAACAAAAGTGTTTGTTTTGGGGTTAACAAAACAGTCTCAGAAACAAACCTGAGTTAAGAGAATTGCGGACTTGGAGTTTGAGAGGAAGGGACATCTAGTGGGGTCACATTGTTCAAAGTCCCTGTACAGGGGTTTGCAAGCATAAAGAAAAGGGTTTAGACACCAGTAACAAACGCTACTGAGTTTCAATGCTCAGCTGGTGGCTCAGGAACTAGACCCTCCTTTGCCATTTGTAATTTCACAGGAAGTTTCTGCCAAATGAATCATCTTCAAGTAAATGAGAACCAATGATGCCTTGCATCTTTTCAATATCTTATCATGTTGCCCTTAGCTTCATTAGTGTTCGATTGTTTAACAAATTATGGAATAGATACAAATACTGCAGCCCGTTCTTCTCTGTTTTGAGCCATCATTACTGTGAATCAATGAATCTGGTAATGATGGGCCTCGTCCAGCCAGCTTATATGAAGTCACTTAACCAAACTAAATTTGAAAAGGCTCCTATTACTTAGAGAAACATGCACATTCTCATGACATTTCTCACCCCTGTGAGGGTGCTTGTTTATAAAATCTGTTTTGGAAATGGTGGCTGCGCTTTTATTCTCTTTCCAGCTTTTTCCTTATACAGCCCAAATTCACCATGAGGACTTTTGTTTGGGCTTCCTTTAATGTCAAGTGTTGTGCCCATAGACAGTTCATCAGCAACATCTCAAGTTGTGATCAAGTGTGAAAGTCCTTCACAGAATCACAGTGTTAGGCGTTGGAAGGGACCTTGAAAGTTCATCTAGTCCAACCCCCCTGCCACAGCAGGATTCCTTAGACCAGGTCACACAGAAGCATATTCAGATGGGTTTTGAATATCGCCAGGGAAGGAGACTCCACAACCTCTCTGAGCAGCCTGGGCCAGTGCTCTGGCACCCTCAATGGGAAAACATTTCTACGCGTATTCACATGGAATCTCCTATGCTTCAACTAACAGCCATTGCCTCTTGTCCTGTCACTGGGCTTCACTGAGAAGAGCCTGACCCTATCCTCCCGACACACACCCTTCACATATTTATAAGCATAAATGAGCAACCCCTCAGTCTCCTCTTCTCCAAGCTAAAGAGACCCAGCTCCCTCAACCTTTCCTCATAAGGAAGATGTTCCAGCCCCTTCATCATCTTGGTGGCTCTGTGCTGGACTCTTTCCAACAGTTCCCTATCCTTCTCAAACTGAGGGGCCCAGAACTGGACGCAATATTCCAGACGTGGCCTCACCAGGGCATAGTAGATGGGAAGAAGAACCTCTCTCCACCTACTAACCACACCCCTTTTAATACACCCCAGAATACCACTGGCCTTCTTGGCCACAAGAGCACACTGCTGGCTCATGGTCATCCTTCCATCCACCAGGGCCCTCAGGTCCCTTTCCCCTTCACTGCTCTCCAACAGGTCAGTCCCCAACCTATACTGATCTATAGGGTTGGTCTTTCCCAGGTGCAAAACTCATAGAATCATAGAATCATCTGAGTTGGAAGGGACCTCAGAGGTCATCTAGTCCAACCCCCCTATAGTGAGCAGTGACATCAACAAAACTCGACACTTGGCCTTGATGTATTTCATTCAGTTTCTCCCTGCCCAACTCTCCAGCCTGTCTAAGTCAAACAGAATGGCTGCACAACCCTCTGGTGTGTCAGCCACTCCATCCAGTTTAGTGTCATCAGCAAACTTGCTGTTAGTGCACTCTGTTCCCTCATGATGAATATGTTGAAAAGTACTGGTCCCAGTCCTGATCCTTGATGGACTCCACTAGATACAGGTCTCCAACTAGACTCCATCCCATTGATCACAACTCTCTGACTTCTGTCCTTCAACCAGTTCACAATCCACCTTACTACCCGATCATCCAGATCACACTTCCCCAGTTTAGCTGCAAGGGTGCTGTGGGAAACACTGTCAAAGGATTTGAGAATTTTGTTACTCTCTGGGAAAAAGATAGCATCCAGTTAAAAACTAAAATGCTTTTAATGAGGTTAGAAAATAAAAGCCAAAGTGGTCTGCAGTCCTACACTTCAGGTCTGCATCTCTTCCCTGTATGCACAGGGCCTTGCACACCTGCGGGGCAACAGAAAAACCTACAACAGCCAAAAGGAATAACAGGAGATTTCAAAATAAAATAGGAAAGCAGATGTGGAAATAGACCATAAGTCCTGTGACCTATTACACTGGGTGTGATCCTCCCCTGAAGTATAACATATAGATCAATTTACAACTGATGTAGGACTGATATAGATCTGGTGCTGTAGATTAAACCTCTATTGAAACCAATGGAGTTAAACGGGTATAAAACTTGCGGCAAAGGAATGGAGAACTAATCTGATTGTCTTAGAGTTATGAAAACATCATTTATTTGCAGAAGTGACCTACTTTGTGGTTTCTGCTGCTTGACTCTCCAAACATTCCCTTAGACTGAAAATGCGCTTGAAAACTTTAAATATTTATTGCACAGCCCTCAGTTTGGGTAGGTAATTGATTGTGATGACTATTTATTTTGGAGCTGCTTTTGTATAGTTTTGGTGGAAGAAGGAAGTTTGATGCCAGGCAAGAAGGAATTTTTGTTTTGGTTCTTTATATTTTGTTGCTCTGTCACTGCCTGATGCATGAAGTTATAGGAATAGTTGCTTTTGCTTTTTCTATGTGAAAATTCACTGAGCATTTTATAGTGTTGAGTGGATTTTTTTTTCCTCTCAAGATTTTGGCATCTGTTGCTGTCAGATAATTTGTAGAGTGGCCCACTTGACCCTTAGTTCATAGGTCATCAGAATCTATATGAAGGGGGCTATTCTCTGCTATTGTCGAGCAAGGGATTTACATCCTAACTCCTATTAATGCTTGTAAATCTCTCATGCATCAATGACAAAAGGAGGCCTAAATTACAATCATATTTGCTTATGAATGCTACTATAGTACTGACAGAATCCAATCAGGCAAGGAAGTGGGATATTTGAAGAATATGAAGATTCATGTGAAGTCTAACAGGAATCTGATCCTACAAACCTTGCAGGAGTGCAAATAGTGATATACCTGGAACTACATTATTAATTGTTCTGAGAAAAGTGAAGGGGTTAGGAGAGGAATTGCAATCTCATGGCAACAAAGTCATGCATTGGAGAAACAGCTGTCTGACCAGTGCAGACTAAAGAAGTGAATTGCAGCAAGTAGTAGACTTGCTGAGGTCAGGCAGATAGCTCTGGGCAGAATTCAATGTGACAGGCAGTTAGGTCATTCATGATACAGCCTAGGAAAATGAGCAAGGTGAAATCAAATCTGTTTATGAATACTATAAATAGGCATGTTGCAGTCCACTCTCAAAGGTGACCATCTCCACTGTCAGTGCCAGGCATTTGAAGTAAAACAAATATTTGTTTAGAAGATCATGCAAAAAACTTTCTTTTTGACTAACACTTTTAGGAACGTCACTGGTAATTGACATCCCTTTGAGGAGAAATCAGGGGTCAAGAAGTACTATGGGATCATGAAGGTAGTATCACCTAAACTATGCTGGGTGTGCAAGAACCCATGATAACCCATGTCACCTTCTTATGGCTGAGCACAAGTAGTTCCTTACTTAGCTAGTGGTATTTGTCCAAAAGCTTCCCCAACTTCTATCTCCAGTGGAGACGTTTACTCACACTGCTGATCTCAGTGGCATTATGTGCCAGACTATGAGCACCATGCCAGCTGCCACATCCCAAACTTCAAATGCAGTGTAACAGAGTCCTTGCTGTATGGAAATAAATAAAGGAAACAAGCTTCTCCCTTACTGGAAAAGGGTACTGTTACAAATGTGCTTAAGACTAATACAGTGGGAAGTTCCATATATCCTACTCAACTATCTGCTAGTAAGTGCAATTTTACTTCTCTGCATAAACCAATTGGCACATTTCACCTTGATTTACATGAAATCAGATACCAGGATACTAGAGGTATTAAAGGTTGTTTTTAATGATATTTCTTCAAACAGAACAAATCTTATGATGAATTCATTGTCTTTATTCAGTTATCATTAAATAAAAACTCATCTTGATTTCTTGTAGTCTGTATTGAGGAAGAAATTAAAAATTTGGATGACCAAAAACTGATGGTGAGTTAGTCACTCTAAATGCAGAAAAGTTCTTGGTAACCAAAGAAAAAAATGATCTCAACACATAAAATCCCAGAATTCAACCTCAATTCTAAATCTTTTTACTAATACTGCAGATAACTGTATACATTTGTCTTTCAGTTTTCTAAATGTCAAAGACAGTGCTATCAGTTAACTTGCAATTAAAACCAGCATATACTTACATATTCAACTCTTTCCAGGATAAAATTAAGATATCTAATGACTGCACAAATCAGAAGAGAACTCACATTTTTATCTCTGGCTTTATCTTGTCTGAATTATTTACTGCTTTTTTCATCCTGTAAGAGCACACCTGCACATACTCAACATTTCCCTAGATGGAATATAAAGGATATTCTCCTCAGGTTACTAAACTGAGGCACTAAGGACCTGAAAAAGCAGTCTTGACTCATGCAAGTGGTCTCTTTGACTCGCATGAGCTAGGGTTCCTGGATCAGTCTGTTATATATCACTGCATTCATATCTACGAAGGTTACAAGTTCAAAAGTGGAACAAAATTGTGTACTTCTCCTTCCAGAGGTAGTCTATTATTAAAAAAAAACCACAATGTTTTCTGTGTGCCTAAAAATGGTTTTTAACCTTGTTATTGAAGAAGCTGAAGTATTAAATTAAAAATTGGTTTTTATAACTATTAGATATTTGTGAAGGATTTCATTTCTCTGTTAAAGATTCATGGAAATTTTACTGAGAAATATTTTGATAGCCTGTTCTCCCTAAACTTAGAACATATCTGTTTCAATTTAGATGTTAATTATCTGGATGTTTCAAGGAACAAAATGGAACCATCTATCACTGTGAGTAGCAAAGACTGGATCTGCTCTAGACATCTTGTCTTATCATCAGGAATGATGAACATTTGATGAATTATATAGGGACCTATATGAGGATGCATCTACATGTACATATAATATCCTATATCATGTGATACATGATTAAGCCAGTATGATAACAGAGAAACAAATAAAGGATTTCAAAGAAACACTTATAAATCAATTGTTGTGTGAGACCTGTGCATGGGTTTGAGACTGTCCATTTTACAGACACTATGTTTTATTGTTCAGTCTCCAGGTTAAATATCAGACTAAATTGTTCCTTTACAGGAAATAATAGAAAAACAAAGAAATGTAACTTAAGCACAATTCAATTAGATACAAGGGAATTGAGCACCTCAATTCTTAATGAAATTAATGATCTTTTATAATCACAAATGGCCAGACCTTAATTTTACTTGCTATTTAAAAGATGACACCTAGAGTAAAGTCATGTCCCATAAACCATTAAGTGTTTCTGGGATTCAGAAAAGACTGTCCCTTCCTGGATTAGTAAGAGAGTGTCTTGACACACCTTTGATTCTTTCAATACCAAGACAGCTCAATTATGACTATAAGTTTTTGATTAAAAGGTAAGTGGAGCATCCCAAAACCAAATGAGATCAAGCAGAGGGCACTCATTAGCTTCAGTGGAATATGGCATCTGTTTAAAAGTCTTATCCACAGCTATTGTCATACATGGTTGCTTTGCACTTTTAAAAATATGCTTATAGGTAAGTCCAAGGTAACAAAGGAGTGATATTTAGATTATGTTAAACTTAGATAAATATTAAGAAAGTTTTTCCTGCTAAGTAAAACCTACAAATCACACAATCACAGAATAATTCCTGCAACCCAATTACTTTGTGTTATCTGCTGAAAAATAGTTTATTTTACTTCTTTTCCCACTACTTAGTAATTTTATGGCTATTGCCTAGCTAATTTAGGAGCTTATCAGAAATTGTTTGAAATAAGATATTGCAATAGTCTGTTCTAGATGTCTTCAAAACAGAAATCTCTCCAGCAACCATCAACTGAATTAGCACTGGCTTCCAAAAAAACATTCTTCCAGTGCTAAAAGAAGATAACCTTCCACCATCTGACTACAATCTGAGAAAGCTGTTAAGATAGAAAAGTCACCCCAAAATTTTAGTTACTGAAGTTGGGCAGACAGAGATTCTTATGCAATTTAGGTTTGCACAAAAGGAAAAGGCTAAGTATCCCAGGATTCTGGTTTGACTCAAATAGCTACAGAAAGACTTGTAACATTGACTTCCAACCTTGTATGAAAGGTGTAAAATGAAAAAGAGAATGAAGCAATATTAGAAATGGCAATGAACAATAGCAATATTCTGGTTAAAATTTTACCCTATTTTGTGAACCATGTAAGCTTACTGAACTGAGAAATAATGACTATTTCTTCATATCCCCTCATTATACCTTTCTTACAAATAGTTCTTGACAGTAGAGTCATTTCCTAAAACTTCTGGAATAGAAGAAATTATACGTATTGAGACTTTTGTTCTTTCCATGTGACCCTCACATTACAACCAGATGGTAAATTACTGCATTTTTCCTCTTAAAAGGCTGGGAAGATGTAGCCCATACTGACTTAATCTGAGTTTGATGAAGTGGTTTGCATTTGAGACAACAAGATTAGATTATCACAGTATATTATTTTAAAATCTTTCTGACAGTGCTTTGTGTTACCTGGTATTAAACTATGAATCATCTCTGTATGCATACTGTGAGCCAGATTCTCCCCTGGCATTAAATGATACAACTCCATTGATGTCCCCAGAGCTGCCCTTGCCAACACCAGCTGAGGATCTGGCCCTTATCACACAATACGCTATTGAAATGTCAGTCTTTAGAGCAATTCACCAGCTTGATCTACCTCACCAGTCCTGGTTAGTCATGCCCTGGGGGTAGCTGTGATAATCTCCATTCAATCTGTACTTCTGGAGTGGAATTGTTTGGAAATGCTTTCAGATGCACACCTTGCATTTGGGAAGTGTGCCAAGAAGCTTCTTGCTCTGTTTTGAAATAAAGACTCACATCTCTACTGAGATTTTGGCTCTATTCCCTATTGCAGAATTTTCAGTAAGTTATTAGGTGCATCATTACCCCATTTCATTTCCTGGCTGTTCTGACTACCATCCTAGTGCTTATACACTGACACCACCAAGATGCTTCCCTCAGCACTTCCCATGACTGCCTGATCGAAATCCCACAGAACTCCATTTGAAGTTTTCTGGAAAACTAACTCGGATTTCTAGGAGAAAATAATGTAATATATCTGAAGTTTTTGATCATGAAGTCTACTATGCCACTGGTTGAGATGCTGAAGTGGAGAACCTAAGAGAAACAGGGAGCTAAGATTTCATTCCCACAACTTCTACAGATTTTTTCTCTGTCTCTGTACATGCAGGAAGATAACCTCTTGGGGAGGGCCTAGATATGGGTTTCTCTTTTCTTTTGGAGTATGCTGCTTGCTGCTGTTAATAAACAACTGCCTTTGTTGGAATCTTTCTGCAGATTCCTCAGGTTTGTGTTCCTTAAGCAAAGGGAAGACTTCGAAGATGTGAAATAACTATTTGTGGGTCACAGAGTTTACTGAGGGTCTCTGTGGTTCTTCTATAATATCCCACAGTTGGATATAACTCAAAGAAATCAAACATGAGATATTTACTTAGCCCATACCTTGAACTCTGCCACATAATCTCTTTCTCTCTTTATGGAGTTTGTGCTTGACTTCTGCTCATCTCTATATGTCCTCTGTTTCCCTCTCCTTGCCCTACTAAGTCTTTGTATCTAAGCAGTTCACATTCCTGAATGGCCAGGCACTTGCCGTTGCTTTTTTGGGTGCTGACATATTTCTTGGTTTGATTTGGAGTCTGCTATAGTTTCATAAATGACTGTAACTCCTTCTTTATGGCTATCTAAAATGAAGGACAGCTGTTACACCTTGGGCTTCAATAAAATTTTGTCTAGCCAACAACAACTTCTTCATCACTTCATTGAGCCAGTGCTGGTCCTAAACACTCTGTTGGCTTGTTCTCTGGATACTAACATGCTTCTGAGTCTGCTGTTTTCGTCTTCTCAAGCTGCTCTGGTATTTCCTTCATCTCCCACAGACACAAAAGTGCTAGTGAACAATGTCAGTGAAATCCCTTCCAGAGCTTGCCTTTCCTTTGGGTCTTAAAACTTGGCTGTGTTTGGGATAGAGATTGCTGTTGTTTCAGCTGTTTGGTTCCACAAAGGAGCTTTGCTGCTACTTATATTAACTGTTTTAAGTACAGGACAAATATTACTCTCAGAAACTTGAATTTGTTTCAGTGTCTTTGCTCATACAGCCTAAAAGCTTGGAAGCCTGCTGGGTATTGAGCAAGAGGCTTCACCATCCTGCCCTGTGTGACACTCAGGGCTTTTTTTAAAGTTATTCTCTTGAACATTAATGCTCTTCAACAGAGAATCTCTAAAGCAGAAGTAGGTAAAAGGAGCAATCTTCAGAAATCAAATATCTGATCCATACAGTTTCATCTTTGCATGACTGTAAAGTGGCTTGCCTATGTGTGCTGCCCTGTCAGGAGCAGAATCTTGGGAAGAGAGGTTGAGTTTTTTGTCTCTGACTTGATAGGGAGCTGTTAGAGTGCACATCAGAGAGGAAGGACAAGAGGATAAGAAGTATGGAAAATAGTGCTAGTATTCCAACTCTACAAACACTTTTTGGGGAATAGCACTACATCTTAAAAGAAATAAATGATGCTTTCTTTACAAGCATTTGAGAAAGTTAATGAGCCACTCTTTGCCAAGTGTTTGGAAATACATAATGTGAAGTGTGCTCTACTGGCATTCTCTCTAGGAAGGTTGTGGAGAGTGTGGTTTGAGAGAGAGGAGAGTCAAGTAGATATTGCCATCATTGCTGTCTGCACACTCAAGGCTCTCTGGAGCAGGAAAGGAATCTCTCTGACATGACTTTATTTGGCTTAGGGAGACCTGGTGATAGGTGTGACAGTGTGATCTTCTGCACTGGCAGCTATTCCAGTAAAAGCTCTTACAGGGACCTTGCATACCCTGAGGGGTGCAGTGGGGACCACTGCTGGTATCCGCTGTGCCTGCACACACAGACTGTTGGTCTGATGGGGGCACAGGGATGGTGGTGCCTCTGGGAGCACCAACAGAGACAGAGATTGTTGTATGAGGACCCAAGCTACACGGAATATATTGGTTTTTAGTGTCATTGGTTTAGCCCCATTTCTTCTTCTTGTCTTTGGCTTTGAAGGTTTCTTAAAACCAACCTACATGCGTGCCTAGAGCTTGCAGTAAAACTCCAGACTAATAAATACAACTGCTTGTCAGAAAATGTAGCTCTGAAAGTAAAGCCAGGTAGAATGACTTTTCAGGTCTCCTTGTGGCTTTGGAGGTTGTAGCTTTTTGCTAGCAAAGACTTAACTTGGAAATCCTTCCAGTGACCTCACTTCAATCTAGACCAGTTCACAAAAGAGATTTAAAAAGATTTTTCAGTAATGTATCAGAAATAGTTCGGCTTTCAGCCTTAGGAAATGAGACACTTGGCACTAACAGATTTAATATTCATCTTGCCACTTGCTAGGTTGCCCTACAGATCTTTGAGCTGTTCATTCAAAAAGCACCCTATCAAGTTACCGCTGAAATCTTTTAAATGCTCAGCAGAGTGACCATGTCATGGAATATAGATAAGAGTTTAAAAAATGTTCCTTCAGAACAGGAAATTAATTTTTTTCCTCCAAATTTTGATGTGGTGTTCATAGATAAAATGACCTAATACAGTAAATATATGTTTATATACACAGTATAATGTGTATCCTTAATCTGAAAAAATAATCTTAGAAACACTTTATTTTAAAATTCTGAACCTTAAAATAAAAAGTTAAATGTTCTTCCTGATAAAAATACACCCCAAATACAAATGAAATTTTGTTGTTTTTGTATATTCGCCTTTGTTTGGGTATTGTCAAAACTTCGGATTATTTAATCAATAGCACTTTGAACTTCCAGAAAGCCTAGCAGGCTTCATCAGGGTTCTTTCAAGCTCTTACTAGAAATTAATTAAAGCTGCAGGAAACTCTGTATTCTTGGTACTGCTTACATCTGTTTAATACTAACTTACAAGACACATCTAAGGTCAAACAGCAAATCAGTAGCAAAACCAGTAGCAGAATTGTGATATCAGTACTCCTGAGACTTGCCTGGGCGGTGGAATATTGTCCTCCAGCAGACCATGCTATCAGTTATAGGAAACAACTTAGAGAATGATCCACCTGCAATAGCTATTATTACTATCACTATAAGTCTGTGTGAACTTCAGCAAGTGGTTTCAAGAACAAATAAACCCAGACTGAAGGAAAAAACCCAAACTTGTGAAAGTGTTATTGGCAGGCAATTTCATTAAATCTAGTTTCACTTTATTTGGGTTATATATTCGATTTCATAAAAACCTTATCATAAAGATCTAAATCTGTGAAGAATGACATTAAGCAACTCTTTATTACCTCTGCCAGTCCATTAAAATAAATTGCATTTGTCCCTTCCCCTATTATTTCAGGGAGTGCAAGGACTTTGACATATTTTGCATAATTGCTTTGTATCCGAGGTTTATTCGCAATTGCTGTAGTGCAAATGAGATGTTTAAGGAGAAATTAGCTTTTTTTTTTCATGGTCCATCACCACAGTATATAAACAATGTATAGTATGCATACTTTGTAACATATGAACTTTTCAGCAATTTTAGAGGCACCTTTTTGTGAAAGGCAGATGTCAAACTGCACCCAGTTTACCTATACACAGTAACGTGTTCCCGGGCTTCATAATTTACTAAGAATTATGATTCGTTACAATGACAGCTTAGAAAAACAAAATACTTAGAAGTTATGATGAGGTAATTCTGCTTCTTGGAGCCTCTGTAATGAATCCCTCCCTTCCTCCATTGACCTAATTGCAAAATCATAAACCTGAGTGAAATATTGTGATGAGAATTGTGTCTAATTATCTTCTAAATTTTTCTTTTAATTGCTAGAAGGATGCCCATTCTTAAATGAGGGAGGTATTCATGATGTAATAGTCTTAGAGAGTCCTTGAAATCTAGATTAATTATTAGTTGTGTGGACTTCTGAGAGTTTTTGATGTATTCATTTGCATTCACAAAGATGGCTTTTTAATTAAGGAGAGTTTTTGAACTTATACAAATCAGCCTTTTGCGAATGTCCCTAGAAACGTGAAAAGTGTTAAAAGTGAGAAGAGTTGAAGTTTCCCTGAAACATTACCTCCTGCTCCAAACACTGAAAGACAAAAAATAGTTGAAATACCAGATCTCATGTCAGCAGCTCTAGCTGATCTCTAATATAAAGCAGAATTATTAAAGCTTGCATTTGTTAACTAGAAATGCCTTGCTTTCAAATATCACAGAAATGTATCTGTAGAGAAAGCAATATGAGGATATCTGATTTTCATTTGTGCTTCCCTTACGGCATATGTTTCTGCCTTTACCTGCATGCTTGTTTTTGCCTCTTTATAAATTAGAGCCTCTTTTCCAAGGACTATGGTTTTAAATGTTTCCTCATTGTAACTCTTATGATCCCCTTGTTGCCACCTGAGACTTCTAGTTTTTCTTTCTTTCCTTTTCTTTCTTTGAGATCAATGGAAGAAACCGAAAGCTCTCTATGTCCAGGTCTGTTTCACAGATTTATAAATGGTACCATATTTTCCATATTATAGGCATTCACTTCTTAATGCAGCTTAACATCCAATTTACAATTTTGACTGCTTCTACATGTTGAATTTGAGCAGATGTCTTTACTGAGTAGTCCATAGTGATGCCTAAATTGTTTCACTCAGAATTTCTTGTGAAATTCGGAGTCCAGAAGAGTGAATATACAGTTTAATTTGTACCTTCTAGGGTAAATGAAATTGTAAATAAATGGAATTTAATCTGGCAGAATACTGTCCCATTTCCTCATTTTCTGAGATCTGCACAAAGGTACTCATACACTTCCCTGCCAGGGTTGGCTGCCTAATTTCTGTTTCCATCACATGAATAATACTAGCTCTTCTCCACAACTATAGACCCATTCCAGAATCTTGCCGTGGAGAGGTTGGGACCTTTAAACATTCTTCATGTTTCCTCCACAGTTCCCTGTTACACACAAAACTGTAATCCAGAATTACAGTTGTCTTTAGCTGGGTCTTGTGATGAAGTCTGTCAAGAATCTCTTTAAAATATATGCAAAAACCATCTACAACTCTTCCTCTTTTTTAAAACTTTGTAAAAACCTTAGCTAGAGTACACTAAATCAATGCATTTTAACAAGTGATACCTTACTTGCATTTATTTCCTCCTATGCTTGTCCTGATGATAGATTAGTTCAAGAAGCCCAATAGCATCTTTGAAGTTGGGTTTTCTTGGGTCTTTTTTTTTTGTTTTTCTTCTTTAAGGTTTAAACTAGCCATTATAACTAGCTATCTGGCAAAGTACTACATTCACTTAGAGCACATCTGCTTCATGCTTAATTTCTAGAAGACATTTGCATAACTTCTTGGAGAATTAAAGTTTGATCTTAATTTCCTCAAAGCCAACTAAATAGTTGACCAGATCAAGGACATTTCCCATTTGTATTGCTGTTCATGTAGTCTGTTTTCAGGTATTTTGTCTCTGATGATGTCTAAACTTCATGACATTTACAGGAATGTAGATATTAATCTTTCAGTCTGGTGGAAAGTGACTTCAAATGTTATTCTGGTTCTGATCTCTCTTCTACATTTATTCAAGTTTTCATTTTTAAAAGTAATCTTCTACTTTGAAGCACTCAGACAATTTATTTCAGGACCTGCTTACTTATTTTTCCAATCTTGCAGTTCTCAAAGAAGGCACCCTACATTCCCACCTTTCAGAATCCTTTCCTTTTTGGACTCACTTGGGTAATTTTAATTTTCACTTTATATTTCCTTTAGCTTGAATAGATTTTTGCAACTTGGATTTTGACTATTTCTTCCCTGGTAGCTTTCCTGCTCTGTAATCTTACTTGGCAGTGAAATGTGAACACTATCCATGGTTCTGTCAGCATTTCTTTAAACATATTCTGAGTTAATTTCCCTTCCTACTTATTCCCTCTAGTATATTTCTGTGGAAATAAACATTTTAAAAGTTGCTTTTATTTTTTTTTCCCTTTCTTTCATTTTACATGCCTACACATCTAGGTATAAACTGCATAAAAAACTAATCATGCTTCTTCATACTATAATCACAGTGTTACTTAGGATTTCAAACTTGTGTCCTGCAGCAGAGGAGTTGTTCTGAGAAGCAGCACCTCATGCTACGCAGTTATTACTATTCCTGACCATCTTCCAAGGCAAAGCTCAACCATTCTAAGCTGAGACACACAAAGGCATTTGGTTTTTACTAGCCTTTGTGTTGTCCACCCCCCAGTGACTCCTAATGACCTGCAGCGACAGAAGAACAGCTATTGCAGTTTTTGCTGCTGCTCTCTGTCTTGCTGTGAATTGGGAATTTTACCCCTGTGATTTCTATGTCTTGGTCTGCATGAAAGGGACCTTGAGACCTCTTGAAGTTCTCTGTGAAAAACAAGAGGAAGGAAAACAGGCTTGAATATTTAACAGTTGCATAGTCAGGGCCCAGGAGATAAGACCTGGTGGTTCAAGTTGCAATTGTGTCTGCTTTGGAGTTGCAGATTGAACCTGCATTTCTGACAGCTGGGTGAAAGCTGCAGTCAACGGACTCTCATGGAGGCTGTAGTAGAGCTGCTTCTGCTTCTTTGGAATAAAAGCAAAGATTCATTAGTATAAAATGTGAGTGAGTTAAATGATCACTGGTGTCTTCATTAAACTCACTCTCTGTTCCTGGTAAAAGCTTTATTTAAATTGGTAATTTTCCACAAAAGATTTTGCTTGCTACAAAAAAGACTCAAGTGGGAATTACAGACATTCTAAAAATTCCCCCAAACATGAAATTCTAACCAGCGATCTTCTTTTCACCTTTGTTAGTAAATATCTGCACTCAGCTTCAGATGACATTTTGCTTCCTCATTGGATTGCATTTACCTATCCCTCATTTTAAATATAAATTTTACTTGTATGATAAGACCCACAGTTGGTGCTGATCCAAATTACTTATCTAGCACTTTTATTGTGTATAGAGTTCATCTGGTTTTAACATCTTCCCATATCTTTGGTTTAAATAAATCTTCCCAAAATATTCGTGGTCTTCCTTGAAGGCAGTCTGTTTTCATGTTGCTTAAAATGTAAACCATCCGTGCAATGTAAATGTAAACCTCCAGGCAATTCATTTTCTAATTTGTTTTCTCCCACATTGGAAACTCAAGAACATGTACTTCATTTACATCTATTATTACTATATTCTAGATATTGTTATTATTATTAACATTGTTGTTATTATTTACTCTGGGGGTGATATGTACCCTCAGGCAGATACATTGTAAATTGAAACCAGATGTCCAAAGAGTTGATGACACATAGATTTTCAAGCAGGACTGAAATCTTTTCCTAAAATTCACATTGCTACAGAAGAACTAAGATGAGTCTGTGTGACAAACTGGGAACAGACTCTGGCAAATCTGAAATCATGTCACATATTACCTTGTGATTATACAAAAAAGCCAAAACAACTTCACAGTTTTAAGTTTGCTCTTCAAACAAAGACTGAAAATATAACCAAACAAGCAGGCAGGAGAAGAAGCTACAGTAAGATTAGAATATAGGGAAGGTACATTCGGAAGACATTAACAGCCCAATGCTACTAACTACAGCTAGCTTTAAGATAGGCCCTCCAGGGAGGCTACTTCAAAGATACTCTTTAAATAAAAAAGGCAATTTATTGGCTAAGCGATCTTCCTAGAGGCCCCAAATTTCCTACCCAGCCCATTTGTTTTTCATTCCTCTTAAATTTTAAAGTCACCTTTGCAATTGCTCAAGATCTTTAAGGAATTTTTTTTAGAAATTATACTAATTGGCCTATTTTTACTCCCCTCTCTTTGCCCTTAAAGACTATGAAACTTGGTGCCTAAAAATAAGTCGGAGTGAGCTGAAGTCTGTGATCTCCAGATGGTTATCAGCAAGAGAGTTCATTTTACACCCTGTGCTTTGTGCGCTGTTACCTGCGCTCTCGTGCAACAGAAAGTTTAACCATTGCAGCATACTAGAGAACAGCAACACCAGAATGTAGGGCACAAACCAGCCCCTTGCTACGGCTATTTCCTACTGAGACCAAGAGGTCTGAATTCTCCCATTAACCCTATTACTTTGATTTGGTTCAAATCTGCTGTGTGATAGGAAATTTTGCAGCAATTTGAAGAACTGAACAAATCCTCTAGCAAAGATTTCACTGTGAGCCAGGGACTAATAAAATCTATTAAACTTACTAAAAGCTATTATTATTTTTCATATTCCATTAGAAATAAAAATACTGAAAGTGTTGAATCTATAAAGATAGACCCACAATAAGAGAAACATAGTATCCCAACAGCTATTTTTATACTTTTTTAAATGATATTTTTATTTTATACTACATTTTCAAAAATATTGTGGCCGCTACTTTGCCATCAAAGGAGTATGGCCAATTATGTGAAGTTAAGGGGTTGTGTCCATGCCCCTGTGCATAGACATTCAGAGATATCCAAAACAAGATGATGTGCTGGGTTAACTGCTGTGCATCTGTGCAGCTCTCTGACAAGCCGGCATGTCCTGCTCTGCTGCAAGGGGACACAGCCTGTGCTGATGGGACTGTGTTGATTTTCTGCTTTCCCCTGTGTGGCCTTTCACATGGAGGAGCCCAAAAACACGACCTCCAAGACCTCCAGCTGGCAAGGTGGTGAGAAGCTATATTCAGTAAAAAAATTGTGTACTTACTGTTAAATGTGTGACTGTCACTAAATCTGTATGTGTTAAATAATGACATTTTTATGGGTTTATAGAGCAGGTTTAGAAGCTGAAAGGTTTCAGCATAAACAAAGACTTCTGTTGTTCATGGGTCTGCTCATTTATTCGTATTTCTTAAAACAGAAAAATGAAGAAGCATGTTAATTGAACAAGTCAAAATTATTATCCAACACTGTAAGTCTCCCAAAATAGACAAATGGGCTAAGTTTGAATTGTGTGTACTGTTCCAAGTTGAGATGTACAAATATCTGTAAGATTGAAATGTGAATCATGACATAAGGACGTTACTGTACTTTTGAAACCTGGGGTAGAGTCTGGCATAGGAAGGAAATACAGTGTTCACCTGCTGCCCTTCATGTATATAACACTGTTCATATTCTCATCAGAACCTTCTCACGAGCAGGGAGGAATGGGTTATTAAACCATTCAACCAGTATTTTCATTAACTTGGTATCAAAAATGGGATTTACAGATGATAAGCTAAGATACATGTATAGCTATAGTAAAAGACAGCTTATGGTCACCAAGTGTTACATCTGTCATGGATTAAGCCCAATTTATTTCCCAGATACCAAAGGTGCTTTCTTACTTTTCCCTGTAATTTCTATAATCAACTTTATTTATACATTCATGAATACCTGGAGCCCTCCATGGGTGCTGACTCCTACCTTCAATGCAAGGGTGGCGGGATTAAGCGCAGCCCCAAGCAGATGTCCATTTTTGCCTATACAGAGGCGGGTGGATACCCGAGAGTCAGAGGATTTAACTCCACTTGACATCATTTGACCTAATTTCTATTGTCTGTCTCCTTTTGCAGGTGACCAAGAAGAGGGGAACAAAGCAGGATCAGGACCAACGTGTTGTCTCCTAATATCTGTCTATGAGGGAGAATTTAAATGACATTTCAAATGAAGAAGAAAGAAGATCCCCCTTGTCTAGCTTATGCTGAATTCTTTTCCCCTATGCTCTTCTTCATGTTTAATTTTTAGTCATTTGCACTCTGATAGAGATCAAAGACTTCTGTCAAAAGACGATTTGCACTGAAGTAGGTATTTTGCAAACATACAGGGAGACATTTTTCTCCCCTGGTGTATAACAATTTAAAACTAGTCTGAAAATGATTTGTGAGAGGAATGATTCCTACAGATTTCTTCCTCCTGATTGCTTGCATTTTTAATAGAATTATATTAAAATGGTCTCCTTGACTTGCAGAATAATTTAGCAGCAGCAATCAAATATGGGAATGTTAGTTAATAAACTGTTGCAGAAATAATTAGTGAACAGGTTCAAAATACCTGAGCAAGATGAAATACTATTCTCCTGCCAGAAGATATTTTATGGGGCAAAGAAACGTTCAGTAGCCTTTGATAATTTTATCTGAATGAAATAAGACAGTAAGTTCAAATTTTTTTAGGAAAATCAGGCAAAAACTCCAAGAAAACCTGCGTCTAAGAAAGGAGGAATAGCTTAAAACATTCAGGAGCAGAGTCCTTAGGTATATCTCTGTGGTGCTTTAGTTGCATGAAGGAAAGAGCACTTGCAGGTTGGCAGCAAAGCGTTGTAACCTCAGGAGAAGGGATTCTCTTTTCCCCCAGGCAAAGAGAAATACCATCTGAGGTATTAGCACTTCAAGCCTCTCTGCTTTCTAAATAAGTTAAGATGCTTTCTCTTGGTTGTTGCTGATTTGTTTTGTTTTGTTTTCAGTAATGAAAGATAAATCCACTAAGTAAATTTCAATCCCAAATCAACCTTGTCTTTTGAAGCTGAAAGAGGATGTGTTTCTGTCAAGATAGACATCTGTAACACAGATAAAATCAGAGATGCTGCCTGTCCATTTACCAAAACCAAACTAGAACAAGACCAAAGAGGCTCTGCTCTTTCTAAAAGATTTTTCTGTTCAAGTTGTTTTTATGTTTACAGCTGAGGTCACCCTCAAGCCCGCTTCCCCTCAGCTTCTGAGAGACATTGTCTTTAACCTCCACTGTTGGAGAGGTCCACGAGTATGAGCAAGATTTTTTTTCCCCCTTTGCATCTCTAAGCTTAACAACCCCTTGCACTGAGAGCGAGCAGGATGCCCCCGTGGCTGTCACTGATAGCAGCTCCATATTGTCCTGGCAGGGATGTCGGCAGCAGTGGTGCACGCAGGCTCCTGGCACTAGGAATCCCCGACAGCCCTCCTCTATCAGAAAGCACCATACCCTCCTCTCTTTGTTGTGGCAGTTCCTTCTCAAAAGCTCACACTTATCCCTTGCAAGCATATTTGCCTCTTCAAATACATTTCCCCATGAGATGTTTTGCTTTATCATAACAACCTGTTTGCATTTCCTCAATTGTCTGGGCTTTTTTATGCAGCTTGGGGAAAAAAACTCTCCACCTTTCCCTTCCAGGTCCTTATTTCTGTATCTGGAGCTTTCTGCAAAAATTTGCCATGAGGATGTTGCATTTATTGCTGCTGTATATTTTTATCTTGCCATTTTATACCCAAAAAACCGCAGGTCCCCCCACCCTGTGCCACCTGTTCTCACCTCCGGCCAGCACTTCATCCATTTTTAATTACCATTTCACTTACCTGTTATGACTCTACGCAGAATCACTGATACTAGAAAACACTCTGCACATCTCCTGTCATTGAGATGCTGGCTAGACTGGTTGTTGTCTTGGCCATGGGGACGGGATTGCACCCAGAGACCCTAAGCAATTATCTTTCTCATTCCCCTTTGAGGTTGGAGCATAGTATTGGTAATTAAATTCATACTTCTGTTTGTTGTGGCTTTTTTCCTATATGTTTTTTTTCCCCCGAAACCTTAGGCAAAGGATTTTCTGCAGGGATGAGGAAGTAGGATCTGAGGTTGGTTTGGTTTAGCTCTGGAATTCAATCTGAAAGTAACTGTTTTGTGGAGAATCATTACATAATTCTATTAAAAAAATAAAAAAGCTATGCCCTAGATGTTTTGCCTAGCAATTGAGAATTTATTAGGTCACATTCATAGTTTGCTACATGAGGACCTGCCTAGAAAGTATTATTTTTAGGGAAAGTTATACAGAGGCCAAAAACGGACTCATGGTTAAAAACAGTGAGAAGTGGACAGGGGGAAGGGAAGCCCCCTGAGATGGGTCCTGTTGGCTGGAATCACTAACTCTGCTGTCTAGTCAGCCAGCCAGCCACTCATTTCTCTTTTGCATTTCTGGGCCTTGTGTGCTACCACACACTGCAAAAAACAAGCAAACAAATCTCTCTCTCTGTATTTTCAAGTCATTTGCCAAGCTCCAACACTGCTAGCTGCCAAACCCTATCTAAATTTTCAACTGTTCAGACCCTCTTCTTCCTGCCAGGCCACATTTTTCTATACAGCCATGCCATCTACCTCTACCACTTCCCGATTTGTTTGTCTCCAAAGCTGTTCATTATTTCTCTATTTCATTTCACTGTAGAGGTCTGATCCAAGGCCCATTGAAATGTTTCCATTGACTTCAATGGGACTTGAATCAGGCCCAACGTCTTTGTCTCTTCCAAGCATCCTTAGCTGCCTCTGGGTCAGTCTTTCTTGTCTTCCTGCAAAGTCTCTTCTTTCCTTCCCGTCCTCCCTCCCACCTTTTTTTTTTTTAATTCAGCAATGCCATATGTGTGAAATCTCCTCTCCTCTGCATGGCCCACCTGACCTGGTGAATGTGATCTGAGGGTCAGTGAGTGAGAGGAGCTAGGTGAAAATGTAAGCATGGACATGCACCAACCTTAGCTGAAGGTAGAACCACCTAAACTTTGGCTGAAAGTAGAATCATCTTTCAAAAGACCAGATATTTTCAATTTACTTTTAAGATGGCTATCATATTTGGCAAAATTTCTTGGGTTTGCCACATGTTTAAGTAAATGAAACAAGTATCAGCTGTAGAGAAGATACTAGGGCTAAAGTAGACCAGACAAGTTAAAGTATGGTGGTGCATTCATCTGTTGCTGAAGCTTCACAAGTAAGCAGTGGAAGCGGACAGCCTCGGACAATGTACACCTTTACTGAAATCAAAAAGACTCTGGAGATTTATAGTAAATAAGTATTTGTCCCTGAAAATTCAAACATTAACTAACTAAAGATGCTTCAGACTTTTGAAGAAATGCCAATCACAATCACGAGTGTAGTTAAAATTTCAGCTCATACTGTATTTATTTCTGAATTACATAAAGGATTGTTACATATTGTTTAAGAAAGTAACAGATGTAGGAACTGTTTTTGGCATAAAAGATGTGTAAAGATTTTCACTTCTGCTAAGTATCTTTTTTCTGCCATAGATATTTTTCCTCACATGGAAGACTTATCTACCTTTCAAGTATCCTGCTGCAACAGCTGTTTGTTTGTTTTTAACAAGATCATTTTTTAACGACAACCTAAAGCCTTTGTGTTTAACTCCAGCATAATCATTTTTTCCCTACCTGCTGTGCTGACAGCCTTCTACATTATTCAGATCCAAGCCCATCTCATTGCTATCCCACTCCTCTGCAAACAGGGGTGATCTGCATTGCTGGGAGACGAGACAAGGACAAGTGCTGGATGTACTTGTACAATGTATAGCGATATGGAGTAGACCATGTCAAAGAACAAACTTCAGCTCTTTTGTAATGCTTTTTCTTTGGTCTAAAAGGTGGAGCTGGTATTTTCACATCACAGAGGCGTTGATAATTTGAAGTGCTAATTTAATCATTCTTGCAGATACAGGGATTGTCTAGGGTACAGTAAACACCCTCCGAGTTTGTGACTGCTCCGAACTCCATTGAAATCAGCAGGAGTCTTTCTGAACTATTGAATTGCAGACTTTCCTCGGGGTTGTGTACAACACCACAGACTTAATTACCATGTTCCTGGCTGGGATAAATATGCAAATGGACTTTTCAGCTGGAGGGTCTTAAAATACAGGTTGGACACATGGCAACTAATGACTTGATTTGGGCTATATGCAAACATGTACCAGCCAAGGGCCTGTGAATATTCCCATGGAAGTGAAAGGCACAATTATTACGAGCTCCAGGGAGAGCAGGACTCAGATTCCTTCTTTAAGTAGTGACCAGTGTTCCCAAGCATCTCAAACCTGTCAGCAGACTTTTCTCAGCTTTTCCTCCTTCTCCTCTCCCTGATCCACTGTGATAAGAAAATATCCACGACACTGATTTTATCATAAATGCTAGAGATTTATGCACCTGCAGGTTTCACAGCTGCAGGGCAGGCATCTTATTGCAAATGCAGGTCCTCCTGTATTCAACACGTGGGTTGTTTTCACAAAGAAATGGGAACATATCCCCAGAAGGAGGAAATGAGCATCTTAAATCTACCAGCATAGCCATTCTTCTCAACATCTCCTGCATGGTACCACCACACACTCTCTGTTATGGTGCTGAGCACAAATTTAGGCTCTCTCTCAAATCATTAAAGTTTACTTGTATGGCTGATGGTGAAGGGTAAGAGAAGACTCAGCCCCACAAAGCTCAGCTTGCTGACTCAGCTCTGTGGGGCTCCAAGGCCAGCTGTAAGCAGACTTGTTAAATCAGCTTCTGTTACAGGACAAAAACATCTGCTGGAAACCTGATGTCCCAAATAATTCACAATTCCCATATTGTATTTATTGACATTCATAATCTATTTGTGTTTGTTTTTCTATCAAAGAACTGCAATCAGTAAAACACCATTTCAGTCATATGATTTTGAGAAAGGTTGTGTCTGGACATGCAAACTGTGGCTGGTGCATTGCTTTAGCAGCTTAATGCAGTATTTTTCATCAGTGCGAGAAAGCCTGGAGTGTCAGCAAGGAATAGTTTCACACCAACTTCTCCCTGAGGGGCACTGCAGCCATGCACAGAGAGGTACAACGAAACAGCATGAGGAATTAGGATAAAAGGCCACTTCTTTGCTGGTGGTGTAGAGGTTTTGCCGCAATGCGGTGGAGGAGTGGGACAGCTGGAGGAGTGGTAGTGAGAAGTGGCTGGCAGGAATTTCTGCAAACCGAATTTAGCTGGCAGAAGCCTCCATCCCTTCACCATCACCAGTGGGATGGTGTCTGCCAGCTTGTCACCAAGAATCCTACAATGTTCTGCACTGAGACACAGGGTAGAGTATTTGAATATCTCTCAGGATTACTATATTCTTATAAACTGTATAAGGTGCAGCACCGTGATTCAAAGTGCCCTGTCTTGTGCTGATGGTTTTTATACTAATTTCCTGTGTGCCTGCAATCAAACACTGAGCTTTCCTATGTCAGAAAAATAGCCTGTATTTGGATAATCAAATATGAAAGCTAATGATACCATTTTTTAACATGAAATGAAATACTGCAAGTCTTTTGTGACTAGAAGGTTAAAAAGGACAGGAGTTTGATGGTGATGTTCTGTTCATATCTGCAAGTTGGCAACTATGTGATAACAATAAAATACAGAAAATAGGTTATTTGTAAGTTGCCTTTTAAATTACTCCAATTTGTGTTAGCAAAGACATTTAAAATGGAGACTTGAAAACATGACAGCAACAATATTACAGCAATAGTGTGGTGCACATACCAAAGAAATGACAAAACCTTGCTGCAATATTTGACACCACAAAAATATCCTGGGAAAGGAGAAAGGTTCAGTGGGCAGAACAACAGGCAATATGAAGGAATCAAGAAAAGCAAGCAGCTGACCTGCAGGAATTCCACTTTTTTTTTAATCCCCCTCCATATATTTACTCCAAAGCAGCACACAACACTAATAGGTCAAAGCGGGGTATTGATGAACAGGGATGGATGACAGACAAGTGAAAAATAATTCATGAGACAAATAGAGAGATAAAAGGATGTTACCAGTCCAAGCGTAAAGTAATAATGCACATATGTGTGTTATTATGGAAACATGCCCAAATGTACAGACATACATGAATGTATATGAGCAGCAATTGAACGAACTATGAAAGAAATCTGTTGTTGCCTCTTTAATATTGTTTGTAAAAGAAATCAAGGGCAATCATGGCTCTACCTCGGTACTTGGATTGCTAATTGAGAAGCTACAGAACACACTATCCATAAAAATATAATTTTCCCCTTTTTAATATTGTCAAGAATTAAAAAATATATATATGGAGAGGGAGAGTTTTAAATGATCACAGGAGAGTAATGTAATTTATATCCAGTCAATAAGAAGACCAGAATAGGAAAGCCCCAGTTAGCTAGTGATGGTGAAAGTTTGTTTTATTTTTGTGAAGTTGTTGAGAACCATACAGGGTGTCTGCCATGCATTAACCTGTTTGGATGAAGATTCACAGCAGGTTGCTTCAGTATATTGGTGTACTCTGCAAATCATCTGGACAGCTGGGACCATGAAATTTACCCAGATCCAAAAAAAGTTGACCCTCACCAAACCTCAGTGCCCTCTAAGGCCATATGTGGAGACCGCTTCACATTTTGCACTTGTTTTGCCACTGTGGAATGACAAAAATGCTCTTGTCAAGTGGACATAAGATTTTCAGGTCCTTCCACACAGAAAACATGTCAGCCAAACTTGTCAGATGTTTTTTAACTACAGCATTGCAGACACATTTTCCCCTTTGTTTTTAGTGTCATCTTCTGTACTTTGAAATAAATAAATAAATAAAAGGCAAAAGCCTATTTGGCTCAATTTTCTGTTTCTGAACCAAATATAATCCCATCAATTTGGTTCCATCACAAGTAGTAAACTATTCACTAATCTAAGACAGGTGTCCCTGGGTGTTAACATTTAGTCTTCTAGTAGAAAAGTGGGTGCAAAGTTAAACCACATGTTCTACTTAAAAATAAGTGAGGTGTGATTAGGCAAGGTCTTTAAAACATGCGATCAGACGTAGACACACACGCACACGCGCACACAGTTTGCAAGGAAAAGATGCTGACACGCCTGGGCTGTAGTGTGTAGTTATGGTCTGCACTTAACTCTTTGCCAGGTGGATAACTCTGTAGAAATCTGAAGGGCAAAAGGTTATGTTGAGCTCATAACTGTGGACAGCTTTTAAAACAAAAGCGATAATATGGACATTCCTAGGATGATGTGTTTCATTAATATTTGCCCACTGCTAGGCTGTGTGAAGAGCTTTGCTCGAAGGAAACCTTACAGCTTATTAGAGTGTTATCTGTTGGAAAAGTAGATAAACTATGAATACCTTAACATACCAGTTTAAAAATATGTACTTGCCTATTTCCATCTTTATGAGCATTCTCCTACCAGTTGAATTTTACTTGTCATTTGTAGGAGGGAAAAGTTTAGAAAAAGCCCACCAACTCCCTAACAATTGCTTTTAATGTCACTTCTGATTGAAATGAGCACTTATGAATACCTAAAATCTGGAGCAAAGACTGCAAAATCTCAACAATTCAAGAACTATATTTGCTGTATACTCCCTTACTTTTCTATAAAATGATTGGTAAACTTTTCCAGTTCTAAATACTGTCTTTTTTCTCAAGAGGATCAAAAGTTTTCTTGCCTGGGTGGGTCACAGAGCAGTGAATACTCATGGCCAAGCTGCAACAGTGCAAGAGCATCCAGGAACCTGCTTCCAAAATCCAAAGGGGATGGAGTACTTGTCTTGTGTTTGAATTAATTATTGAACACTGTACAACATTATTTAGAGAAGCAAAGCAAGGGAAGCATAATCAGTTATTTCTGTTAGAATGCTTTTGAGGCTTCAGTTGCAAATGTTTTGAAAGGTGGTAGGAAAGCAGATTTTTAAAAAAAATTTAAACCAGTTACTGCAGTATTGCTAGTAGCTTTAAAGATCACAGCATTCCAGGGAAATGAATAACTTATCCCCATTTTACAGACAACGAGACAGGGAATTTCCGTGACTCACCTACAACCGTTCAAACTCACAGTATCACTCTGTGGGTAGAATCACTTAATATCTGCTTTCATGTCTACCTATTCAAATTCTAGGCACACAAGAAACTACTATGGCATACTGAAGGCCTTTAAATGTTGAATTATTTACATCTGTGCTTGAAACCTTGTTCTTTCCACAAATCGTATACTAAATCTATACTCTGTAAGTGTAAAGAGAAACTTCACTTCTTTGTGAACTCCAGTAGACATCCCTATACTGTCTTATTGCAAAACAAGAGAGTTTGATCTAGGAGAGGAGATGAAGATGTTTTTTATTGGTAGTGAATAGGAATATCCTTTAGGAATAGATAAGATATTAAAACCAGAATATTTCGATGATATTATATCAAATGCAACATGTCAGAAATATGCTTCTGGAAAGCTTTACAGACTATGTAGGAAGTAAAATAAAATTGCTAAATCAAAATTGTGAAATGAAAATTGACTAAAACCAATCCTTTTCAGAATTCATTTTCACTGGAAATTGAAAACATATTCACTTTTGCTCCAAATCTGAGAAACACCTAAGAGAAAGATGAGTCATCTAATGAAATTCAAATTTAGGCATCATTACTTAACTAACCTCACTAAGCACACTGAAGACCTTGGAGAAAAGGCACACCTCTGCTTGCCAAAAGAAATATTTCTCCCCCTCTAACTGAGCAGACTGCAGTGCACTGCAGTTCAGACTATTGCAGTTTCCCTCCACTGCCCTGAAATGGAGCAGGAGTGGTCCACAGGGCTCTGTAACAGAGAGAAATCCATTTCGAGAGTGTAAATGAAGCCCAAACAAGACTTATGAAATATGAATCTATTACAGATGGGTGGGTTTTTTTTCCAAGTGCAGATTCAGATTTTCACCCCTTTCCTCCTCCTATCATATGTTGCTTGTTTTAGTGGTTGGCAGGAGGGAGGGGGAAAGGAACTAACAACATATGTGCCTATCATCACCCTGACCACTGTGCTTGTATATCTAACTTGCTCCCCTTTGCTTTGTCTGCTTTTTGTCTTTATCCTGCTCGGTCCTGCGAACACTTATGTGTGTGTAAGTTCTGCCTGACTTGGCTTCAGCTGGGCTACTCATGAGAATAAAGCTGCAAACATAATGCTCACAGCATTGAGCTCTTTCATTGTTTCTTTGAGGAAGGTTTGTCCTTTAATTTGGTTGGTACAAAACCAACAAAGGCAGAAGCAATCCTCTGTCTCCTCCAAAACTCCCACCAATGTAATAGCTCTTCCTTCTAACATATCAGTACAAGAGATATCTCTCCCAGAATACAATTTTTTTGAAGCCAGGATAGAAGGAGAGAAGGAGACAATGTGTGAGAGAGCAGAGATGGAAGATAGATTCTCTTTTGCAGCTTTCAAACTTGCTAGTGGGGTCGGGAAAGAGCTAAAGTGAATAAAGTGACTAAGTGGCTGGTAGATTTTGCCAACTGTGCAGGAGATCTTGTGTTAAATGTTCTTTCTCTGACCTTGGCCAGAAGAGTGAAGATAGGTCCAAGGCTTTCTGCAAGAAAAATACATCCTATCATAATTGTGTAACACCTGGCACAATGGATCCATGAGATAACACAAGAAAGGTTAAAATGGAAGTAAACTTATTTCACTGAGACTAGATTGATGTAGTCCTCCCTTACATTCTAATAAAAAACCTTAGTCCAGTCATAGAGCCTGTACTAAGGTGCCAATATTAACAGGCTAAGGATCAGTTAAAGGATAGGCCTTCTAAAAGTAACTGTAAATGGTCATTTAGCATGTTCTGGGGAGGTTTCCACTGAGGCTGAAGAAACCTTTACTTAAGCAATACTATTCACTGCCTGGATTACTAAAAACTTTCCAATTTATCTCATTTGCATAAAATAATTGTGTTCACTAGGAAACATATAACTGGCCAGATATTTGGCTCCTGACAGAGAACATAAGAATGTTTGTGCTATATGGGGCTGACCTGGCTTGCTTAAATGACACACATTTCAGTGAAAATCAACACAGGCTGTATGTGTAGGATCACTCTTACAGAACTTGTTAAAGAATGGAATGACACTGAAAATGTTTACTAAGAAATGGAAAATAATTCATTGAACCTAAGCTGTAAGTGCAGACCCACAGCTAGGATGTCAATATGGGTATTGGATGGATGAAGGGAGGACGAGTTGTGGAGTTGGAATTACTAATCATCTGAGGACTTGACTCCACTGGAAACAGTGAGGTAATTGTGGATGTCTACCTGCAGGACCTTCGAGAGTTTTGTCACTGAACCCCTCCAGAGCTGAATTAAGTCAGGGTGAACACACAGGGCCACAGAGAAGTTACAAAAGAAGCAGAGGATTCATTATCCCAGCTGTTCTTGCAATTAGACAACAAATACCTTATTGCCTGAGAGACTGAAACTCAAGTGTAAGACATGCAGTCATCCTAGCTGTCTATAAACTTAGGCAGAAAAAGTGGTTGAAACATTCAGCTAGCTAGGACTAGCATTTACACATACTGACTAGCAAACTGCTGGCAGACATGAAGAAGAAACATGCATTTATCTTTAAAAGGAAAAAAAATTGACTGATGGAGGCTGTCAGCATCTTTTTGAGAAACCATGCTTAATGTGCTCAGGCTGAACTAGTCCAACATTTTGACTTCCACAAACGGCTCAGCTGTGGAAGCCCACAGCCAAAACCACAGGGTTCTGATGCTGTAGCTGCCATATAAAGACCCTATTCCTGTAGCACTATAAATGCAAATGCTTGTGAAAGGATACTCAGAGAGGTTCAGTAATAATTCAAATCACAAATCCTTTTGCCATGCGACTCATATTATATGATACATTTTATGGAATCCCTTCTCCCCCTCCAGAAGGCATTAAATTGTTATTCATATTTCAGATTAAAAAATTCAGGAAGAATATTAAAAGACAGACAGTGATAGCAAGATAGATTCAAGGTATGTGTATGTGCCTCATACATATGACAGCAAGTGCTCCTGCTCTAGAAATATAGAAAGGAAGTCAACTGAGCAGCATGAAAATGGATGTAAACATGGAATTAGAAAGATCAATCTCCAAAAGTACAATTGCATTTTTAAGGGAAGCGTGTGCAATTCGAACAAACACAGCTGAAGGCGAGAATTAACACCATATGCATAATCACATAAATCAAGATAAAGAAGTTTGGTAGAATTACACATACTTATTTGCTCTGAAGAACAGTGAAGTATATAAACAAGGATCCCTCAGGCTTAGCAGGAATTGCTCTACTGAGTGGCAGCATTGGTAGACTACTGGTGCTTTTTAAATGCATTACTAAAGAAAATAATCATGGTACAAGAATCAGTGCTACTGAAACTCAGGCTACGGAGCTCCACTGATAGTCATCAATGTATGCAGGTGCAAGGGGAGACATATTACTCTTAAACAGCTCATTCATTTTAAGTCTCAGTTCATTTGCTACTGAAAATATGAAAGCAGTACACTGGAGAGAAAAGCTCTGTTAATATGTGGATCCCAGCTCTCCAAAAAGCAGACTTATTTGAAAACCTTATTCATGTGATTGGAAAGGTAGTGAAGTTTTGTTTTGGATCCTTTACTAGTATAAAGTAATTTGTTGTTGTTTTGTTTTGGGTTTTTTTGTACAATCAATTTATTCCTCAAAAAGGTATGCTTCTATGCAGCTTTTGCTCTGGAA
The DNA here is from genome assembly GCA_013399015.1 of Galbula dea. Classification (NCBI taxonomy): domain Eukaryota; kingdom Metazoa; phylum Chordata; class Aves; order Piciformes; family Galbulidae; genus Galbula; species Galbula dea. The sequence continues at coordinate 435,684 of VWZX01003383.1, read as the reverse complement.
TTTGACCTAACAAACCCAGAAGCATTAGAGAAACTCAAAGTGAGATCAATCATTAATATTAAAATGCAGAGTCCACTATATTCAGAGAGAAACTGACATACTCAGAAATGATGTTCTGCCACTGAGGAGGAACTGATCATCTCATACAAAGTGTGCTGGGGCTCTGAGCCTCATTGCAAGCATTATGGTGCAACAGGAGACAAACAGTTGGTCGTCTCTCAGTCCACATTAGATGCCTGAGAGGTTTTGCTTTGTACCATTTCTGTGAACTGAAAGTCCACCAGCACTGGACTGAAACAAAACTTAGTGGCTGGAGTGTGCTCGGTCTCCTGGATCACATCCTCCAGCTTAACTCCTGCCAACAGAAATCCAGCTTGAGTCCTTGGGACTGCTCTGTGTTATGACCTGAAACACAGCAGGTGAGGGCAACCAGATTTGCTTCCAAAACACGCTCTGGACCAGAACTAAGATGCTGGCACATAGACACACTTGGAGGGAAGTCTAGAAGCACACAGTTCAAGTCAGTGGTCTTTAGGGGAACTGGATAATGTTCAAATAGCCACAGTCCTGGGAAAACTAAAGTGAGGATCAGTCCTGTGAGTATACAGAACCACAAAAAAGAAAACAACTTTTTAAGAATCTTTTTTTTTTTCTTTTTTAAGTTTTAGTTCCAGATTAACTTCTTTCACTTGGAAGTTATGGATAATGGAGAATTGGAAAGATCAAGACCATCTAGGTAGGAATGTTAAATAATGTTTCTTCCATGCGGCTAATGAGAAAAGACATATGAAAAAATGTGTAGGCATAAGAGTTAAGGCAAAACACTGTTGACATTGATAAATCTGAGATGATTTGGTTTTGGGTAGGTTTTATCCAGCTGTCACAGAACAGCTGCTCTTCAGCATGACTGTATTTTCTTTTTTACAAGTGCAATACCATTAGCTCAGAAGTTCTTTTATTATTCTAGAAAAGTACTGGTTTCACACTAACTAAATTGCTTGGACTTTTTCAGGCTACAGTTACTCTTCAGAAGGAACTGCCTACAGTATTATTAAATGCTTTCTTGCACCTTTGTGTTCTTGATAAGAATCAATATATTTCTCCTGTGAAGCTAAACCATAAAATTTATCTTTTACCACCTCTAGCAGTTTTCAGAGGCTAACTGCTTCAGGCAACAGTGCAAGAGCCTCTTTGCTACACTCCGGGCTTGGGTCAGAGGAGACTGGGGTTGGTACAGAGGAGCTCCCTCTGTGTCTTGCTTCCCCTACAATTGTCAGAAATAAAGAGAAAAAAAGGAAAGAAAAGACACTGGAGCACAGAGATTAGAGACAGAGCTCAGGTTTTCTTTGATCTCTTTCTCTGTTGCGTGCAGAGGAGATCAAAGAAAAGAGGCATAACAGAAAGCACGTGAGATGGGTACGCCTGTAAAATGTTGTCACTTGGAGTGCCTTGGCTCTGCTTTTTGGGAATGTGGCTGTCTGATGAATACTGCGTCTTCTCAAACAAGAGCTACAGCAGCCTGGCTGGAGGGTAGGAGACTTATTTTCATTCAAAGAACACACAAAGTTGCAGCAGCCTTTCCTCCAGCCAACATTTCAGCTCATCAGTGCACACCAAAAGTGAACATGACCTTTGCTGCAAGACTGCAGTGGAATTAGCCTCAATTTACACAAGCAATTCAGTCCAGTTCCACACTTGGAAGGCCTTGCTGGAACAGAAATATTCTCCCATTATACTGGAAAAGCAACTTGTAGCAGCAAAACTCCATTGTCAATGCTATAACTTTTCCAAGCTTGCCAAAATCAGGTAGAAATTGCAAGAGTATTTTTGCCAGTTTACCTGCAACAATATTGAAAGCTTTTGCTCATGCCAGTCTCAGATCACACCTTATTCTACCCTTGAATGACACAATTATGCCAGAAAAGTCTGCTGTGCAGGCTTAAGAGGGAAAATGTGGTTCCATTTTATCACATTGGAGTTTTCTCATTAAACTTATTGGGACTGGGATTAGGCTATTAGAGAAAATTTAACCCCAAATGATTGGAATGGAGAGAAAACCAAATTAAAATATTCTCATATGTTACAAAGGAAACATCCCCCAAAGAAATTATAGAAAATATAAAAATGTATAGATTTATAGGGGAGGAAGAGGTAAAATTATAGAATAAACCAATAAGCCTTCCTAGTCAAAATAGTACAATCTGAAATAAACAAACAATAAAAATAAAAAATTTTAAAATGGATATTTAAAAAAAATTAAAGTACTTCCTGTACTCAGTAATGCTTATTTTATTGCTAGGACCTACACTATCCAGTTGTAATAGTTTAATTAATTTAATATTTTAAGGTACAGCTTATATCTTAAAAAGACTATTACTGTATATAAATAAGATTCAAGGTGAAAATTATGTCACTGTACCTGAAAAAAATGTATAAGTGGAATTATATTTAATATATAATTAATCAGTATGGGCTTTCTTTTCACTTTTGGCTCTTAAGTGTTTGTATGATTTCAGAATTTTTAAAAATATTTTTGCCACTAATTTCATTAGCTCTTTTTAACTGTTGGTTTTTTTCCCCTCAAACTTTGATTTATCTTGAATCATAGTTTTTTATAGACATTGAGCCCTCTTTAGCACCAGTGATACACTATTAGCAGGATGGGGGAAAAAACCCAAAACCAGTTCTATAGACACAGACCACCAGCAGTCAAGGTGGCTGAGAAGTCTGGGAGCAGTCAGGAGGCCCCCAGGGGATGGTTTCATCATGAATTCATTGTTTTACTAGTACCTTCTCCTTCCTCATCATGTAGGGCTTTCAGTCTCCTTCTCTCTTCTTTCCTTCACTTTCTTTGCTCCTTCTATAACTTATTTTCTTATCTTTTTTTCTAACCTGTTTTTATCTCACATCTTCTTTATAACTGCTCCTACCTCCTTACACTATGGTAATCCTCCCTCAGCTTCACTCTTTCTGCCAGCCCTCCCAAATTTGGTATTTGGACTATTTCTAAATCAACAATCCTGTCTTTTCATCAAGTCATGGAATTATTCATGACACCTTCCCATCAAATCTTTAATTATTTTTGTTAGCACTCTTCAGTTATTCAGCCTAGGTTGGACTAGGCAGAGCTGGTAGAGGATATCAGATTTACCCTCAAAGACAGGAAAGGAAGGACCTCCTTGCACATTCAACACTCTTACCCTTCTGTAACAGAAGCGTAATTCACTCATATCTTATTTCTTTATCCTACCCCAGTTTTGCTATCCTGTTTTGCTATCAAAAAACCTCCTGTTTTGCTATCATTGTGTTAAGGCAATAGAGATCCAACATGTATCCTCCCACATACACTAAATCAATACACAGATTGAAATCATCTTTAATTACTTCTATCCAGAAAATATAACAAAAAATGAAGCAGCTTATGCTCAGCTTGCGTAATTACTGAGAATATGACCTGGGCTCAGTGTCAAAGTGATGCAGAAGTCTGGAGTGGAACACCAGAAAATGGCTGGTAGCAGGGTCAGGCATAGGATTCACCTTTCCTGGGTCCTACTGTCAAGGTCAAAACACAATAGCAGCAAAAGTCAATACTTTCATTCACAGTCCAGCCCTGTCTCTGGCAATAATCCATTATTTGGTAACCTGGGGATAGGGCCACAATGTTTTTCTGTGTTTCCGATGCTGGTTTGTTGTGTTTGGCCACCATACCTACAGCACATGTGCATTGGACTCCCAGGTATTGTCTGCTGCTCTTGGACTTCAGGGTGCTTAACATTTTTGACAAATCAGTCCCATAACATAATGAATTGGACATGCAGCTGAAGCATCTTCTGGCTGGACAAGTTAATCCTTACTACTATAGAAATGAAAAATACTGTTAACTGAGATAACATATTGGTCAAAAAGACAAAAAAACCTCAGAGTTGGAAAGAAATAAATCTGAGCAGCTGAAGTCTTGTGTATTATGGAGCTGTTTAGACACTGTGTTTATTTTTTCAAAGAGTATAAACTAGCAGCCCTTTTGGCTTTGAAATGTTTTAAGTAGCTTTTTATATGACAGTACCATGAGATATTCATTTGTCTGCAGCGGGCTAAAGGAAGGAATGACTGGATTTCCCAGACAGGAAGATATAAACAGACCTTGAAGAGGTCAGATGAATTCATGTTTCATAACAGCCTGAAGGGAGCTGTTGCAGAGAAGTTAAAGCTGGTTAAGCATTTTTCCCTATGGATCCAGAAACAGAAGTTTAAGCTTCACTCCAGACTTGTGTTAAAGGTTTCCCTAATCAGCACAGATGTAAATGGCTGTTTAGTAGTTCAGACCAGGAAGCCAGAGACAGGTGGACAGAATGCTAGATAGATCGCTGCTTCTATGTTACTTTCAACAGAAAACTGACTTACAGTCTGGTAGGTTTGTGTTGATATTTGGCCCTTAACTAAAAAGAGAAAATCAGCTCTGAGTCATCAATGTCATCAGTCAGACCTCCATCGGTTTTGTATGCATATACACAAAGGTGTCAGCAACATAAAGGGGACACAGTGCTTTAGATGCTAATCAATATCTCCGATATCTAAGGAGTCTTTCCCTAGTGGATATTTTGATCAATCCATTTCAGTGAGTGATGAAGTAATATGTTTTTGTAGAATTTATTGCAGATTGGAAGAGAAAGAATGGTCAGAATGGGACTGCCAATGCTGGTAACAAATCAAATCCACATTTTGGCTTAACATTTAAAAATATTTACAAATACAAGTTTTCTGCCTCTTAACTCTAGAAGTTTCTAAAGAGCAAAAGAAAACTAAATAAACTTATAATGCCAGAAAACAATTGTGATAAATGTTGTCTTGCATAAATAAACTTTTTCTGTTTTGCTTCCTGGGAATAGTTCAGAGTTTTTCCAACATAAAGGTTTTAACCATGAAGCAGAAAATACAGACTATTTTTTGGTGTGAAACAAGCAGCTGTGGCCATTTGAGACTGTTTTCAAACAGTTATCTTGCTACTGTATGTGCAGCTCAACACATTCAGCAATTTCAAGTCCACTGCTCAACCGGCTATGCAATCCTTTTCCTTCACAGCAGCAACATGGTGTACTGGAAACAACATATTACACAGGTTCCAAAACAAAGTAATACCAAAGACACAGGCTGGGAGAAGAAATTAATTCTTTCTCATGCAAATACCTCCTGAAAGTCATAAGTCATCTAACCAAGCCTACTAATTGTTACCACCACTTGATTTTTCACTTTGATATTGTATATGCTGTTCGAACTGCTGCCAAGTTCAATAGCCGCACGGTGGCTGATAAACTTGTAAATGTGTGCGCCAAATTTGGGAAAAAAATTAGATAGTTTCATTGATACTTTCCCTGCATCTGCAGTCCTTATGTTTGTGTTAAAACTGGACTTCAGGCTGAAAGATGAGCATGAAAGGAAATAATTATAAATTATCTGCATAAAATCTGCAACAAATTACCTATAAAACTATAACTATCTAAACAGGACGACATTTACTTTATAGGTTCATGACTTCCTTTCTTTAAAGTTAGCTAAGAAGAGAGTAAAGTAATTACAGTTCTCTTTTGATTGATTAAACATGACATATATGCTAATATGAAAGTAACTTCTGTCCTTTGTTACCCAAGCTTCTAGTTTAAAGCAATTTTGAAGATAACAGATATAATCTCATCAGTGCTGCCATTTCTAACGTATATGCCAAGAATGTAATTCCTCTGCCTTTTTTTCTCCATCAGAGAAAGCATATTTTACCCTTCATGTTTTAAATTTTGGATACAGAAGTCAGATGATATTACAGCCATAAATCCTCTGTTTCTTTGCCATTATATGTCAAGAAAGTTCTGTGTCACCAGTAGAATAAATAGTTCTGCCTTTTCACAGAGGTTTTCCCACTGATTTGAGGAAGATTACTTGACTGAATAAGGTTGATGGGATAAAGTCCAGTAGAGAAAAAAGAAACTGCTAAATTTCACTTGAAAGTACTACACACTGCGTAACAGTGCCCATCAGATTCACCTTTACTTAAGTCTGGCTCCAGTATCAGGAGACTGTCACTGCAACTGAGGCTTATGGGACTCCATAAAATTTTTTCTCTCCATAAAGTTTCACCTTAAAAATAAAGTTTTGGTCATCTTATGATTCCTTGCCTTGATGCCTTCAGTTATTTAAGCTTAGTATCAGCACAACACTAGCGTTTATAGAGTTTGGATGTGTCCCCTCTTTGCCACCTCTCCTGTAAATGATATGATTTCAATGCCCAAAATTCTCTGAGGCCTTTCTTATAGAATGGATCTTCAACTCTCACACTGTGTGCTTGTGACCCTTCTTTTTATTCTCTAGCTCCATCCTGCCTTTTCTGTAACTGCTGAGACCTAAAAAAAGCATGACATTCTAGCTGTGGTCACACTAATGCTGAACAAAAATGAACTTCAAACTCTGTGAACTTATGAGACATCCCAAGAAGACATTCACCAAATAGATGTGCACTTTTTTTCCCCCAGCACTGCATCATATTACATACTTAAATTAAACCCAGTGGACCAAATTCCTCCCCGGATTAAGTTTAGTAATGCCTGTGGAGTCCAGTGAGAGAATTTGGACCAATAGCTATTAACATTTCCAGTTCCCTCCCTGAAGCAATGCTCTTTTACTGAATATTAATATTTCCTGCAGCCTATTAACCACATGTAGAAACTTGGGAGGAATGCAATCCCAGTATTCAGTCTCCCTAATTCTCCAAACAAATAAACACCTCTCTGGCAAAGGTCTGTCCCTTTTCTATCCCATCATCACATTCCCTCCTACCACAAGGATGACTGGCATTCAGTTTAATGCTGAAGCTGCCCATCACCACTGACATGCGGGGAAAATGGAATCTCTAATAATACTTGTTTTGGGGATGATGACCCTCAAGGAAAAGTACAACAAGATGGCAAAGGTTATTTTCAGTCTTGGATTATATTCAAGCTGTAACAGGGAGGGCAGTAGGGAGGACAGCATGCTCTGGGATAGGGACAGAGGAAAGGGCTGTGGACCTCCTGCCTGCAGCACCCACCTGGTTCTTGTGGGGGGTGGTGGTGGTAGAAAGCAGGGACTTTCAGAGGGCAGCAGCTTGGCTTTGCTACCAGGGAAACTATAATGTGCAACTACTTTCTTATATACTCCAACAATTAAATCTCTTTGATTTTTTTTATTTTTAGAAATCAAAACAAACTGAGACTAGACTTGAACATAGCCTTACATCAGAGATTGCACTCAGTGTTATGGAGGTATCAGAGCAGTTTGCAGTGGTTTTGCCTAAAGGCAAGGACAGGATACACAGGGGTTCTCAGGTTCCTTCTCTCTGTATTTCTGTTTTTCTTGCTACCCTTACTAAAATTGCCATGTTTTTGTGCTTAGTGTGTTACACCTGAGAGGTATAACAAAGATGCAACCTAACTGCATTGCTTGAAGAGTTGTAAACTACTGAAAAAAAACTTCCAAGGATTAGAAACCTGTGGCTGAATGTAGTTTGGCTATGGAAAAGGAGAAAAGAAGTTGATTACCAAGTTAGAGGAAAAAAAAAAGGGGGGCCTTTCAGTTTCTATGATTTTCTTGTTATTTCCTAAGGTACAAACACAAATCACTTGGAAGAAACCAGTATTAACCAAACTATACTATTGACAGGGCACTGTCTTAGCTCAGTTGAGATATTTATCAACAAAGGGAAAAGTTTTCATAAATAAGAAGAAAATGTTAAATTTATTTTTGTAGATGATTTATTTTATATAACCCTCAAGATGTGTAACACTTACAGATGGCACTATAGCTATAGTAATAACACCACCGAAACAGTGCCAGGTCCTTGAATTTTGTACAGTATTGTATAACCTCAGTTTTTTCTTGGCACAGTGCTAATTTACACTAGTTAAAGATCCAGACCAGAGCAGTTTTCAGGAGGAGATGACTGATTCATGAAGTCTAAATGACTGAATGCAGAAGTAATTCATTAGCTCCACGCTATGTATGAAAGCTTGACCAGAGATGACTGCAAAGTATGCCACATGCAGGCTTAGAAAAAAACCCCTGACTAAACGCCCCCTCCCCACCAGAATAAAATCTAGGAAAGCCCATAGCTAATTGCCTTGACTTTGATAATAGATGTGCAACTTCATTTATTTTGGCATGACTTTAATGCAAACAGGAGAAATGGAACAGCAACATTCTAGGGCTGATCATGCATATTAGTTTTCTGTAAAACCTCTATTTTATACTATTTACCTTTCTTAGGTACTGTCCAGATAAAAAGTCTCTGTCTATTGTACTTGTTTTCAGTTAAGCTCACCTTTGCTGCAAACAACATATCTGTTTTTTATATTTCTATTTCAAGTTTTGCAGTAGCTCCTTTTGACCATTGGTAACATGGAGAAAATCCTGGAAGATAAAATCCATAAAAGCCATGATATATCCCATGTGAGTTTATGTTGGTTCCGATCTGGGGACATCTGAATTGTACAAATCTCTGCTTCTTCCTCGGTTTACATTGAAATTAATATTGGTGCTTGAAATACAAGGTCTTAATTATACAATTACATAAAATGATAGTGAATATAATGTTATTTCCTTGCTATAGTTTCTCTAGACTTCTGGAAATCATTGATTAAATTATTGAACAGCTTAACTCCTCCCTTCTCCATCCAAGTCTGCATTGGTGAAACATTGCTTAATCCATTTTCAAATTGTTAGGAGCACCCACAAAAGGAGTTCAGGAGCAACCCACTGTGTAGTGCCTCCAGACCTTTTGTAGATGAGCTTCTACTGTCTGATCTTTGAAATAATTTTGTCTCTTTTCTTTTAGCCACTTCTCAATAGTTTTTTTTCAGAACATTGTCAAAGATGTTTTAAATTATTTTTCCCCTGTTTGTGAGCAATGTACCCTAAAAGCTCTGGTGGATTAGGAAGGGGTGGTTTTCTTTGCTAGGTAGACACTGGCTTTATTCTATTATGATTCTCTTTTATTTATTTTTGTTTCACAATACCTTTGATAGTAAGAAAAGAAATTGGTGTTCAATTCCCAGGATCATCTGTAGCTTTCTTATTAAAGATAGTCACTTGTGAACAGGCACAGTAGTTGGTTTTAATGAGTCTGAATTTTAGGGTTTTTAGCAGTTCAACCATTTCACCCAAGTTCCTTTGGAACCCTTGGAAATATACTCTCTTATTTTAATAAGTGGTGGTTCCTGATTTTTTTCCTTCTGTTCCAGTATGTCCTCTGTTGATATTGCAGCCTCTGACACTACCTTATCCTTATTTCCAGAAATGAGTAGATATGTCACTTAGTATCCTCTGTGGTGAAGACAAAGAAATAATTTAATTTCTCTGCAATGTCTGTATATTCCTTAATTGCTCCCATTAATCCTTGGTAGTTCAACAGATAAACAATTTTTTTTCAGCAACTTTCCGTGCAATCTATCAAATCACACCAGAATGTTGCTGTAGGTCAGGTACACATTTTCCTTTGACATATGTTTTCACATTTTTCATAAATAACTCACTCCAATCTAGGGAAACCTTTTTGAACAGAAAGTCCATATGGAATATTTAACTTGGTCTGAAAGCAGAATGGGCACAGTCACAAATACCTCTGGATTTTCCTCCTATTATTAATCCCCAATATTTTTCAAAGTTTTTTATGGATATGGATAGACATTATTATTTCCAACTTTATAGGTGGGAAAATGAGTGACATGCAGAAGACCCTGGTGTTACTTATGGCTTGTGCTGTTGATACTACTGGTAGACCTTTTATCACCTTTGCTGGACCTATGGTTTCATCTGACCTCCTATCCTTCACTCTCAGGTACACTTTCTTAGATCACTAACATAATCTGACAACATGGTGATGTACTTATCAAAGATAACTCTTTTGGTGAAATGAAACAAGTTACATTGTTTCTTAATAAGTGGTAAAAAATATTTTTCCCCTAGATGGTTATTAAGGATTTATAGACAGCAGAGGAAAAATGGAAAAGAAAGACTACACTGTAACTGTGTAGTCATAAATTACATGAAATACATTTCATTACAAAGCACTACATTTTTTTCTAATCCTTTATGAATTCTTTCCATTTACCCTTGGGGGTTGTAATGTAAGCTGACATCTTATTCTTTTCTTAAAAAAATAACTAGTATTCTCTTAGAATGTTTTGCCTAGGAATACAAAAAAGCAAATAAAAACAATGCAACATACAAGAGAAAGAAGACTCTTTCTTTAATGAAAGGAAAACTATAACATATGTGTGAAAGTAACTGAAAAAGTCCAAGCATCATGTGTACAGAAGTTATGACTGTCCACCTTTCTATTTAGTGCTATGAAAAGGAGAATCTAAATGTTGTTGTTGACCTGTTCCCTTAAAGAATGATGAATATGCTAGAAGCATTAAGTAGTTGATATTCATATATCATGTGTATTATTGTCACGATTTACATTGCCTGACAAAGAAATAACACTTTCATTTTCCTTAGCAGAAATAGTTGTGAAGAATTTTCACCTTTTTTTTCTTATTTGAATCAGTCAAACAGCTCAAAGGCAAGTTTTCTATACTCCTAGTTTTGAATAACACAGAAAACTGGCTTTATACCCTTGGGCTACTTGGATTTAATATCAAATTCTTACCTTGCACAAGGTCAGAAAAAAAAATAAAGCTTATAAAATTGGAGTCATATGAAGAATGAGTTTCTATCTTTTAATACCACCAAACAATCTGCAAATTATTTAAATTAAGACAACCAGCACTCCAACATCTGCAAGCAAAATGCTTAAATGCCAAACACAACTTTACTGGCATAAGAAAATAATAAGTGGAGTTCAATTTGTGTCAGCATAGCTCAGGAAAATAAGATATCATGTCTTGCTGTCTGCTTGATGTCAGCTTCTCAGATTCAAACCCTAATGCCTCATCTTAGGCTGTCCTTACTGCAGGCTGCCAAATAGCAAGGTTCAGCCAGAGTTCATGCAGCTACTACAAAATAGCATTTTTTTTTCCTTCTCCTTTTTCAATCATTATGAACCTTCTGCTTTATATTGTACACACTTGATTATATCTATCCTTGAAATGTATACAACTCTATTAGCCTCTTCTCCTATTCTTTTAGCATACTGTGAATTCCTTTCTGTGCTTAGTTTGTTTTATAGCTTACAGAATTAGGCTTTTAAACTTTCACTACACAGTGGAGATAAAGTTGTGTGATTGGCTACAAGAAGCAAACAAAGGAATAGGAATTTATGGTAATATAAAAAAAGAAACAAAAGTATGAATACTTTTCCCACCTTGCATATTCTTGCCACTTTTCTAATAAAATATTTGTCGTCATCATAACCAGATCCCAGAATAGCTGGAAGATGGTTAATGCTAGAAAAGGAAGATTAACATCTCCCTAAAATGCCCATTCTTGCTCATCAAGAAGCGTAAATCTCCTTCTGCCTAAAAATCTCATCTCTCATTGATACTGATATTTCAACTGAGACATCATGCTAGTTTAAAATGAGCAATTTAAATTGTTTCATTTTCTTGAATTGTTTTAAATTGGCTGCATATAAAATTACTCTGAATGGAAGATAGGGAACAGATAAGCCAAGAATTTTATGGTGATATATGTAGTTTAGCACTGTCAAATTTTCTAGTCATACAATAGCAATTTACAGAGTTCAGCAAAGCCCATTGTAATCTGCTTCCAGTAAAAAAAAAAAAAAGAAATACATGTGTGGGATGAAGCATTAAAGCCATGATATACTAACACATATATTTTGAAGATAACATGATCCTTCCATAAAATAGTGATTGAAATTTTCTGAATGCTTCAATCATAATAAATATGCAGACACAGAGATGCATCTGTACACATGTGGAATCACATACAGAGTGTAAGAAATTCCAGTTTGTCACAGTGCTGCAAACAGTAGAGTTTTAATGATTTTAAATTAACTGATGAGAAGTTAAGAAAAGCAGATGCCTTAATATTTTCTGAAATATGAGAAAGTTTTAAAAAAACGATTCGCTTAGTTATATTTTCTTCCATTTGCTTCCTACTTTAAGGGAAAGAAGTTTCTTCACTTAGGCTGATTCATTGTGAACTTATCTGGTATGAATTACTGAAACAGATTTGTGATATTCAATGTCTGAACAGATGAAACACTTTAATACCTTAGATGGCTCATTTCTGGAATCAGCCAGAGTGGCATATTCCCCAAACCTTAAAATATTTTTTACAAAATTCAAAGGCAGTCAAGATTAAAATTCCCAAGTGTGTATTCTGGAACCTCTCCAAAAACATTCAGTCATTATTGGATATTGTCTTGATTAAAATTCCTGTTGGTTTGTTCTATGGTTAAAGAGTAATCTTGTATCTTAGCTTTTGGAATGTATTCCTATCATGTGACATCTATGAAGTCCGAATACATATGAAGAGATCTCTCTCACTACCCAGCATGGGAAAAGATTTAAAATGTTCAAATTTCAGCAAAAGTAGTTCACAGAATGTGTTTTGCACTAACATTACCACTTAGCAACTTCAAAATTTCCTTCAGGAGTAGAGAAAAGTTCATTTCTAAAGATTTGCTAGAAACCTTTTCAGGAGTGTTTTAATGAGAATAATATGTATACTAGCTAGTAATTAAACCAAGAGTTATTTCTTTCATTTTTTTGTAGCTATCCTTCTCACTGACCTCTCAGTTTTTATAAAGAAGCTATAGCTCTTCTTGACTTGACTTGACTGAATTGCTTTGCTTCAACTTCAAAAAATAATCTAGAAATGCTCCCATTCTCAGAACTTGTTTCCCATGGACCCCTGAACTCCAAAGCTAAAACACTAGATCTGAGCAAGATGTGATTTCCCTACTCTATAAAGCCATCTGAGATTACATTTCTAGTTTCCAGCTACCATGAGGCAAAAAGCAGGATAATTCTCTCCATGACTACTAGATTGCATAACCAGGTCCCAGCTCTTAGAAGAGGAGCCACTATTGTGCATAGACCACTTAGATGAGGAAAGGGCAGGTCAGAGGTCGTGCTCTGTCATTCTCACATGTAAAACTATTGCAGTGTTATTTAATGATTTTAAGGTGTTTCTCATACATCCCTGATATGTACTCTTTTAACTGAGGAGGAATCTTGAACCTGAGTCTCTGATATTTCATGGAGTACTGCAGAGAGATATGGTTTTCAGGTCTCCTGGAAACAGTAGAAGTAGAAATTCCATTTTGGATCTTATGAAGCTGTCTGTGACAACATTTCATCAACACTCACCACCACAAGCTAGCAGTCAGGGTTTTTTAAAAAATCAGTGCTTTTCTCCCCAAAGTTCATAATTTAGAATTCCCCAACCAGATCTCCAGGTCAAAATTACATCCACTTTAGACTTCTTTCCACACAGAAATCTGAAAAAAAACCGCAGGAGGACAGGAAAGGGGAAAAAGAAACATTTGTATCTGTTCCCTGAGGGACAGTTTTAAGTATATAGCCAGCCTCCGGTAATTGACTTGTATGACAAGTTACCTAAAAACTGTGAGTCACATTAGGGTGAATTAGAATTAGTCTCTGAATCTGTCTACAGAAAATTTGACTTAAACCATGACATGAAAAATACTCTGTGTTTTCTGAGGAGAAATTCTCATACTGTGTATTCTTTTCTACAGGTGGAAATAAAGCAAGGTAAATATATTCTTCCATGATGCTTATGGTTGCCCAAATTTTTGGGAAACAACCTTGTGCTCACAATATTTTGTCTACAGCTAACTGTTAGCACTGTGAGTGGTGGGTAGGTGTTTTCTTGGAGTGAGTACAATACAGAAAGCTAGCTTTGAAATTTGGGATCTCTGTAACATTTTGTTTTTACAGAGATAGGTACAAGGCAAAATGCAGAATATGTGGAAATCCCAAGCTGATTAAAGTATCCTTACCTTGCTTTAGGTCTCCTTAAATTTAACGTGGATCCATTTGTCATTCTAAAGATTGTATATGCCAGAAAAACTGAAAGACACCATGTATGTCACTTTCTGTGCTTTATAATCTTCTCCACGCCTTTACATTTTGAAATTGTCTCTTGCCTTTTGCAGTCTGTCTGCTTATTTATCTAATTACAGTGCTCTGGTTTTGACCAGGATGTCATGGAAGGCATATTGCCCCAGAGGAGTTTTCCCATTTCAGGAATGTTATGTTCTCAAAGTGAAAGCTCTCAGTTTGAGCAGATAGGACTCGTTTGGGAGGGACAAGGTCTGGATGGAGGAGACAGAATTCTTAGAGGCAATACGCTGGGTTATGATGGAGCCACTATAGGCATTTATGTTTTTAATTTATGGTGATTTTAAGTATCTTGATGATTTGTTAACCTGTTCAGATCATAGTGTGATAAGAATATAATCCCCAAAACCTTCAGCATTTTAAAGTGAGGCTTGTCACATCTCCTTCTATCTAAGGAACACAAGAAACACAAAGTAACAGTGCCTTGTCTGTTAATAAGAGTATATGTTTGATCACTATGAACTACATTAGGACCTAAGTAAATGCTGGAGTAACTAAGGAAGAGATCTGACGGTTTGTTTGTTTTATTTTTTCCTTAATTTTGGCACTGGAACACTGGGGGAGATTTGGCAGTTTATAAGTTAAACTAACAATTTAGAAGACTGGCTTTCAGCACCTATGTTCCAAACTGTAGATTCAGGTTACTCATTTGAGTTGCAGTTACTCACACAAGTTAGGTTTGTTGACTTCAGTAATAATATTCCTATAAGCAAGATTTTCACTAGGCTTTTGTTTGTTTGTTTGTTTGTTTGTAGGTATTTTTGGCAACTTTTGGATCTACCTTTTCATGTAGGACTGATTATTGCTAATTTTATTGCTAAGTACTTTGTGGTTCCTGAGCGACTTAGCTTTGCAAAACTAAGACTTTCAATGTGCCATTGAAAGGACAACAAGCAGCTGTGAGTGTTCATTCTAGCCTTTGATATGGTGTTGCTTTCTTCCTTAACACTTCACAGGTCTTCAACAGCATTGTTTTCATCTTGCTGTTACTTTGTTGAGAGTATTCACACAGAATGTGCAATTAGTTAAGCAGTTAAGCATTTGTTTTAAATATTACTGCCTTCAAGCCTTGGCCTAGTTGAAATGTATGTTCTGATTCCAGCTATAGTGAAGAAGCAGCTGGTATACTGGAACAGAGAAAGTGGATGAAAGTCAAGAAAGTTAAGAGTGCACTGAATTAGGATCTAAGCCCTAGATGTAGCTTCAATGGCACACAGACATGGGAGATAGCGATGAAATACATTGAAGACTTGCCACTGTCTCCACTGTGTTGTTGCTGCCTGTTGTATTCAAGTGATCACAGAATCACAGAATTATCAAGGTTGGAAGAGACCTCTAAGATCATCAAGCCACAGTCAACCTATCTCCATCATCTAAAACTGTATCCCTAAGATGATGATGTACAATGTAGTGATAATGCACCACAAAATGCATTAGATTTTGATTTGCTTATTGGCCCTGAGTGGTGAGTTGATATTTTCGTAGAGCTGTCTACCTTGGCCTCTGACTGGTAGTAATGATCAGTGAGAGTCCACCAGAGATTTTATAGTGCCAGGGTTATTTTTTCCAAATATATGTCACTTCCAACTTGTTTACAATGAATGTAATCCACCAACTTACATCAGTCACTCACTCAATATCATACATTCCTTACGCATTTACCACCCTCCTTTTTATCAACTCGAGAGAATGTTTCTCTGTTACACCTTCACTATCCACTCCAAAATTAACTTTCGACTCTATGTCCCATGCAGGTGCTCTTCTCCTTGGCTTATCTACAAAAGATCTTCTTCACTGAGTAATTAATTTTAGTGAGAAAACATCTTAACACAGTAAAAGTGCCTACTGTAGTTTTTGAGTTTCCATTCTGAGTTTACTTATTTCTTCCCTCTTTCCTACACAGAATAAGTAGGTTCTGTTTGTTTATAAACAGCTCAAATATTGTGGGGACTCTTAGATATGTTCACTAGACACTACCCTAATTAATAAAATAAAGCAACAACAAAATATATTATCCTTGTGACAAAGCAGTAATTCCTTATAAGTAATTTAAGTAGTTTGCCACTAATATTAGCAGTGTATTTGTGTAATATCAGCTGCTGCTAGCAAGAAAAGAGTTTTGATCTTCTCTAGAAAAAAAGATTAAGCACTCTGTCTACATTTGATTTTCATTTCATCTTTCCCATATATTCTATTTCTTTCTTTGGAAGTCAGCCAGCAAACCGGCTCCTCATAACTGCCGTCTTCCTTTCATGCCTCTAAAAGTATTTTTTTTAGAAAGAAGTTTATTGTGCTTGTTGTACTGGTCATTCTGTGTTACTCTTTCAACTCCATTGTCTGTTTAGGTTGTGAGTGATGTCTTATTACTGCACACAGAGCCTGGCACGACGCAGTCCTACTCTTGCGCAGATGTTTAGATACTGCACTAAAAGATGTGATTATTCATTGCAATAAATATTAATGTGAATTTCTAGAAAAGATTTAATCAAAATAGTATATATCTCAATTAAAATAATATAGATATCTCCAATATAAATGGCTTAATTAAACCTCCATATTTTTAAGGCTTTAAGGTTTTATTAAAAGCCAAACTTGAAAAGCCTTACAAGTCTGGAGAGGTTCTGTTGGATATCTTGTTGAACAGGATCAAAAGTTAGAGATAAACTAACTGGATTATCCAGCTAGTGTTCCAGATATGGCTTTCGGTTATTTGCTCAAAACGGTAAAATCTAAAGAGATACATGTGCAAACTTGAGGCCTACAAACTTCTTACTGATTTTAAGAAACACAAGCTTGGAAGATTTCTTTCACCATTCTGTTCAATCCCACACTGGTAGGTCATTGTTGTAAGTGCACCTCTTCCTGAACGTCATGTGCTCTCTCCAAGGGCAGTCTTGAAAATCAGTTATTTAAAAGGCCTTTGAAAGTCCCAATACTCTGAAGCAAAATAATTGCTTTGAAATTTTGAACAGTTCATGATGTTCTACAAATTGGTGCACAAAAATGATCTCACCTATCAGCTCTTAAATTTGTAATATGACATAGTCAAAATCACTATACAAATTCTCAACTCTTTTCCCTACGCTGTCACTTGGTAACACACAAAAGAACCAGTTTACTTTCTTTGCTTGCATAACCTGAAGAGATATTGGTGATCATCACATGTTCTATAAGTGCTCTAGCTAGTTTAAATCTATTCTGCAGGCTTGGTTTCTGTACATTTCTGTTGATTTGATCTTTTTACAGTTATGTTTTTAAAAGTATACCTCATTTATAAATCTGGCATTTCTTACTCTCTCTTCAGCTAAGGTGGACTACATTTTCAGTTTTAATTCCTGTGTGATTACTTTAAAAATGAATTAAAAAGAAAATAATTACTTTTTAAAACACGCATGTTTGGAATTCCCTTTGGCTTTAGACTATTTTTGAAGTCATGTTTCTCACCACAGACATAAAGAATTATGCATTTTTATTTCAGAAGTACATTCAGGGAATATTATATATGCAACTTCATTGAACAGTCCGTTTGCCTAGTGAATTTTGTGAACAAGAAGGATGAAAGGCTGGATTGAAAGCACTTACACGCCTTAAGAAGATGCATGAAATACATACACAGATGCCTCAATATTAGATGATACTACACATGGAAAAAATTTTAAAGTAACATACTTAAAAAAGTAAGGAAAAAATTAAATAAAGTCTGTCAAGGCTTTTATATATTTAAATTTCCACACCTATAATAACTGCAAAATATATAGACAGCAAGAAAGTGAAATGAAAAAAAATCTCTGAAGTTGTAGATAAAAAATACGTTTTTCTGAATTACTATTTAGATTTATGAGGTTCTTAAAATAAGCTTTAGTCTTTTAGGCACAGCTACCGCTGGGTTTAAAATCTTCACTAGATATGTTTGCTTTCACAATTATTTCACTGTTGAACCACTGAGATAGAAAATAAAGACAAAGATCCTGAAACAGTAGGAATAGTAGGAAGACTATTCTAAAATATCATTTGCCCTGACCGCAGGTAGTGAGAAGTGCAGAGAATTCCCATGCAAGGTCTGACATGTTTCTAATTCACTCCTCCATCATCACTACATCCTGCAGTTCCTCTCTCTTGTTGCTGATGGCAGGCAGTTATGGAAGCCGAGGAGCTAGCTTTCTTGTGTTTTCTCTTCTGGGGATACTTCCATGAGAGAAATCTGCTCCAGTGCAGAAAGCCCATAAAAAACCCAGTGCATTAACCTCCTAAAGGTTAACCTCCTAAAGCGCTGCTGGGTAAATCTCTGCAGCTTACAAGTGATTCTGTCCAGCTGTATGGAGAATCCATGTTCATCTTTCCCTGAAACACTCAAATAAATGCACCATCACATCGGTTTTTCATCCTCTGGGATGGAGCCAGATTTCAAGAGGAAAACCAGCAGCTCCTTTCCAGCCAGATTCCTCTTCTGCTTCCTGACACTGTGTCTCCCAAATAGTTGGACTCCTAGGGACTTCTAAATACTGGTGACAATCTGCAAAATTGGGCCCATTAAGGGAAACTTTGTCAACAGATCTACAGACACTGTTTTGAGGACAAAAAATCATGGTGGGATAGAAAACACAACTTGAAGGTCAGTCCTGAATACACATGTTCTGAACAGCTCTTACCTCTCTGCAAAACCTCCAGATACTTCAATTCCAGAAGCTGACTTGGTGAAGACAGAGCATTCTGGGTTTCAAAGGCTGCTGTCTTACAAAACTTGGACCCAGAATTTTGAAATGCCCAAAGTTTCCTAACATTTTTTTCCAAAGAGATCGTAAATATCATTACTCTTAGGAAACCCACACCATTTTGTGTTTGTGTACAGCAACATGACAGAGATGCAACTGCTGCTGTTGAAAAAGTCAGCATTTTCCAAAGACACTACACAGTGACTGTAGCTCATTTCAGTGCTAAGTGTATTGGGGTAAAGAGTGGAACACCACATTTCTCTGTTTTAAGTTAGCAGATGCTATTTTTTTAGCAATAAGTGAACTATAAAAAAAATTCTCATTGTACAACCATACTGCAGTATTCACACAAGTTGGAATGTTTCCTAATTCCTGTCTAATATTAAACAGCAACAATATAGATCAAAGTTAATGCATACAAATTTGATATTTACAGTGTCTCCATGCCTACAAAGAAGAGGAAAAGTGATAGGACTGTGTATAAACAAGAGTTATGGCATTTTCAAGGATCAACTACCTAAATAGTCAACATGTGCACAGATATAAGTTTAATAGCTACTTATTAAAAGATGTAGTAAAATATGAGAGTGTAGTGGCAGTAAATAGATTAAAGGTCTATTAATCTATCTTCAGAACAAAAATATTTCATATGCAGGCACTATTAGATGGCTGAGTCTAGCACATATATCCATATACCATTTTTTTAGAACTGCACTTGTTAGATTTTAATCATGGACCATATCGACTTCCATGAAAATAGCTGTTTTGTGCAAACAAACAGCAGGAAGTAGTAAACACCCAGTCCAAACAGTGTTTTGATATCAATATGTGGCTGACTGATAATTGAAAAACACATTTACCCGTTTCTGCAAACAGACACCAAAATATCAACTGACAATTTGGAAGCAGAGAGATTCTGTAACTTTTAATGCATGCCTGATGTTTGATGCCAGAAATCCAAATGAAGTGTTTGCTAGTGTTTAAGACAGATACTGCCTCATCATAAGTATATTGAGGTAGAGAAATACTCAGAAAGAAGATCAAAAGAAAGCAGTGGATTTGGGCTATAATCAGAGCACTAAAATCAATGTTGATGAGAATCAAACTTGGCTACAGTTCAGGTTTGTGTTAGGCAGATGTTTATCATTTTGCCTGTCTCTCATTGGTGCTAAACAGCAGAGCAAGGAGGAAAACCAGAAGAAATAATCAGAGAAAAATCTGAAGAGGGATCTTTTCTGGGAGATCAGGTAGAAACCAAACTGTTCACATTGAAGCAAAGGTTCAAATCCTGTGGAAATAGAACTTGCTGTGAGAAAAACCCACCAGACCAGCTGTGGAAGATTGACTAAAAACTGCTTTGCTACCTACCTGTGCATGTACCTGCTACACAGGCAGAGAAGAAATGCAAAAACTTTTGTATCTTACCGACAATCACATTCCACTCTGAGCCAGAAAGCCTATGAAATTATAATCAGATCTGTTCACCAAAAAAAATTTACAATTAAATAAACCAGTTCTTTAATGCTGTTGAAAGGACTGTTATGGATAACAGCCTTATGGTGGGAACACTGTGTCCATATGGAACGAGGATCATTTGCAGGTTCAGCTGCACCAATGCCTTCCTAAAAACGTTCTCTGAAGGCCCCTTAGTAGAATTTACCTTAAATACACTCACTGTGATCAAACTTGTGCTTTGAGATTACCATTTCTTTTGCATATTCAGTTTATTGACTACATAAAGAATAGCTTTCCAAGAGCTAAAATTTCCAACAAGTTTCAATTCTATTGAGAACATACATGTTTTTACTGACTTTCCTTTCTGGTATTCTCTTTTCTAGCCTGGAAATTAATCTTCATCATGTCAGCATGTGTGCCTTTGGCCAGAGGCAAACCTTACTGTGTTTGAAAGGGAGATCACAGTCTATAGATTTACATGGTGCTATCATCAAATCATGCAAATTGTGGCAAAGGTACCCACAGAGACTAGCAAGTTTCAAAAAACCTTGTACATGAAAAAGAAACATATAGAATTAGTGTCCTAGATTTGCTAGACCAATCATTGTGTATTCATAAAATTTTTGTGCTTGGTGTGATATTCTCCTAAGCCCTAGTGCAATGACCAGAAGCTTCAACAGGTTTTGGGGGATAGCCACTGCAGGATTAGGGACCTCCCAAATAAAGCTGCAAAAGCATCTTGCATGCTTGTTCAGTCAAGCAATAGTCTCAAAGCTTTGAGCTTGGAGAACCATAGACACAAGAGTTCCCTGTGTTGAAGTCTACTAGATTCAGAACATTATTGCTGGTTTTAGTTGAATACCCTTCTGTGAATGAAGTCAAAATGGGATGGGAAAGATAGTGTGGAATAGGATAGTGAGCTAAAACTGAAAAACAAGAGAGTTGTTTAATTGTGAATTTCATAGCTAACTCAAACCAAATAGTTTGCACTGGAATTACCCATGTTTCTACATTTTGAATGTTCTTCAGTTTGTGCTCTTGGGAAGACACTCACTAGCAAGCAGAATGGGCACAAGTTTCAGCACAAACATGTTCATGCTGCTCCTTCTTATTCTTTAAATCAAAAATATCTGCAGCCTACCTTTTTCTGAATGGAGGGAAGGAATAAATAAATATTGTTGCTCTCTGTAAAGAGAAAGAGGAACCTTGTCTTTCTTTCCTCCTGCCTTTAACTTAGACATAGATTAATGTATACAAGAAATTATGTGTTAAAACCTAAATTTTTTAAATTTAAAAATATCTCTCTGCCTCCTACCTGCTTGAACATCTGATGTGCTGAACAACTTCCAAAGACTCCTCCTCACAGCTCTGTCTCCTGCAAAGGTCTGGTCTTCTCCCTGACATATCAAAGGTCCTCAGTTCTCACTGGTCTCAGGTTGTCCCTTAGTACTGTCAGGATTTGGCCCTCAGTCTCTGCCTGCTACTCTGCATTCTCCCATCTTACAAAGACATGAAACTTCATGCTGTTCTGTGCTAATACTGGTTTGACTCCTTCACACTCTGTATGCAGTTAATTGAAAGTTTGAAGCAGTTTTGACAGATATTTTCTTGAATGTATATAATTAAGTTTTAAATTCTTTCATTGCAGTACATGCTTTCACTGGGGTCTCACAAATCATCTGGTCATTTCTGGGGTCCTGATTAGGATCTTTCATGGGAGTGGACTAAAATGCAAGTAGGAAAAAAAAAAGGTGCACATTTTCTTCCAAGATATTAAAAAATACTTTCTCCCTTTTTTTTAATTTTTATTTCTAAAAGTATATTTAAAGCCTATGAGTCTCACCAGAGAGAAACAAATATGAAAAACCTATCTTCATATTTAGTGTGAACGAAACTAAAGTTTACTGTATTTGAACTAAAACCAGGAAATCCATTAGTATTAGTGGTACCAGCTGTTTTTTGTATTACTCCAAACTCTGCAAGGGGACACTGGGAGTCCTGCACTACAAGGTCAACACAGAATGGATATCTTTTATTTTATGTGAAAGAAAGAAAGAACAAAAAGAAGTCTCAGTGCTGTGCTTGTAACTCTTCTGTAAGAGCAGCCATTTTTAATGTACTTGGAGAACTCAAGGAGCAGGACTGCTCCTTTACTTTTGGGAATTACACTGGCTCCATGTCTCAGTTGATTTCCTTCTACCCTGCAAGGACATTCCAGATATCCTGTATTTCATCACAGGTTTATAATGGAATTCAGTTTAAAAAGACCAAAATCTCAAATTCCTGGTTCATTCTGGCTAAAGTTATGTTCTTGGTCAAAGTTGATGGAAATCTGAGTAATATAGGGGAAAAAAGGAAAGAAAACAAAACTCACAATTTTCCAAACGTTGCTATTCTTTTACACACAGTAGTCTTTTTGCCCTACATGTTCTATCAGCCTGTTTCTTCTGTCCTGGGGAAAAAAAAAAAAATTATCCTGCTATAGGGCAATTGCCCAAAAACCTGGTTGTTAAAAATTTATGTCTGTTCTAGTGACAATTTCAAAGACTTCCAAATCCAGTATCAAATGTGAAACTCATATTTGCCAAGTTTGTATTAGATGTCCTATTTCATCAGGTATAAATATTGGCTTCAGATTTTGAGTCCCAAAGAACCAGGAGTTGGATTTTGTGTATTAATTCAACCTTGACTCTTCTAATTTGTTTTCTTTTCTACTGATAAGTTAAAGAAACTGAACTGATATGTTGCAAGAAAGATTAGGGACACTTCACTTCCCCTTTGCTTTAAATGTCTGATAGTAAATAATGCTGATAAGTAGAGATACAGCCTAAAGCAACATTCAGATGTCTAAAGGGTTGCGTTGTCTCCAGAAGCTCCCACTGTGGTGTCTTAATTTACATTTTGCAGCAAGAGTTTCCAATTCTACACAGTAATAAATGTGAGGGAGTGAAACTCACAGAAGGGAAGGAAATGTTGGCCTCCAACTTTAGAACTTGGACAGCACAGTGATAAATAATATCTTCTATTTTCTGCAAATTAAATATTACAGAGTCCCCTGCAGTCCCTCCTCATAAATAAATAGTTGAAATAAACACCATTGGAGTTATTTTGTACCAAAAATGCATGAAGATTCAGGACATGTAGACATGTGCTTGACATATTTCACATGTGTAATTTATGCAGCTCCCATAGTCTTGGGGCAGAACACATGTTTCACACATGGGACTGTGCAGTCCATATTAGCTACGGTCCACCTCAGTATACAAAGTGAGCAGACTGCAGATTCATGGTTATTTGCTGAGCCTTTGAGCATGATAACAGTGAGAAATTCTACAGGAAACTTTATTGCTGCTACTTGGGACTGTGGACAAAACTGCAGAGAATACAAAATAAAGTACCTGGATGTAGCTCTACCTTGAATCTGTGTGTGTGTGTGCATGTCTGAGTGTGCATTTAAGATACTTTATTAGTGTCACTCCTCCAGGAGTCCTTTTCTGGCGATATGCTCACTTTTCAGACCATAACTGATTAATTGGTGGGCAAATGTCAGAGGTCATCTGAAGAGAAAAAGGAGGGAGAGCCTGCCCTGTGGGTTCCAGTGTGCAAACAGGTTTTGCTCTGAGAAAGAATAGCATTGTTTTATCATGGGACAGAAGGGACACTGAGAGGTTTTCTGAACCATTCCCCACCCCAAGGCAAATTCAGTGATCCTTTTGCAATTCTTCATGATGTTTGTCTAACTTGGTTTTAGAGACATCCCACAAGGGAAAAATCCAGTCTTCATGTGCCCCATCCTTAGTGTTTCAAAGCTATTGTTGACACTTAACTATATAACTAAAATGTAAGTGCTTTAGTTCTTGTCTTTTCCATGATGGACACGGAGAACAGCTTATTTGCAACAGAAACTTGAAGACTCTACTCCTGTCAATTGTTCAGTCCTCCCTTCAGGCTAAAACACTTAAACCCTTTCCAGACTATGCTCTTTTAGGTCTCATTAGCAGTTATATGACTATGGCTTCTGTTTTCTTATGAGAATATCACAAATGCCATGTTGAAAGCTTTCACTAGAATTAAAATATATGACAATAACAATCTCTTTGATATCTATAAAGGCTGTTGCCCTGTCACAAAAAGAAGTTGGCTTCTGTTGGCATGCTTCTGATATGTCATATAACATATGTTATATGGTACATAGTATTCTACTAAACTCTTTGCTATATTCCAACTTCTTACTGGAAAATTCGCTTGAAACAGGATTTTGTTTGACTCTTCATTCTAGCGTTCCAGGAACTAATGTTAATGTAGGTAGTCTATAATGTCCCCAACCCCTTCTTTTTGGGTAAGTGGCTGTCTGCTGTTGAAAAGCTGGTTTGCTATATATTTTGCCTATAGTAAGACATTTGCACTATATTTTCCATGATGTTCTCACCAAAAAGCTAAGGAACCATGATGACAAGAACAGCACACTTGGTCCCACACCACTGCTGCCAGCTAGCTTGTGCAGACCTAACCTCGTACATGCTTTCTCCCTGTGAAGATCCCAAACAAGGACTTTTTTTGTTTCCCCTTCTAAACTCTTTTTCTCCTTATCAGAAGACATGTAATTTGAATTTTTGTTGGATGGGCAGGAAAAAAACAACCAGCACAGCCATTGTTTTACCTATCTGTGCCAAAGCTGAAATCCTTGCCTTCATTTTCTACTCTACATGCTTATGCTAATGGATAGTTTCACCTTTGAATCTGCTAGTCCACTGCTAAAATCCTGTTATTCCACCAAGGCTAAAAGCATAACTATTTGGCTAATGTCACCATGAATATACTGGCATAAATTCAAAGATGCAAAAGTGATTACTATTTTTTAACAAGATAAACAAACTTGCTGTTAGAGGAACGTTCCTCCTGTACTTAATGTATGTGCCTTAAAGACTATTTCTGCTTTTAGATTTTCTAAAGTGTAACGGTCACCTCTGTAAGACAAATATATTCTTACTTTGGGTACTGCTAATAAAATTGCTTTGCAAGTTTGAAAAATCAATTCAGACTCTTTCAGCATCTGGAGACATAGTTATGAATATCTTCAGGCTTTTCTGTAAGAGGCATTTCCCTAAGATGTAGGGGGAAACCACCACAACGCAGATGTCCACAGAGGAGAAGACAAGAAATATGAAACTACCATAAGAGCAAAATTCTTGTCAATTAACAGATACTAAATCAGGAACAAGTTTTAAAGATGTGAAATAAAGTATATTTCTTTGGTAATTTTCAGAATCCAAGCACCTTCCTGATGTTTTATCATTTATTTGTGGATTTTTTTTGTGATAAAGG
The DNA here is from genome assembly GCA_013399015.1 of Galbula dea. NCBI lineage: Eukaryota > Metazoa > Chordata > Aves > Piciformes > Galbulidae > Galbula > Galbula dea. Next base: position 410,117 of record VWZX01003383.1, on the reverse strand, counting down.
ACTTGAAAAAAAACCTTTCCGGTCTCTTTTCCAAGATAAGATTTTTTTAATGACTTGTGATGATAATCCACCTAAGGATGTAAATTACTGGGAAGAAGAGGAGACACTTCTAACTGAATTCATATTCAAATATGTTTCACAGACTTATTTATAAGGTCTGTCTATTCACTGCTTCAATTTTCTTCTAAGCTTACCTAATAATAAAATAATCTGTGATTTAAATGTCATGGCATCTTTCTGTAAAACAAGTGCATCCTTTAATAAGATGGGTAAGCAGGTTGCATACTTCACCTGGAGGCATAGAGACACAAACTTATGAATAGATTCAAGGAATGGAAGGTCTCTAGCAAAAATATTAAGCACTAGACAATACTAGCTAACAGCTTTGGTAAGAAATAGTCTATGCCAACAGGAATGCTTCTTCCAGTAAAATGTACATTTTCATTCCATACTTACCTCTCAGTAACCTTGGTTAGCCTTGGAATATTTAATGTACTTGGGGTTTTTTTGTCTTATGAATTGCAACAGTTGTTCTGGCACATTGACCTATGTGTTTCACCTCACACAACTGGCCTTCAATGTAATAGCAGTTTGATGAACTTCATAAACATCTGTGGATACCTTTGATTTCTTAATAATCTTTGTTTTGGAAGAAAAATATGATTCGTGTGAGTAAAGTTGCATCAGGTTGCAATTTTAGAATCATAGAATGGCTCAGGGTGGAAGGAACCTTAAAGATCATCTAGTTCCAACCCCCCTGCCATGGGCAGGGATGCCAGTCATTAGACCAGGTCGCCCAGGGCCACATCCAGCCTGGCCTTAAACACTGCCAGGGATGGGGCCTCCACAACCTCTCTGGGCAACCTGTTCCAGTGCCTCACCATCCTTTGGGTAAAGAACCCCCTTCTAATCTCCAGCCTAAATTTCCCCTCCTTCAGCTTGTAGCCATTCCCCCATGTCCTGTTGCAATCAGACCAGGAGAAAAGTCTCTCTCCTTCTGCCTTATAATCCCCTTTCAGGTACTGAAAGGCCGCTATAAGGTTCTCCTCTAAGCCTTCTCCTCTCCAGGCTGAACAACCCCAATTCCTTCAGCCTGTCCTCATAGGGGAGGTGCTCCAGTCCTTTGATCATCTTTGTGGCCCTCCTCTGGACCCTCTCCAAGAGGTCCACATCTTTTTTATGCTGAGGTTTAGGTTTTGTTTTAAAGAGTCATGAACAACATTAAAAAGTCTGTAGTATTCCAGCTATTCAAAGCTAAATATAGGGAGAAATATCATCAGATGGTTTATATCACAGTTGCCACTACACAGTTAAGCATATTTAGTAAAAAAAGTCTAGATGCTACTTTTCTGTATTTGTGTCTTTATTTGAAAATAAAAATAAAACAATAAGTAAAGAAGATACCAGCTGAAAATTTCTCTGTGTAACCAGTAAAATATATTTTGTTTTCAACTTAATTCACTTAAACCACTGAGAAAATCCTACCTTGCAGGTATTGTAACATTCCCCCAAACACAAAGATTCCTTATCTTGCCCCAGAAACTTTAAGGCCAGAAGGGGTTTTACTAATCATGTCCTCTGGTTTTAAGAGAAATACCAAACAAGGACTCCTAATTAGAAGGAGGTTCTTTACCCAGAGGGTAGTGAGGCATTGGAACAGGTTGCCCAGAGAGCTTGTGGATGCCCCATCCCTGGCAGTGTTCAAGGCCAGGCTGGATGTGGCCCTGGGCAACCTGGGCTAGTGTGTGGCATCCCTGCTTACATCACGGGGGTTGGAACTAGATGATCTTTAAGGTCCCTTCCAACCTGGGCCTTTCTATGATTCTATTCCCTCCTTTGGCTTCATACCTGCTTTGTACCAACTGGGTATTTTTTTTAGAAAAATACTCAGTTTGGATCTAAGGAGGGATAAATTGCAAAGTGATCTTAACTACAGAATGCATTCCTAACCTTACAAACCAGACCTTGCAGTGTGCTTTTTAACCGTGCAGTTGCACAACAACAAAGAAAAGCTGCCTATAATGAAAAACCCCAATTTTATGAAAATTTTACTTTTTATGAAAATTTTACTTTTTGGATGCATCCTTAACTTCCCAGTAAATTGTATATAGATATATGGTAAATAGACCTTCCTAGTCTCTGTCACAAACAAAAAAAAGACCTATCCCATTTACAATTGAAGGTAAAAGATGGTGATAATCAGCTGAAAAATTCTTCTCTAGCTCTGCTATGTTGTGGATAGTTCTATGAAAGTTGTTAAGGATTCTTGTTAGTCATTAATATTGTTATGTGAGCTGGATATATGAGGCATCATCTGTCTAAAGCACTGTTGAAAATGTTTATCGTGACAAACTTCTGGACTAAAGTAAAAAGGTTTTATTAGATTTGTGGAAAATTCCCCTGGAATTCCCAGGTCTAATTCCCCTGGAAAAAAATAAATCTAGTATATTAGAAGTGTTATATTGAAAGATATTTAAGATATTTATAGCTGTTATCAAATGGGGCTTGTTCTACAAAAAATTACAGGTTTACTGAAAAATCATGAGAAACACTGTTCTTTCAAACCCAGCTGAAGAAACAGCTACTTGCAGTATTATATATTGATAGTTCAAACAAAATTTATGGTGTTGGGTTGCATGACAGAGACACATAGCTAATCCCCTGAAAAAAATTCTCAAAGACTGATGAGAAACCTGATGAATTCATTCTTTTTAATCGCAATTATCTAAGCATGTTGGGGAATGAGAGTGAGAAATAGTCAGCAAGAGAAGTAGATGCAAGGATTGTCTAGGGAGGAGAAGGGAGACAGGGCTTCTTAGACACTAAATTCACTAGAAAGGCATGTTCATAGGTTTCTGATCAAACAAATTTCCTTCTGCTGATGGTTCTTTTGCATTGTAGAAGACAGGATTTTAATACTGCCATTGTACATAAAGGAGACTGAATGAAAGAAGGATGTTTTTGCTTATTTTTTTACAAGGGAGGAATCCTGCTTATCTATTTCAGTAGCAATCCACTGGGAGGACAATGATGTTCTAGAGAGCTTGCCATCCACCTTCTGTCATGAAATCATTCTCTGACTGAAACCATAAAGGGGCAAGAAATCTTGTTATCTGGTTGCACTGATGCCAGGTCATGGAAGGTTAATCTGAGAACAACAGAGGCAACATCTGCAATTCCAAAAAGGCATAAGGCTATTGTGGGTTCAATACGCTAAGTAAGAGTACAACCTTTTAGATGCCAAACCATCCTGCTGTTTTTCCCCTTCCTTACCCAGGTTGAGTTTTACTAGAAGCCTTTTGTAGACTTGGCTTGTAATGTGAGTCAGATGAGCCCAGGAGTCGTCTCAAGACCTTCTGGGTTGTTGTTTTGTTTTCTCTACATCATCTTTTGGAATAACAACCTGCAATCCAGACTTCGCAACAGCCAGTTCAGATAAACTAGAGTGACAACTGATTAATAGGCCTTTTCTCTGAGTTTTGCACAAATTTATAAGCTTTATTTCTGCATCTGGCTTGCAGTGGCAAGTCAACCCTCTTCTCTTTCTCCTCAGTAATATCTTTTGCTGGTTCATGTGATCCTGGGCAAACAATAGGTTCCTTACTACTTGTTAAAAAGAGTTAGCAAATGGCATATTTTCCAAGTGAAGTTGGTGGAAATCCCCTGTCAGCTGTGAATTGTAATATTTAAATTATACTACTGTGCTGACAGATTCAGATTTGCTACTAACCATGTTTGCAAGAAAAAAAAACAGGTATGGTAGAAAATTATTTCTTACAAGCTGTGCTTTATTTTGGAACAACTATAGAGAAGGGGTTTTGGCTCTGTGAATTACAGATTTCCATGGCATTTCACTCCATCTTTATAACTCTCCATTTGCATAAGTTGTGAGTGGGTTTAAACCAGCAGTTTAAAGTAGCAAAGTTTATGGAGCCTGGTTTCCTGTGGGTCTTCCCATGTGACCTCTCTGATGTTGAATAATGAGGATATGTTCATGCTGCAAGATGTCCCTCTGATAGGGGCACTGTTTTGTGTCCTTCTCCCTTGCCTATACACTCCTTCTCCATCAACTCTGGGGTAGATAATACCTTTGAGGCCACTCTTCCCATGCCAGTGAAGGTGGAGGCTGGCCAGTAGAACCAGTTGCTAGGGATGGAAGGGGGAGTGATGCAGTTGGTGGGTGCTATTATGTAAAGTTTGCTCCTGTAAGAACTGGGGTTAAAAATCAGCATGAAACTGGAAGTTTTCCCACAAAATAACAGCCTGATCCTCACACCGGTATAGTTAATCTCAGTTTGCCCGTTGATTTTGGTGTCCTTTAGAGTGGGACCTGAGGCCCTTTGGACTATGTCAGCTATTGCAACTGTCTGGGAGAAGGCAGCACTAAACATGCCCAAGTGCCTGATGCACAGGCTGTCAAATTTTATTTCTCAATACAGTGAGAAAGCAGTGGAGTGAGGAGAAATAATCATGGTGCTTAAGCTGTGCAGTTGTGGTATCATGACTCCTTCTCACTGCTGAGAGTGCAGGAGCCAAGATCTGGCTTGTGTAGACACTAGGTGGTCTGAATTGCTCATTACCCTTTTGAACTTAGGTGTGATAGCTGACTCTTAATCTTGGGTGCTATAGTTGGCAGTCTGTATAGGGCCCTTATATCCTGCAGCTTAAGCAAAGACTGTAAGAATGAAAAGTGGTATAATGTAATCCACAAAGAGGGAATAGGAATAGATATTTAGGAATCAATCTTCCTTATTTCATAAGCAGTATCAAGTAACCAAGAAGAGCTCAGCAGAAACTGACCATGGAAGAACCAGAGAAACGCTCAGTACTCAAATGTAATTTAATTAGGTCTCAATAACTTCCAGAAAAAAATCTCAAAACCTGCACATATTTAAGATAAGCCTTTTGTTCCATTTGTAACCCACAAATTGACAAGGAATCTAGGTCCCTTCCCCCTTCTCAGACGCCATCCTCTTTTTATTTTGTTCCTCAAGTCACAGAACTTGATGCTTTTTTTTTTTCCCCCTACAGTACTTTTCTTTGACCTCATTCCCCCCTCCAGGTAACTCTATCCTGTGCCGCTATGTTCATGCCTAGCCAAAGCTTTATAGATGGCTTAATTATTTTCTTTTCTCAAAGAAAATTCAATCTGATCCCCAATACACATAGGATAAAATAAAATGAATCAGCTGGGAAACTGCATTATAAAGGGGAGGGGTAAAAGAAGTTATGTAAAATTTCATGTTGCTGTCAGACTGTTTTCATAGAATTTGTGTTTGAGATTAAATTAAATCTCTAAAACTCCTTTGATAGCTTCATACTTAGGGTGAAATGAAGCAGATGCATTTTACCCCAATACCATGCTTCTCATCTCCCCTTGCAGAGAGAGAATGAACTACTTTGTGGAACAGTTCTATATACTTACAGTATTAAGCAATTCTTCTTTTCCCCTGGCATTGGTATTCTTTTATTCAATTTATCTGCGCTATAGTTTGGATAATATTTACCAGATGTTAAATAAATAATTTAAGATAACACAGTCCTTCATGACAGTTGTAACATTTTGAGTCACCTTTTTACTCATTTTTTAAAAAAATCACCTCAGTTCAAGATTTCAATATAGTTCAACTCAGTAGTGACACTTAATACTTTTTACTCTTCTTTAATTTGAAAGTAGTGTTCCCCAAATAGTTCATTTGCCATATTGTTTTTATCGTTAGCAAGATAAAATAGACATAGAGGGTTTACTGTTTCAGCCTGATGCCGACAAATATGAAACCAAAGAATATGAAGAGCCAACGTTTTGTAAAAGCCAGTATTATATAATGAAACCAAATGCATGGCTTGGAATTTAGAAAGAAATCCTAGTGTGAAGATAAAAGGACATGAAAGATAGTAAATGCTGAAATGATACACCACATAATGGTATACTGTCAGGAAAGAAAGATAACATGATAACTTACAGAGCCATCTCAAAGCCTACATAGGTACTTGACCTATAGTTTGCAAGGAAACAATCTTTTTGTTTCATCTGGCTCATATTAAAAATTGGAAAAACAAAACCCGTATTTTTTTCCACTCTCACACATATGGTTTAAAATCCATGCAATTTTTAACTGTCTAAAATTCTTTTAAGCAATTTAAGACAGAAAGAATTATTAAATCACTTTTCCATTTCATTTAATGAAAAACTGCACCACTGCCGTTGGTCTATGTACTATCAGTTTTAAAGGTAGTAGGGCTCCAATTGGTCCTGTGTGCAATCCATCATGAGTGACATCAGATTTGTATTGCCCAAGTTGGATGTTGCTGAAGATATAGCTGAATAAAACCTAACCCAAGGTGCAAGTTAACTTTGAGCAAAGCTTAAAATACTTCCCTTCTCCCTCTTTTTCTAGGTTTTGGAATGTGACTGTGTCAAGGGTTGAGGCTGGGCTGACCACCAACCCAATGACAGGTGCTCCCTGTTACCCCCTCTGGCCCTCCCACACGGGAAGGGAAAGGGGAGAAGAGAGACAGAGAGACTTGTAGATTAGAAAATAAAACTAAAACTACTTTAACAATAATAATGACGATAAATGAAATATACATAAATAAATACAAGCCTGTACAAACCCGATACTGAACCCAAACCCCCCTTGATGTTAACTATGTCACCACTGATACTGCATCAGAAGCCCTCAGCAGCAGATGAGAGCCAGGCTCAGGGACTGGATCCTGGTATTGGATGCAGGAGCTTATGGATCAGGATTGAAGGCAGAAGAGGTAGAGTTATCCTCAGATGCTGACCACCGAAGTGCAGGAGAAGAGGGAACCAGGAGAGGAACAATCTAGCAAGGGGGAACTGACCCCCAGTTTATGTATCGAATGTGACGTATATGGAATGGAATACTCAGCTGGTCAGTTTAGGGTCACCTGTCCTGTCCACTCCTCCCTGAAGGTGTAGCCTTTACCCTGCACACCCCCGCCCCACAACGTGAGATACAAAATTTAGCAGTGACCTTGCTCTGCATACCAATCCCTTGTTGTAAATCTAAACATTATTAAACGTTAAACATCCTGATGATTTACTCGGCAGCTGAAGTTGCTTGGTCTCTTCGGCCTGGAGGAGACTGAGGAGAGACCTCATTGCTGTGTATAACTTCTTCACCAGAGAGAGAGGGGTGGGTGCTGACCTATTCTGTCTGGTGACCAGTGACAGGACCTAGGGTAACAGCATGAAGCTGTGCTGGGGGAGGTTTAGGCTGGATGTTAGGAAAAGTTTCTTTACCCAGAGAGTGGTAGAGCACTGGAACAGGCTCCCCAAGGGAGGCTGTCATGGCCCCATCTCTCACAGAGTTTAAGAGGCACTTGGACAATGCACTTAGCGTGTCTTTGGGGTTGTCCTGTGCCTATAGGAGTTGGACTCGATGATCCTTATGGGTCCCTTCCAACACAGGACATTCTGTAATTCTGTGATAAGGACTTATCACTGCTAGAAGCAGGCAGTGTCTTCAAAAACATGTTAGTCTCAGAAAGTGCAGTTTCTCAGAGGAGCTTTAATTGGATAGTAAAATCCCTGAACAGAATTAGGTCTGTTCTAACCCAAACCAGGATAGACTGTTTCTCAGACCTATCTCAAGAAGTTTCCAAAGACTAATGAACCTTGCTGTTCTCTGTCCACCTACATGCAGGGGATTGTCTTCCTCCTCTCTTGTGCAGGACTGAGGGGCTCAAAAGCCATCTAAGAAATTCACTTTGTTATAAGAGAAGCAGCAACCTCCAACTCAAATAATCTGGTTTCCAGAAACTACATGCTAAAATACCATTAGATTGAAGTCAACTTTTAATTTATCCCATGTTAAGAAGTTTTAAACATCGATGGACTATGTATAAATGCTCAAATACACTGCAGCTGAGACTGCTTGAAAATCTTCTTTTAATAGATTTTTTGAGTGCAAATTGTGGTTTAAACTTAATTCAATTTCTTCTAGATGTTCTTCTCTTTAGGAATTGTCCACAAAGCACAGAAGGAATCATGCCAAATGTTTCTACTAGTTATACTGAATTTATCCAGGTCTGACACCAAATATTTGTTTTTCAGCTGAAGAAAAAATTTTCTGATAGCAGAAAATCTTTGTCTAGGGTTATAAATTAAAGATCTTAAATCTTCAACTAAAATCTCCATGACTACAGCATTTTTAAGAAAATAAGGTCTTATCTGTCCTACAAGTAAGGTCTATTGAACAAGCACGCTTCTAAGTTGAACTTGTCCCAGTTTCCTTGGCTATAATGCTGCTTTTCACTGTAACTATTCATGAGGTTGTTTCTCACAGGCACTGTATTTTTTTACCCTGTTCTAGAGCCTAGACCTGCTAAATTTTGTATTCTCATCTCCCACTCTTCACAATAGCAAAAAGTAGCTAGAAGGAGACATTGTTGAATGAATAGATAGCTAGGATAAAAAGAAAACTCTGACTTCTGGAAATATATGCTTTCTACAGCAGAAGCTGAAGGTACTCAAAGCCTTCTGAAGCCTTCAGAGTTTACCTGTGAATTCTGTTTCAAAGTGTTATTAGTGACCCTACTACCAGAGAATATAAATCTGTACCCTAAAGAGATGACTTGCTTTTTCACTGGGATGGTTGCCAGGGAATAGATTCAGCATGATGCATTTCAAGGGCTAAACAATAATGGGTAATTGCTCACTTAATTGAGAATTATGTGTTTAGCTGGCAAATATAGTATCTGAAGGTCCACTCGTAGTTGTTCACAGGTGTGCTTCAGTATTCATGTTCAGTTATTGCTTGCTGTGTGGGCCTGCTGTTGGATTCTGGCTGTTGCCTTGCCTTGCAACTCAGGGTACTTGGGAGGGAGGGAGCAGAGATGTGTTTCTTAGTGCTCATCGTTAAAGCAATTCAGGAAATAAGAGTGTCTCTCAGCACCATATATTCCTGGGAGCCTAATCTGAATGAACATTTCAGCGGCATGTTTCTATTTCCAGCAGGGGCTGTGCCAATTAAGAGGGCTGCATATAAACCCTTTTAGTGATGTACACTGGGAGGTAAAAATAATGATAAAATATGGATTTATTTTTTTAGCTATTCCTTTAGTAATAGTAGGAATGGAGCAAAGCGAGTCTACTGTCCTCTTCTTTCACCAGCTCTTTCCATAAGTATCTGGTTGGCTAAAAGGTAAATTCTCCTTTGAAAGCCCAAAGGAACTTGTTTCTTACTTCTCGTTCATCCAGATGGGAATATAAATGTTCCACTGCAGCCAAGATTTGTTCTTGTATTTGGAGAATTAAAGGAAACCCTTGCGTCTTCATAGTCAGAGTATCTTTTTAGCTAAGCATCTGTTGCCACCTGTGAGAAGGGTAGGGGGTTCTGAATTAATTTCAGCTACAAGAGTTTTAGTTTTATTCTTTTAATATGAAGATGGAACTAGAGAGGAAGGTACACCTGAGGGAAACAAGCTTGTGAAATTCTGTTCTGGTGAGCAGGAAAGAAATAAAAAAAAGCAACTGAAAGGACCCCAGCGACTTTTAGAGATTAGCAACTTCACGATCCTCTCTGCATTGCCTCTGTCAGAGCTGCAGAACCACTGTTTTATACTTACGCTTGTGGTTTTATGTTTTCTTCTTTGCTATCTCATGGCTGAAATGATGCCTTCATGTAGTTCTGTTGTGAATCCATAGGCCTTCCAGCAAGGATTTCAGCCACAAAGTGGGGAGACGCTTCTCCTATCCTGGAAGGAGCAGGAATTTGCCCTCCACTGAGCAAGAGGACTTTAAGGAACAAACTGTTCCCATAAGAGGGAAGAGGGAATTAAGGTACTTGGAGTTTTCTAAAGAGATTTCAATAGCTCTGAAATCGCAGTGACCTGCTATACTTGTTGGCAGAGTGGGATCACTAGGTGGTGGGCACTAGGCAAACATGGTATGAGCGTTCCTCAAAACAAAGGCTGCGCAGAAAAAAAAGAATGCATTTTCAATTTGCTGAAATATTTTAAGTTCCAGCTCTTGTTTTCACTGCAATGCAGAATGAACCATTTAGAAATTTTCAGTACAGGAAAAACCAAACAGATGGTTTTCGCACTACTTGAATACAGTAAGTAACTCTCATGCAAAAGATTGCTCTAAGGGCTTAATTTGAAGTTTCTTCTGCATAAAGGCAGGTGCCAAACCACAAAACTGTTGGGTGTCTTGTAACAGGAGGTGAGTGGAAAGGAGCAGAAAACATCTCTCTGTCTCTGCTCTCCTAACAGGAGTTGTGTCAAAAAAAAAAAAAATACAGCCCTGGCAGCAGGGAAATCACTAAAGCTTCTTTAAACAAAAATGTGAAATCTAGGGAAGATCCTTGATACTGGTATGTATCACAAACTAACTGGCAATTGTGTTCCTTATAGCACTGAACAGGTCTGTGTTAGGAGTATGTAAAAAACCAATTTTTATAAACTACCAGAACAGCAAACAAAGAAGTCTTTGTATGACCTCTTGTTTCTCTTGACTAGCAGTAGCATTCATTAATCTACAGCATATGATAAAGTCAACTGCTCAGCTGGTTCCCAGTAAACTAGACTCCTTTAATTAACAAAGCCCCTGCCATCTAAGAATTTGGTTCACTTTTTCATATCATGCTAAAAGACTAAATAAAATCCAATCTTCTAGAGCAATATTGAGATATTACATCCAGATGAAGGGTGGGTGTCATAAGAGAACAGGCTGCTAGCAATATTCTCTAGGCTTCTTGCCATCAGCTTGGGTTAAAGTAGTGAAGCTGAGGTAAAAAGTAAAGCAGTTTTTATTCCTGCTGACATATAAAAAAAGGAGTAGAGGCCACTTCATCAAGTTTTTTCTTGTATGATTATTGGCCTGAGAGTAAAAAGTGTATTGCATTCTTTCCTTCCTAATACAACACTTGTTTAATCTTAGAAAATACTGTTGCTTTACATAGTAAATATCCATGATTTAAGATGAGGGGAGAGAAAAAAATGATTCAGATTCGTACTTGTAGTAGGTTCCAAATGTTCATGAACCTATGTAATAGAAGGTGGAAATTTCATATTTCTCCCCTGCTAATTTCATCAGGATGAGACTGCGCTATCCGTTCTGCTTCTCAGAGTGTACCAGTCCAGCCTGGAAAAGCTTTTTATTGTGTAATGGCAGAATCTTGTCCCTACTGTGCTGGGTTATGAAATAAGAAGCAGAGTTACTACAGCCAGACAAATGCAAACCTATGTACCAAACAGAGAATTGCATTTCCAATTCTCTTCAACAGATACGAAAACACTTACACTGTATGAAATCTATAAGCATCAAATGAAGAGCACATTTAAATGATGAGCTGCACAAAGAAGTCCACGCAATGACAACCTGATCAGCTTGCATGGTAGTAGCTACAGGATTTTTGCAAAGGTGGGACAGCTTACAGTGCACAGCTGGTCACACAAAAATCCACTTTAAAATTAATCTTTCCAGGTCAGTCCTGAATCTACACAAAGCTGTGGCTTGGATGAGTGTTGGGGGTCCTCTGCTCATACAGACTGTATGATCACTAAAGCATACACTATACTATGTGGTTCAGAGAACTGTTTTCCTGATTTATGAACCCAGTTTTATGAATAACTGTCTAGTTTTGTTCCTCTCTACCCATTGTTATCCTATTTTCTATTCTGCTCTTCCCCTCCTCACAGCAGAGAGGGGACTTTCATAATGCAAGAGATACCCAGGGAATTCTGAAGCAATGGTAACTAAGGCACACTGGGGAAGCTGAAGGCAAACACTGTACTGATGGCTATGAGCAGCAGAAATATTCTGTATATTGTTAGCTCCATCTCATCCTGACCTTAATATTCCCTTCAGGGCTTTCTTCCCTCGCATACAATGTAGCAAATACCTAGGGAATACTGAAAAAAAATAATAAAAAAATGGAACATTATCTACTTACCTAAGGCAGCTGAAAAGTTTTAAAACTGACCAGTGTAGCTGTGTTTCACAACTCCCATTTAACAGACAATGCCTGTCTCTCAAAATAGCCACATGGAAATGCAGAGCCAAGAGGGAAGTTTGAGTGCTCTGTGTGTCCTGCCTGTATCCAATTAACAGCCAAACTATTTGAAAGGAAAGTGATCAAATGGAACGAATTAATTTAAAAAATATAAATGGCTATAATGTTTTTACAATAGAGATTTATGCATTTGCTGAAATGGGGAGGTTTCTAAGCTTTTGAAAGCTAAGCTCATTCCCTTGGGAAAAAAGTGTCTTTTATTTACTGTTTGTATTAGATTTGAGTAAGGGAGATTTTGCCATGTGTTGTACAGCGCAGAACAAAAATCCTTCTCAGAAGGAACTTAGAGCCCAAGTGCAAGACTTAAAGGAGGGAGTTCCAGCTACCTACAAAGAAATAACGAGCTGCTCAACATGTTCACATCTCCAGATTCATCCACTATCTTCAGTTATACTCTTCATGCACTGCCCTCCAGCCCCATGCACTGCCCCTTCTAGTCTTTGAAGATACTGAGACCGTCAAAATATGATAGCATTTCTTACATGCTGTAATGAATGACAAATTAGTTAGCTATGTCTCTGTTTGAACAGCAGGCTTCTTATTGGCTTCAGGATACACAGAACTTGGTAGAGAGATTCATGTGTCATGGATGTGGTTTCAGGCTCTCTGTAAACTCAAACCAAGACTGCTGATCTGGTTACGTTTGGGCTATGTCTCCAAGGGTGATTTTTATTTTTTTCCCCCTGGAACTGGAACAGCTGTATTTTAAATAGAAGGCTAAGCCTCAGGAAAATTAATTAAGAAGTTGAGTCTTCACAGTCAACTGTTTCGTGTGTGTTCCTCATGCCACTTACAAATACTTTATCTGGCAGTAATTAGCACTCTCAATAATTCTATTTAATTTTAAATTAGCAAAATGATTCTGTTTAGCTACTAAAGTCATAAAATCAGATTAAAACATCAATCCAATGGAATTATATTGAAGTGTGTATTTAATTTTATGCATACAATTGCTTCTCTTGACTTCCATTTCTATGTTTCATAATAAGGAAATGCTTAAGTGTTATAACACTGTATGATTTTAGTACTGGCAACAGAGCCAATGGAATTTCATCAGCAATGAATTTGACCCACTGCATTGAAAAAAAAGGTGAGAAAAGCTTTTAAGAATTCAAAAAGATTCAAAACTTTCCAGCTCAGTCAAAAGATTGCCCAACATATGCCCCTAAGGAACCTGCTCTTGAATACTACTGTTCATTTTCTTTGTCCTCTTTTGCATGTTTCATCCTGGCTGAAAGGATGACCCAGACATGTTGCTGCTTGCGACAGAAATAAACAATAATGGAAACCATAAGGGAATAAGGGATATTTAAACATCTATGGTCACAATGGGGATGAGCCACACTTTGGAGAAATGGCAACTCAGTTGGAGTGATTCAGACAAAAATAAAACCCTGAGACTCTTCCAGATTTTTAGAACATATTTTTCATGAGGGACTCAGCATAACTCTAGCTTCTGTGATGTGTCTTTCTATAGCCTATATTGCTATTGGAGAATGTGTCATAATTAAATATGTGTAATAGGAAAACATCATGTTACATACATATTCAAGAGCAAATGTTAATTGGTGGGCATAGGGGAATTTCTAGTGCAGAATCTGACCCTCAGAGATACTGTCTTTGAGAACTAGCTATCTAGACACTTATATTACTCCCAGCACTATGATATCTGGGGGCCTTGCAAACGTTAATGAACTTATCTTCACAACCACCTTGTGAGGCTGGGAAGTTTTAGCATCGACTTTAAGGGAGTACTACCAGGCCCTAGGCATGCAGTAGCAGTCACAGAGGAGCTCAGAAGGAATCATGCTTGCTTCAAACAACATTAACTACTTGTTGGATAATAGCTGGGGATAATGGCACATACAGCGTCTGGTGGGTTGCCCCTCTCCCATAAATAATTTGGAGGAGAAAGCCTATGAAACTCCAGTGAGAGAGGTTTTGTAAGGAAGTAGGGGAAATAGTACTGCTGAGCTATGGATTCCCTTCTCCCTTCCCATCATGAAAGCCTGATGGCTTTCAGTCATTTGCAGCTGTAGAAATATGTGTGCGCGCGCATGTGTGTGCATGTGCACATGTGCTTAGAAATAAGGAATGATGCCAAGGAAGGGAAAAAGAGTATTGGACACACTTCTTATGGATTCAGACAGATATGTAATGAAAACACAATATTTATATTTTTGTCTTGTTTTGTAACCATTTTCAGTCATATTGCCCACTGCAATACCCATCAAAATAAAACCTTCTGTCAACTCTGGCTTGCCAAAGAGCTCAACCCATATATGTGCAACAAGCAGCCATCTTAAATTCCTGAGTGCAGGAGCTCAGGGGGGGATTGCACAGGCACCTTTGGTCGTTTTTCTCCATCAGAATATCCCATACAGGTGTGCCATACTGTTTGAAGAAGAAATTACTTTTGCATATATCTGGTTCACCTTTTGGGATGTAATATAAGAAGGGACTTTTTGTAAGGTACAGTGCACAAAGGAGGAAGCAGCCTGACAAACTGAACAAAGCAAAGCCATTTTCTCTCTCTCCTGAATGTAAAAACAGGGAACTTGCAAAGTATAAGTGTGCTTCATAAATTCCAGCTGCTGTCACTCAGCGGTGGAGAGGAATACAGGGGAATATCTGTTACAAACAGACAGCACAGTGGTGAGGGTTTTTTCCTTTTTCTGGCAGTCCAAGGCAGGTTTGTGTTTAACCCTACTTGCTGTGAAAAGCCAGTGCCAAACATTCTTTTGCTGCTCTGGGAACAAAATGTGAATATGCAGTAAACAGCCTCAAAATATGTTGGTGAAGGCAAATCCTGTAAAACTCTACATTTGCAAGGTGGAGTCCTGGAGAGCTCTGCAAGAGGTCTCCAAATTCAAAGGTACATGTGCACAGCTACTCCCCCCCATATTCAGTGGGACCACATCAACCTCCAAGAACATCAGATATTGTTCCCACACTACAATGGACCTCTCAGTGCCCGTTCCTGCTAAAGAGCAAGTGTTTGTCCCCAGAAATTTGGTTGCAAGATTGGGACACTGAGTGTTATAACCATAATCTAATAATCAATTTCATTTCTACTCTACAAAACAAACATCCAAACTAAGTTTCTCTGCATTTTTGCAAGCAGACCCTTTGAGCAACTTTTTCCCTTGTCTTTCTAGAATAGGAGATTTCAAGCTGTTTAAGTGTTCTGCTAAGATGCACTGAATATATTGTACAGATGGCACAGAAACAGGGGAAAAAGGAAACTACTACTCCCCCAGAGCACCTAGAAAATACACTAAGGTTCAGCAGAAAGCAAAACATAGCATTCGAGTTTTTCTTGTCAGGGAGGGGAAAGTTGCAGATAACAGATAGGGCAGGCATTGTTTTTCTGTGAGCTGTGTAGTACAATTCCTTAAGGATTTTTTGTTTGTTTATTTTTAGTTAATACAAACCCCCCACTGACTGCATTTGGAGTTGCATGTGTGGAAAAATGACAGGATCAGCAAACAGCAGGAAATTCAACAAGCTGCTTGATTAAGATTTCGTTGAGCTTTGCAGCACCTGCCTATCTATCTGCCTCATGAAGCCATTCCCTAAGTGAGGAAGAATTATTCCTTACTCTTCCCTATGTGCCTTCCTAGGCATGAAGAAAGGGACAAAGACAACAGCCTCTATACTGGGCTAGTTAGAAAATATTCTAGTTATATGATTTTTTTGAATAAAGGAATAAATTCTGCTTTTTATGGGAATATTTTCAGAAAGCAGCTTTGAAATGTGTCGTCATGATTCTGAGACTGCTAGTTAATAATTCTGAAACCAGAGGAAAAAATATACAAAATAAGATCCTAGATCCTAACAGGAAAAAAAAAATGGGAACCTTACCTAAAGAATTATTTAAATTTGGCTCAATATTTATAAAATATTTTGAGGTATCTCTAAAGGGAAGTGGTAAACAACCACAATGTACTACAAAGGGATTTTATGTATAGTTAAACTATAAACTAAAACTTTTTTTTAATTCTTTGATGGGAGCCAAGATGTTGTCCTTTATTATTTCGTAGTTCCATCTCCCTGAATGAAACATTTTTGTCACTGTTTTGCATGTTACAAATAGCAGCCCTTGTTAGATTGGGATGTTCAGTCTGGAAATCTATTTATCAGAAGCTTATTGTTAAAACAAAATCTGACTGAAGGTCTGATGGTTTTAGCATTATGTTAGATCAAACATCAGTTCCTAAAGAAGTGGAAAGGCAAACTCTGTCAGTTAAATGTATGAAAGTGTATGAAATCATGGTCATATTGTTTTGTAATGAATTTATGATTTATTAGCCTCTTGTCGGAGTTGAGAGAAAGAAGGTTTTAGTTCACACTGGTTTAAATCCCTAGAGTCTAAAATGTTAATGAACATGCAAACAAATTTTGCTTACAAAACAGTATTGAGTTAGGTGGTTTGAAATGAAACTAAATCTCTGCCCACATTAATACAGTAAAAGTGAGCTTGCACAAAACATAACACAGATTTATTTAATTAATAACAAAGGGTCCACATCACCTCTGACCATTTTTTGTTTTCTGAGAAAAAAACCCAAACAGATTTAGCAACACTGAAGTGCTTTCTGAATTCATTGTAGCTTTGCCAAATTGTCTGGAACAAAATCATAATGTTGAAAATGCTGTAATGTTTTATTTCATCACTCTAGAAGCAGAATTCTTGAAATCTAAATGACTTTTTGTTTTGAAATTTCCTTTAGTACACTTAAAAACTAAAGCTTCTTTAAAAACTTCTTAAAGTTTGAAAGAGTTGTTCAATGTGAAAGACTCTATTTGATTCTAGAAAAACATTGGCAAATCATGAAATATTTTTTAAAGAGTTTTAATTCCTCTGTCTTTAATGGGAAATAAATTCTTATTTAGAGAATAAAAAGTGTGTTTCTTACTAGCATTAGTATAAAAAGCCCTGATAAAGATAAGCAGTTTCCTAGGCACAGATGTCAGTAGGTCTGAATAAAGACAATCTGAGAACTTAGAATTCATCTCGACCTGCAAGTCTGCATGAAAACTATCCTCACTGGGATTTAAATTACATCTATTATAGTTGTTTCTCCCTTCACAATGACTAAGCTACTTTAAATTAATTTTGTTTATTTTATTGCTTTCCAGGACTGGACTATATGTAAAAATTCTGCTTTAAATCCAGATTTTGGATCTTAAAAGACTCAGGCCAGAGGTAGACATTCTGTTATTAAGTAGCACCTCCTATGCTTATTCAAGCCTCCTTTGGCTCTCCCCCTTTGTCAATCTAACATTATCAGCAGTTTTATAAGCCCCTGTCTTCTCCTTGTCTTTATCATGCTGTGGTTTCCTCTTCATTTACTGCATGATAACATTTCTTTTTCTAGGTAGGGCATGCCTTCATCTCCCTCTCCATCTTTGTTCTCCCTTTGGGTGTTATTGAACCTAAAAATTCTTCTCTGTAAGCTTGGTAATATGCATAGCCTGGCAGAGCAGTTCTGCTTTCAGGTAACGGGACATCCTAATTGTTCTTCAGTTGTTATCTTCACAGAAATGAAAATGTATTGATAAGCCATCCTAGTAGTTTTCTCATTTTTTGCATATACTGACAGAGGAACTGACAATTATTAATCTTTTAGTTCTATAAAGGGAAGAAAAGGGACTAAAAGCAGGGAGAAAGAGACCAAGGCAAGGCAAAGTTTTGAAGTCTACATTTGTGTAAATAATATCTGAAGAATCTACAGACAAGGGCTATAATTACAGTCTCAGCAAAAAATTAGAGGCATTCAGCCAGATCTAAATCTGCACAATGTACAAAAATCATTAACACAGTGAAGGAACTTGCCAAGTGCCTTCTGCTTGAGGCATAATATTCATGATTTAGTAATCTCTGCTCCCAGTGATGGAGCTGGACTGATATTCACCAGGTGAGAATTCAAGGCTTCATTTTAAAATCAAGATGGCTATTGCATACTTCAGATAAATTCAGTGCAACTATTGCTTGGGAAAAAAAACAAGCCAAACCAAGTCAAACAAAAAACCCCACCAAGTTACTGATTGTTATTATTTCACTTTTGCCTCAAATCAAAGTGTCTAAATCTGCCTGTTTATCCTGGGCTCAGCTTTCAGAAAGCTCCATGTATTTCCTTATAGGTAGTAGTTATCCGTCGTCTTCTTGCATTGCTGTTTAATATTTTATTGTCTACCAGAAAAGTAATAGAGCAAATAATGTGCTGATGCTAAAATGCAATTCTGGAATAACATTTTAATGTGTGTATGTGTCTGGCTGAGCACAGGTGTGTTTGCTAACAGGAAAACCTTTGCAATGAGCATATTAAACACAACTGGACCTGTAAGACAAGACTGAAAATTAAGCCCAGCGTTCAATATTTACTTCCACAGTTTGGATTCATGCTGAATTAGACCAAAGCAAAAATTCCTTACTTTCATTTCAGAGGTTTAAATCCCCATGTTTTCAAACAACCCATTTTCCCTACATCATCCAAATGTGCAGCAAGATTGACACTAATGCCACCCGGACAAAGCAGCATCAGCAGTCTCAGTCTCACTGTGTCCTGAATCTGGATCCTACCCGCTACCAGATGTGAATCCTGTTCTGCAGCAGAGGGGGAAGAAAATCTGACTCCAGGTGAAATTCTCAGCATTTCTTTGTTTCTGGAGTTCCAAAACCAGGGTTTTTTTGGTGACCAGGGCATGGATTCTGAGTCAAATTCTGCCTTGGTGTGAATAATATTTCTTTGGACCTAATAAGCACAGTGAACTTCCCCATTTCCATTAAATTTCACTACTTCTTACTGAAAATTTGTGTCATTGGAAAGTTTCTGTCCAGCTTTCCTTAGTGTCAAACTCCAAATCTGACAATCTCTGGCTGCTTTTCTCATCACATAAGGTTTTTCTGAGCCTACAAAAAGACATGGCATTGCTTTCAAATCTACTTTGCTTAGAAATATTTCCAACATCATGTTCTACCAACAATTAATTCTCACACAAATTTGTATAAAACATCATACTGAAAATAACACAATATGTAGTCAAGTGCTAGCTGTATACAGAGGGCATATTTGAAATTTACTTTGTTCAGGATCAGCTGGACTTTAAAATCTGGGATCACTTTGGGTGTTCCTCAGCTGAACTGGAGCCATGGGGAGCACAAAACAGTAGAGGCTGCTAATACAGATCTTGCGAGTATTCAGTGCACTTTAGCCTATGTCAGTGGATTTAAAGGCAGTTTGTAAATCAACTTGCCATTCTGTGATTTCCATTGCTGAGTCCAGAAGTTCAGTCTGGGCAAAACTTCCAAAAAACTACAGATACCAATTCTGGATATTTCAATGCTAAATAAGAGATGAAAATAAAATCTCAATAGCTTTTAAAAAATTTTTGTACGTATCTCGATGTACAGGCTGTGAATGAGTGAGAAAAAGGAAGGCAAAATCAGACATTCAATGTATCAAATGTAATAAATCCTCTGAGGCTAATCAGCCCTCCTTCCACCACTAACCTCAGCCCCACACTATGCCAAATAGTGAAAGCAGATGTCTCATGAGCAGGTAAAAAACAATCTGAATTCCCATTCCCTGCAACTGAAACAAAACATAGGGTTTGGGGTTTTGATTTGGGAAGGTTCCAATCTGAACTGCATGAGACATTTTATCCAAAACCCTTCAAAGAAACAGTCTAAAAGGAGGAATTCAATTTAGCTGGCACAAGGAGAGAAGATCTATTGTAATATGGAAGAAATTCAAACGCTATAGGAGAGCAAAATGACATCTCAAATTGTTGTGATTTATCTTGCCTTGCTTACCTATATTTCTTCAAAATAGCAAGATAACAAACCCAGTTGTAATTTTCAATACACAGAAATCCTCCTCTTGCCTTGTCCCTTTTTTCCTCTACTGTCTTCTAATTTTCTTTAAGGAATTGCAACTAAAAATGCTCCATCTTTAGGCTTAGAAAACAAAAGCTTTCCTCTAGAGTATTCTACGGTCTTCAAATTATTGCTCTTGGCATCAATCTGTGCATAAAGAGCATATTTCTAAGGTGTTTCACTCCTTAAGAGAATGTAAAAGAAATAAGAAAAATATTATGTTGGAATAGCTGAGACAAGAATTATTCAGGTCTGTATGTATGTATTACAGGTTCATTTTCCTGACTAAATACTTCAGGAACATACCAGTGTGATTTATATTGATCACAGAGATGAGTTGGGGTATCACAATAGAATTCCTCTTTTTCTGCTTCATAGCCTGGTTTCCTAGTTTGAAATGAGCTTAATTCAGCAGGCATGAACAGACACTTTTGAAACTCGATGGAAAGAGTTGTTTCCATCTAGTGGCTTTTTAGTGACCAGTATGAAACTCAATAATCTCAATTCACTACCAATTAGCCAGATAGTTATATCCAGTGTCCCCTAGCCTGCTTTCAGTCAGATACATCCTGTTCTTTGCTTTTCATTTTGAACAGGCTCTGGCCAGGCTTCAATATGACAGATAAACTTTTTGTACAGCCCTTGCCAGCCCCTACTGTCCAAACCACAGCTTGGCACTTGGCTTGGCACCCATCCTGGCAGTTCATGTCTTGTGGGCAACCCATTTCCCCCTGTGCAGAAGACCAAGGGCAGAAAGTTTGTAAAGCAGTGCTTGTATCCCTCCTCTGGGAGCATCTGGAAGAGCAAGCCCACCAGCTGAGGCTGCTTTTCTCTGCCTGAATTTTACATCTTCTTAAAGGCGCTTTTGAACCAAAATAATGCTTCCAGGGAAATGATGCATTAAATGTTAGAGTAATGTGGCTTGACAAAGCTTAAGGTGACCATTGTGCCATTTCCAGCCCCTTGCAGGACTGTGGAGCCTCCATATATAGCTAATAGAGATTTGCAAATGGATGTTAGAGCTGTTTTCAGAAAATGGCTGAGGAAAATGCCTTTTTTCCCTTTCTTTTTCTTCTAATACTTGTACTACTGAAACAGCCCTCATCACTGGAACAGGTCTCATACCTGCATCTGTACAATTGTCTCTACAATGCCTTCTGTTGTTTGGGGATCTGTGGGGGAGATAACTAGCAGGAAAGGAATCTGATCTCAGTGGTCTTTGTGAGAGTTTTGATGCAACCTTTAGCTAATTAGTTTCAT
This sequence comes from Galbula dea, assembly GCA_013399015.1. Taxonomy (NCBI): domain Eukaryota; kingdom Metazoa; phylum Chordata; class Aves; order Piciformes; family Galbulidae; genus Galbula; species Galbula dea. Next base: position 388,928 of record VWZX01003383.1, on the reverse strand, counting down.
TTAATATATATTCTCATGGCTGAAATTCTCAAGAGACAGGAGGACTGTTCTATGAAAGGAAAAAGCTCTTATCCTTAGCAATACTTTTGTATGCTCTATCTTCTTGGGGGAAAATGGGTAAGAGGTAGGCTATGAAAAGCCAGTATTGCCAGAACATTGTTGGAGGGTTGGGTTTAGTATAATCACTTCTGTGTGATACAAGAAACCAGTTTTTATAAAACGCGTGCCCATAAAATTCCCACTGGTTTTTAGAACAAAACAGTATTACCCAAATAACAATAGAGACTCTGGCTAATTGCATTGATTCTGCATTGTAGTAAACTTTTAAAGTCATATTGACCATAACATTGTTATGAAACATTTTCCTGTCATGGCTTCATTTGGCCATAGCCTTCCCAGACAAGAGACAGGTCCAGAAATTGAGGTGAGACTCGAACTGAAAGCTTGAGAAGTTAGTTATGCTGTAACAGTCACAGGGAGCTCAGGCGTACTTCTGCAGGTAGCTGTGTTGCTCAGCCTGAGATCCTCTGAGTTAGCTGTTTCAGATGAGCCCTACAAGCAGTAACCTGGACATGTTTATGTAGTATAGGTAAAGAAAAAACAGAGAACCACATTCCTGTCTGATGCTCAGAATATAAATCTGTCAGAGGAGCCTTCGGAAGAGATTTTGGCCAGGGAGTAATGAAGTGAAGGATCTTTAGGTGAGTACAGATGACTTAGTAAACTAATGTAATGGCTGATTGGGGAATTAGCAACACTGCTTGGAGTTTGGAGTGAAACATACTCTGAACTTTCTCTGTGACTATGTCACTTGAGTTGGCTGAACATATTTCCTTAGAATTAATGGAGATACTGTAGAGAAAATTATTTATTGAATTCTTGAGGGTTTTTGCATCCCTTGCAAAGCTCCTTCTTTCTTGCTTCCCCCTGGCTTTGTGTGAGCTGAGAGTCATGCTGGCCAAGAATTTGCACAGTGCCCCATATGTAACCGTGTTGAGGTGAGGGTGGTAAAGGGCCAAAAAAAGAGCCAGACTCTTCTTTGTTGAAATTCAGTCTTTCTAGAGGAGGGTTGGCACAGGGTAAGCAACGCTCAACATAACTTGGGGCAGCTTGGAAAGCCAGAGCTTGAAACAGAGGAACATATGCCTTTTCCATTGCAAGTCACTTTCTCCAGAGAAGAAAAGGGATTTAATTGATTCAAAGTGAAGCTGGATTTACTTAGTTAAAATGAAGTTCATTTGTAGCTGGTTGAGATTCTAATTTTTATGATCTTAAGATAAACTGAAAAAGAATTAGGAAAGACATCATTCTGCCTCACAAAGCCTGAGCTTCCTAGGCAAATACACACAACAGTGCAGAGGAAAATATTCTGACTTTTGTACTGCATTACTCAAAGATTTTCCAGTATCAAATATAACTTGAAAATGGACAATGCCTTTCTAAATACTAGCAGCATGCTATAACTTTCTTTTTGAGTGGCTGTTTACCCTCTTTCTTCCCACCACTTTTTTCATTTCTTTTCCTTGTATTTTCATTCCTCTTTCCCCATCTTTTAACTCATTTCCTTAATCTTGTTCCCACTGAGGCACTGTTCATTTTCCTGCTCCTTTACTGTTATTAATTCTCCCCACCCAACTGTTGCCTAGGTTAACTATTCTGGTTAAGCAGCAGGATTGGAAAAGCCAGCACTTATTTTGAGAAGACCTTTTGGGGAAAGAGGTTTCATACTGTAATCTCAGGTGAGGATCTAAACATTTCCCAAATTCTCTGACCCCTAAATATGAATATCATTTGACTTTGAATAATGAGCTATTCGTTCATCTCTCTATAAAACCTCATGTATCCTGACAGTTCCCTATTGCCTTCCTGTCTGAAGTGGCTCAGGAGTATAAATTATTCTAGCGAAGGCTGGCAGTAATTTATGCTCAATAAATTGACTATAGATCTGCTTGTTTCAGTAGGTAGCATGGGAAGGACTTCTACGTTTTGCTAAATTCCCTCATTTGTTCTCAGATGGACTGTTTGCCATCCTGGGGCTGATCATGAGTCCCAAATCGCTGTGATAGGCAGGTACATGTGTGCCTTCAGTAAAACTACTCCTGTGAATAACAGGTTACTGGAGTAAGAAAGAGGTAGCCAGGCTGACCATTGAAAAGTCACTGGCACAACCATTTAGAAACTGGAGGTCATATGTTTCAAAATACATAAAGTGCAACTGATGAAATTGTTCTTAAAATCCTTCTCACTTGAACTGGCAGAAATCTACTGTATCTCTTTGGACTGTTTATTGCCCCACAAAATATCTTTTTTTTCTTCTTTTTTAATTTCTTTCTTTTTTCCTTTTTCATTTTTTTTAAAATGTAAAATGGACCAGTTCATTTGTAGGACTTCTGCCAAAAAGGGTGATACAATCCTTTTGACCAAGATGCAAAAGATAGAAAGTAATTCATCACCTTCCAAGTACAATTTATTAGGGGTCAGGGAGAAAGGTTTCACTTATGATCATTAGGTTTTAGCAGTGCAGATGCTGGACATGATGAACCAATGAGGCTTATCAGGTATGATAGTCAAAACAGATTTTCTTTTGTGTCTGCTGTCATTTCCTCTCTCTCATAGAGAATTCTAGGTTGTGGGCACTGATTATGATTTCATAAATATAGATATATTCCTTTATTGTCCTGTGTGGAAATTATCACCTGACAGTTTAAATCAGAGTGATAGGAACGACTTTTCATGTCTGAAGTTTGATGTGAGTTTTGAACATGCATTCCTGGGCCACATGGGAGAAGAAAAGGCAGTTCTACCTGCCTGGGCATGAGCACTCCTTTTTTCCTCCCACTAGTGCCTATAGCCGTGGCAGCTGTGCTAACACAGTGGTCCAGGCAGACCCACCCTATGTTCTGTGTGTCATCAGTGGGTCCTAGCTGGTTTCCTTGCATGAAGCATATGCAGAGATATTCAGGGCAACATCCTGCTGTGAACACTGCATAGCCAGATCCTTGTGCAGTCTCACTGTAGACCAAAGTCTCTTTTTGGCTACAGAAATCTGTGTGCAAGTCAAAATCTGGTTTACAGTAATCAATATAATTAAAGGCCTAACCTTGCATTGTAGTGTAATTCTTGCTCCATCGAGTCAATGAAAATGTAGCTGTTCCCAATGAATCAATGGGGGCACTTCTTCCACCAGTCCAGTTACCAACACAATTCAGCTTTGCTCTGTTTTGCAGATTTATAAACTTTATTACTTGCATTGCCCCTGAATGCCTCATCTGTTAACGGCTTTACAGCATGGTGAGATGCTCATAGAGAGCCTCACTGAGAGAAATGGAAAAGCAAAATACAGCACTGAGGGGGTTTGCTGACAATGTGCTTTCAGTACTTGCCAGTCATATAAACTGAGGCATGGTCAGCTCCAGGTACCTCAGCCAGTCCAAATCACTGTGGGACAAAGGCAGAAATAGATATCTGACACCTAAGAGTCAAACTTTATGGATCAATATTGAAACCTCTGAGTTTCCCTTAAGGCAAAAAGAGGGATGGACTTTGCTGCACTAGATGCCTCTGTGCACCTGTATCACCAAGCCTGTTGAACAATTTTCCAGTGGCACTGAGTTTATAAGTCTATACATATATATACACAGTATATATATACACACATATTTATACATATGCACCTGTATCCATACATGCATATACATAATCATCTGTATTTCACAAAGTTGTCTACAGTTGCAATGACAACTGAGGATTCAGTAGTAGTGCTCCAAATATCAGCATAATCCTGGTCTTATAGGAAATCAAAACATTTGTGACTACAAAGCCTGATAGGAAAACAGGAACAATATTGGTCTCATTCTTCAATAACATTAATCAAATTTTTTAAGTCAGTTATATAAAAAATCTGTTGTTGCAGGTTTTTGGCAGGAAAGAATTGTCCTCTCCTCTCCTCTCCTCTCCTCTTCTCTCCTCTCCTCTCCTACACTACTTCTTCTCTCCTCTAACGCTACATCTCTCTTTTAAAAGACATGTTACCTTTACAGATTAGATGTTTTCCATCTGGAATTTCAATGTGGATTTTAATGGAGATTTAATGTAAATTTAAGAATATGAGAGTTTAGTAGACAGATGTATTTCAAAAGAATAATAATAAAAAAATCCTGTGTTTTTCCAGTCACTTTAGAGAGATTGTTGCTTTTTTAATGAGTAATAAGTCATTTCCCCCAGCCCTTTTGTGTCAGTGTCTCAGACATCAATGAAGATGTGCTCTCTGGTACCAGGATAATAGCCAACTTTTACTGCCTTGATGTAAGAACTTCCATTTTCTGCCCTATAACCAAGAATTTAACTTCAGAAAAAAAGGCATCTTTCCTTCCATTACAGATCCATCCTCCACACCCCTGACATCAAATAAAATAAAAATCCTGTTGGATTAGACATATTTAACTCCTTCAAAAAATCAATCTAGAATTAAGTATCCTCCTTCATATCTCATACGAATAAGCCTAGTTAAATATATGTCTTCTCATTTCAAGTAGGAATGAACTTAAATTGGATATCTAATACGACTGCAGCTAAGCTTTGGGCTTTGTTGTTAGATTCTCAAGCAGATATGACCTTCTTGTTAGGAAGCTGCTGCATGGAGCTTCAATTTCCATCCCAGCCAAATCACATAGGTTCTACATACATTAGATCTCAGTTGCTCTTGTGGGTGTTTCTAAGTGTATAATACTTACCAGATCTGGAGTTTGTAGAGCTTTCATATGCAGCCTAAATTCAATCTCAACTGTAAGGACTGATCTCATATGTACTGAGATAGCTTTGCACAATGTCTGCTGCCCACTGAGCCATGTCAGAAGGGCTCACTTTACTCCTCAAATCGTCTTTACTTGTATTTTTTACATAGTAGTTCAAAGTCAGCAACGCTTTGACATTTCCTCTTGATCCTTATCTTTTGTGCCTTTAATTGTAAAACAAGCACTAACATGCATTGGCATTTTTTTCCCAAGTAGTTGGCCAGTGACTGGTATAAAGTTTTATCAAAATTCCTCCACTAAAGGGACAGTGAGGCTGAGGACATGTTTTGTCAGGGAATGGGGGAGGTAAGAAGAAAGATAAGTTGCTGTTGTTCAAACTCCATATCAGATAAGGATGTCTCCTAAGGAAAAATAAGCCTAAATTGTAACAGGAGCAGAAGTATTATATATTTAATTGTAGCAGCTACTGATCTTTCATGAAGAGACCCTCTAATCAAGGCTGTTGATTATAAGGGACATAGCTTAGATAAAAATCTTATCCAATACTTTGAAAGAAAATGTCCTCAACCTGGTGTTTTAAGAAGACGTTAAGTAGCACAAACTACAACTGTGGTGAGAATCAAGTGCAGTTTTCAACACAGATACCTTTTGTTTTGTTTACCTAAAATGTGATACAGTGTCTAGTCTATAGAAAAAATAGTTCTTCTGAACACTGACTCAGGAAGATTCTTAAGCAAGAAAATACATTAAGATGAACTCATACTTAAATGAGACATTTAATGTGTTACTGAAGTAGACCCATCAAGCTGAGGCCCTCTTCCTTCAGTAGGAAAATTCCCTAGAGCCAAAACATGAGGACGTATTAAAACTCATAACAGTAAGTAAGAAATGCATGGTCTTCTTCCACCTTACTTTTTTTCTCATTTGTTTTACCTCTTTTTAAACTGAATATTTCATCCTACAAACTCTTAAAACCTTCTATAATTTCACACATGTAAATTGTGTTATTCCAGCAGTATATAGCTTTATTCATGTAAACAAAGTTGTGGAATTTTATGTTAAAAATGGTGGGAGTTTCAGAGAAATTTAGCAGGTCAGTAAGACAAAACCTGTAGCAAATGTGTACATCTTCTAGCACTCCACTTGTGATTAGTGCCTATATATGCTGTTGTAAAATGTTACAGAATTGACTTGTCTTTCAATGAAAATGTAAAGCACCCATTTCTAGGTTTGGTTCTGGTTTGGTTTTTGTGTTTTGTTTTGTTTTTCCCGTGCTTGGGAATATTTAGAAAGGGGACACACAGCATACATTTCTGAGAATAAATAAACACAAATTTTGAGCCCATGACTAATTTACAGGGTTCCTTTAAAAAGTAAGCTATGAAGCAATCTGTAAACTGGCATCAGTCTAACCATTGAAACTTTGTACTATAGAACGGCTACCCATCCATCATCTATTCTGTGATCCTTATCCGTTCCTACACATGAAGTCCTCAGTCACATTCACTTCCTCTGCTAACCAGCTGCAGCTTCAAGAGTTTGGCCTATCTTCAGGGCCTTTTTCATCAGTTTCACTTCATTTTCTTTAAACCAAACCTACATGAGTTGTGCATGTGTAGTTTTAGGATCACCACTTCTGGCACTGAGTAGCTTATTCTGCCTCCTGACTGTAAGGCTCCTATCACTATGTGATTTGTACCCAAGTGCTGAAAGGGGCCTGTGCCTAAGTGATGAAAGAAATGTGCTTGAGCTTGAATGAAACCTAGTCCTTTGCTGCCAGCTTGGCACAAGGTAAATACTGGAAAATCCAAATGGTGGAGCACAAGTGAAATGTTGCATAGCTGTAAAGCTGACCAGTGATCAAAAGAAGTATTGCTTCCACCTGGGGTCTGATGCAAGCTGAGTGAGCTCAGTAGGATTCTTTCTATGTGAAATGAATTCTGGACTTCACTGATTTCAGAAGGTGGCTGGGTGTTTCCACAGCTCTGATTCATGAATGAGAACACACGATAGTTCCTACTCTTTTTCCAGCCTTTTTCTGTCTATCTGTCAGAGCTTAGAAGAGATTTGCCTAAACCCTTGTTAACATTGTAAAGTTCACAACGTTAAACTTAATGATGGCATTATTTTTTGTCTTTGCATATGCTGTAGTTTGTAAAAAACCTGACTCAACAGATCCATTTAGGACTCCTTTAAATTGTGCCATATCTACTGAATTTGCTGATAAAAATATACTTTAACTACTGGACTTAGCATAACACAGCCCAGCTAATGGAGAGGGACTGAGACTTTCTTCCATCATCAACAAAAGCCTGCTCTAGCTGCCCAGTCCTTACTATAGGTGATGAAGTGTGAATCAGTCAGAGTGCAGCTCAACTTTCATGTGCAGGATTAACTGGCAGTGTTGCTAGATAGAAAAATAATCTTTTCACCATTAAAATGAGCAAATCTAATCTATAATCAAAGCAGCACCTTACAATGCTGTTCTTCACAGTGGCACAGAAGCACATTTGGGCCCCTCTCCTGCTTGGAAAGAAAGGTGGAAATATGAAAAAAAACTAGGCACAACTGTTTTGTAATCTTACAGTTCAAATATGAAAAATCCTGAAGTTCTCTCTGTAACATTTTATGTGGTTAAACATCACACATAGAAGACAGAGCTGCTTTTCTGATAATGAACTATATCCCATATTCAGTTCAGCTCATTTGCCTAAGGCACTCTTTTCCTTCAGTTTTTTTAATTAATTATTTGTATGTACTGAAACAGAGATCAAACAGGGTTAGTGTTTATTTGGTTTGGGTTGGTTGGTTGGTTTTGTTTGGTTTTTTTTGTTGTTGTTTTGTTTTGTTTTTCCAGGTTGAGGTGTACCCCTTTCTAGAAGGTAAGTCTCTGTGTAAATGTTACTTGTTGCTGCCCACTTATATTTTATGCCTGTGACTCACCACACTTTAAAAATCTATCTGGCAAAAGTGCTTCATGTAGCAATATTCTATGGCCACCTAAAAATCAGCTGTTTGGATAAAATATTTAGGAATCTTTTAGAGAAAAATATCAACAGTCCATAACTAATCCAACAAAAAGCTGTAGGGAGCCATCTCATCATAGCTCCAGGATCTGAGATTATACTTTTATTGAGATCTTTCCCCTGGTTCCATCAGTAAGATCTTCTGTTTGAAGACAGTGTCACTATTTTAGAAGGCTGAGTTCCTGTAGTCCACAATTCAAGACCTCCATTTCTTCCTCCACCTAACTGCCCATAAAACAGCTGAAGGAAATGAGACAGTAAATAGCTCCAAAGAAATAAATTCCCAAATCAGTGTCATAACAATATCATAATCAAATAACTTCTTACAGTAAATAGATTTAGAAGTTAATGAGATTTCATGAAGACTACCAGAGACTTTCTGCTGCTACAGATCTTAAATAGAAACTGGGCAGACACTGCACTAATACAAAACCCTTGTGGTCCACAGGTAATTAAAACCCACTGTAACCTTAACATCAGAGATAGGTCTGCACCAAACCTCTACCATTCCAGGATTTGTGGAGGATGGTGGACAAATCCTGAATGTGAATCTGTAGTTCAGCATCCTGCCTGACACTTTCCAGAGCTGAACATCTATGTGCCATGCCTGTGAGTTTGATGCTGTGATTCATTTGGTGGAGACACCATCTCTAATTAAAACACTGCATCATAACCTCTTGCATGATTTGCCCTAATCACAGGAGCAGCTGACTGACACAGTAAGTCAGATACTTTATTTGGGGTAACTGCTGCTATAAGCTGATTATATATGACACAGTGCACCAGAATGTATTCAAGCAAGTTCATTACACCAAGTCTGAGTTTTAATAACCAAATTCCTTCTACAGCTGTAAAATTTGCTCACCATCTGAACACCAGAGCCTAGTGTGCTCATTCAGTCTAGAAGTGTTTGACTCATATAAGAAAAAAACTTCTGACATGATGCAGAATCGTTCCAGTGAACTCACTGCAACAAGGAATTACTGAGTTGATCTGAAATCACAGAATAAACATTTAATAGGCAACAAGAGTATATTGTAGTGTATGTTTTTATGCTAGGTTGGCTTGAATTTCTAACATAAACATCTCAGTGTCATCAGCAGGAATTGCTAGAGGCTGAACATGGTAGATCATGAGTTTGCTCTGCCATGAAAAGGAACATATTCAATGCTAAATAAAAATGAACACTTCACCACCACCAAATAAGATTATTTGATAGGAGTTTCACAGGAATCCACTCTAGTAATAATCATATTCTCTTTTCATTGATATTGTGGAGATAAATAAAAAAATTTGCTCATAAAGTGTATAGATTATGCAAAGGTTGGTGGAATAGTAAATATTAATGAGAAGATAGTTACTGAGAAGGATCAGGTAAACTAGACAAATCCAAAGCAAGCACACATTAACAGGTTCAAATGCAAAGGCAAACTTTCAGGGACCAGAAATGCAGGTCAATCTTTTAGGAATTATGGTTGGTGTCATGGAAATTGGTGATTCTGAGAGGTTTCTTGGGTAATAATACATGAGCAACTGAGCCTGAGCTCCCAGCTCAATCCCGTGGCAGAGAAAGCTAGTGCAATCCTGGGGTGGATAAACAAAATGCATTGTGATTTTACATAGTGAGCGGAAGGGTGTCCTCCCTTGTCATGATCTCTTAGATGCAGCTGTAAAATCCTTTTACTGGAAAGACATTACTATATCACCTACAAAATATTTATTTGTGGCTTTAGAGCCTATAGGTCTGATGAACATATTTTTCCAAGATATTAAAAAAATAAACTGATAATAGAAGGAGGAGTGTAAAAATTTACCTGAAGCCTAGAAAGAATGCTGAGAGTGACGTACATGATGTTTAGTTTGATTACCTTATCACTTGATCATAATCTCTAAAATACCTTTTTGGGAAACTCAGGAGTTTTAATTTGCCATGAAAAAAAAGTATGAAAGACTGATGATTTAAAAAGTATATCAGACAAAACTAAAAATAATTAATAAAAAACCACAAATAGACAACATTTTTTGGCAGTGAAAGGCTTGAGAAGTGAGGGATTCTTTATTTCTTCATGTCTAAAAAGTAAAAATACTTTCCATCCTGAAAATGATGCATTGCCAAAAAGAAAAGGCTTTCATCAGACTCCGGGGATTGGTCTCAATGGTAGAGCAACTGTATGAAATTCAGTTGAATATGATACTCAGGAGAATAAACCAGATCATTTAATGGCACTTTGGCCCATAACTTTGTGAATATTCATATAAATCAGGATCATGAAAACACAGTCAAATGCTGCTGTTGCTTTGCCTTTGAGCTATGATCACATATTTCTTGTGCACTAATTTAAAATATCTGAGCTTAAATGAATCACCAAGTTTCCCTGATTTCCCAATGCCATCCCAAATCTGTAGACTCAGATCTGAACCAGGTCATTTTCATTTCATTTATATATATATGTGTGTGTGTGTATATATATATATATAAGTTCCCCTCTCTCTGGGAATTTCAACAAGCTTTATGTAAGTTTGCAAACAAACTTGATCCTGTCAAGTTTTAGTATGTACAATTTTCAAAGTTCTGCTTTTAATTGTATTTGCTGTCATCATGTGTTTTAGTGCTGGAAAGTGGGCTTCTGGATACTACAACAATACACAGTATTATGAAAATAAAGAGTGAAATAGGAAGTTTCGGGTCACAGCTACAAGGCTGTTGCCAAATCACTAACCTCCTCCCCCTCCAAAAGAGCAATAAAAAATTATCTCTAGAGATTCCAGCACTGAAGGCAACAGACTACAGTAGTTACATTTTGAGATGGATTCCAGAAACTGCCAAAATTAAGATATGCAATCTCCACTTGAGAAGAGGTGATGAAAACCCAAGTACATAGCCTGACAAGTGAATCATGTCAACAAAAAGAAAGCAACAAAAATCAACTTGTAAAAAGCATCTCTGTGTGTCAAATTTTTCAAAGCAGTACACACATTGCTGAAATGAGTTCAGTAAAGATGAACATCTCATCACAGCTTTCAGGAGCTGAAACTGGCTACAAGAAACAGAATGAAATTCCATATTGCTTTGCAGCTGGTAACATAGGGGTGATAACAGTCTGGAAACACTGCCTGCACTGGATCTAGATATTCTGCACTCAGGAGAATGATTGTGTTTGATGCCTGAGACACTCAAAATAAATGAGCATGTTTATTCTTAGAAGTGCACTAAATAGTCTGTATCATATCCAAGGATGTGGGAAGGATTCAGGCTGGGAAGGATGCAGACTGGTTGCTTCTGAGGTTGGTGGCAAAGGCAGTGAGTTTTCCTGCAATCTCTTTGCAGACTTCTGTAAGGATGACTTCTATAAACCAGCTCAGTTTGGTGACTTCATTGTAAGACAATATCAGTAATTCCTGTAAATTCCATGTCTAGTCTGCTGCAAAAATCCTGCTCCTCTACAGTCACGGGCAGTTTATTGGAGCTTCAGGACACAGGGCCTTTCACTGGAAAATCAAAATGCCCATGAGATTTATGGGAACTCTTCCTTATCATTGAGACTATTGTGTTTTGAAAAACTCTTTAAGACAACTATTTTTTGGTTTAAATGACAGCTTCGGTGAATCAAAATGGAGAGGAAACAGATCTTGTTATTCTTACATGCTCTTTTGAATGGCAAATATATAATAAATCAAACAACAACTTTTAAAATATGCTCTATAAATAAAGTAGTGGTGATTACTTTGAAAGGATGTGGTGCATAGACTCAATTCATCTGTTGCATAATGTGTAACTTAAGTGTCTTGCCTTCATTGGAATAACAGAGAATTCAGTTTGTCTTCTTGCTTCACAAAATAACTGGATACAAAAACGTTCCTAAAGGTGGAATATGTTTGAAAACCACAATCAACTCAAAATGTAGTGGCCACACAGACATAAAATCAAATATGAGGCTGAAGAGTGATTTAGGACAATACCATTACTTATTGCTCACACCAATATTTTCATGTTTTAAATGTTACTTGACCATTCAACAGTACTTGGGTTACTGACTTAACTGCTACTAGAGATAATATGCATATTCCAGTTATATTTACTCTCATATGATTTCACAGAATCACAGAATCATTACGGTTGGAAAGGACCCTCAAGATCATCTAGTCCAACCGAATAACTCTGAGTTTTTATACAAAAATACAAGAATGCAAATTATTAGAAGTTATGTCAGGGAGGCTGATCAAATTACAGATAATGTGGAAATACACATTAAACTTTAAATCAACAGTATGCAAGCCAAAGGTGAAATAATAGGTAAAAAAGGTAAAAAACTAAACCAAACCAAAATATCAGCAAAGAGAAATACATTTTCAATTGATATACGTTAAGTAAAAATAGTACACACAATTAACCCCTTTTCTTAGTAATGTTTTGCAAGTAAAAGAACCACTTCCTATTGTTTCTGTATCCTGAAATCTCTTATTCAAGAAATTTTGCATATGCATTCAACAACAATAATAGACACCATGGGAAGAATTCTTTTGAGAGTGGTGTTAAGAGATTGGTTCTGCCAAGCCAAATGGAAGCATGTCAAGATGGCACCACACCCAGCTAAGACATGTAAGTGTACCAAGCAACATGAACATGACAGTAACACAGCCAATTCAGACATGCTGTGTTTCTGCTGAAGAAATATAAGCAAATGGCAATTGGTTATCCCTATTATTCCCTCTCATTACTCCACAGTGCAGTGTACAAAGTATTCTATTTTATTGCTGTTGCATTTAAAATATAGATAAACACTACTAGTTGCTGTGGCTCTGAATTGTTCAGCTTCTTCAGTACATGCCTGATGGCATCAATACTCCCAGCTGAAGCAACAGGATAATTTACCCTTTTAGAAGCAAGCACAGGTTTAGAATCTTCACCAAGATGAGATACTGATTCCTATTTTTTTGTGCCTCATTTGTTCTAATTGTCATTATTTTATTTCACTTCTTTTTATTCAAATAAACTATTTTTATGTAAAATGGGAATTATGTTAATAAAAACTCCGAGTCCCAAAATGTGCAACTTTGTCATACAGGAGTCATCTTAACTTGCATGAATACTTCCATTTGACTTCAGCATTTTTAATGCAAGTAGGTAAAAACAGCAAATGTAAGCCAGGGAAGCACACTCAGACCTTCAACTATCATTTAGTCTCTGATGCTGATAACTGATAAGACTCATGAGTAAGGAAAGAAAAATTGTAAATAAAAAAAAAAGAATAAACACAGCCCCATTTCCATAATGAGCTAAGAATCTGGGTGCAAAAGGTCAAAATCTAGACAGAAAGAAGATTAATATTTTCTCTGTGTCCTTCTGTTGTCTGTATCACCTGGAGCAGGCAGACCTGGACTTTGTTACAGGTAAATAATTACAGTTGTATCTGCCATAAATATCCACTTGAAGGGGCTACTGCAAAAAAATTGAGATTGTATCTCCAAGCAACTGTCAAATGGCTAGAATAAATTTAGAGGGCTTGAAATACTGATGTACACTTTCTATCATAGATATCTCTTGGTCTAGACTTTCAGGCTGCATTTTGACAGAACACATTGGATGACTGAGAAATTAGGGACTCGGGACCAAAAAAAATTACATAGTGTTGGCACTTGTGGTTTGTGTCTTCTTTACCTGTGGTACTAGCAAACAGGAAGTCATTGCTTCACAGACAACCCAGAAATACTAACAGTACATATCCTTTTGCATTTTAAACACAGAAAGCAATAAATCTTGGACCATGGTGGCAAACCTAAAGAGGTCACTGAGTAATGGTAAGCATAATATCTATACTTTTCAGTGCTATAATAAATCTGACAGTGCTCTTTTTTAAAGTCGGGATGCTTCCGTACAGACTGGAGATCAAAAGTTTCTTTGCCCCCCAAGAGGAAAAAAAAACCAGCACACACATGCACTGCAATCACCTGTTTTTCATTTTGCATATTCCGTGGAACACGGAACAATAGAGAGTGAAATAATATGCCTGTCTCTTTTACTGTGGGTGATATTCTCATAAGTCCTGACTGAATGAGAAAAAGCTGTCCCTTATTTATAAGAGTAGATAGGAAAGTCACTCAAACTTTGAACTTCCTAGTGTGTTTAGCCCCCTCCCCTACTTTCCCAAACACACACTAAAATATCATTATAGGTGTTCTTTCACAGGCTGACCCAAAAGCTCTGATTTCAGTTTAGGTTGTCACTCCAGTAAAGGTCATGCTAACCTCCCTGTACCCTTGTCAGACCATACCTGTTTTCAAGGTTCTTTAAAAACTCCCTTCAACATTTCTTGGGTCAGATTAGATGCTCTTTGGGCTACAATCTAAGACATTAATGCTTCAGAGCCTCCAGCTTGGAAACCTTTTCCTTAATACTTAACACATGGAAAAGTACTGTATTCCTCGAAACAAACATCTTGCAGCCACATAACAGTTCTATGAAACGGACCTCTTTCCACCTGCACTTGCAATGCTGTTGCTGCTCCCCCACTGATGTTGAACTTAGCTGCCTGGCAGTGCATAGCTGTAAGGACAGTTTATGTAATAGCTAGTCTAAAAGTAAGTAACAAATTGTATTAATTGATTTTTTTTTCTCTTTTTGTGTGTGTACTTACAGATCTAGCTAAATTCCAGAGACTCTTTCTAAAGTATGTCAATAAAACACAGGAGAAGTGAAAGGATGGGAAAGACATCTTGTAAGATACTCCTTTTCTCTTTCTATCTGCTACTTGCCATGGCTCTTCCCTGAATCATGACTTAGATTGCTGGTCAGGCCACATGTTACTGCTTAGCAAACTGTGACAAGCAAAGAAGAACAGCAATTCAGGAATATTTAGCAGGACAAGCTGAGGAAAGCAGCATCACAGTTACCAACTGCAAAGGGCAAGGAATAAGAAGACAAGAAACCCAGCACTTGAAATGAGTTGGCCTGTGGCACATTTACCTAGATACCCATCATGGTAGTTGGACCTTATGACCAGCTTTGGGCCCAGGTAATGGATGGTTTTCAGCATGTCTGAAGCTGAACTGCAACCTGAGTATTATCTGTTAAGCCTCTGTCTCACCATCTGTGAGACTGAATATGTGTAAAGGCATGGTAGGGAGTTTTTCCTGTAGCCTTTATTTAGACTTTGGGAACTCTTTATACTGCTTGCTTATATTAATATTTTCCCACTTCTATGTTACAGAAAATTTAAATAGCTTGTGTAGGGAACTGTTGAGTAACAGATTCTCATAAGAGAAAGCTGTAACCCATCACTGTGGCTCATTTTTCAAACCAGTGCCTCATAAAGCAAAACCAGCC
Source organism: Galbula dea (assembly GCA_013399015.1). NCBI lineage: Eukaryota > Metazoa > Chordata > Aves > Piciformes > Galbulidae > Galbula > Galbula dea. Next base: position 373,824 of record VWZX01003383.1, on the reverse strand, counting down.
TCCTGTGCTCTGATGACTGCTGAGCAGCATGCCCTCTTCACTGTCCAAGTTCTCCACAGCTTAGTCATCGCCTTGCCTACCCCAAAACATCTGTTTCTCACACCTCTCTGATAAATGATAATTTTTCAGTCTTCTAGCAATTATCTTAGCACTTTTTCTCATGTTACCATTTCAGTGCAGAAGGAGCTCCCTGGGAACAACCACCAAGCCACTAAATCTGTCTTCATGACACTTCAATGTCTGCAGATGGTGTGTGATAGGCTTTGCTCTTCAAAATGAGCATTTCATCCTTAGTAAATTGTTTTGACTGCATCTGTGAAGTACATACATTATCCTATAACTAAGCATAAAGTATATTACCTAACTTTATGGACTAAAATTCATAACTGGCTGTTAACTATAAATATTACAGTACCTGCTTTGACACTGGTCAGATAACAATTTCAGAGTGTACTGGTATGAAAGGAAAGATTCCCATGGGCATCCCATGAGGTGAATAGATTCTTAGTCTGAATCATGATGTAAATTAGTGCAAATTTTTACACATACAAATTGAGGTTGACAGAATTTGTACATTACTCATTTGCCACTTTTTGAAAAAGGGACAGATCTTTTCTCACTAAGCAGTGATTGCATCTTCAAAATCCTGACCATAACTGTGCAGCCTGTGGACAGATATTTTCCCAAGTCAGTTAGAAAGTTTGGCAGCCTCTGTTTGCATTGCATTTTGAAAAGAACACGATTAATTCAGTCCAGGAGCACAACAAAGGTTAGCAACACTGCACTTGGAAATACCGTCATTATTTTAAACTTCCTGAACTCTATTATTTGGGAATATCTCCAACTAGTGAGAATAAACAAGCTAACAGGCTTGTTCTCTCCTTTGTCTACCCATGAGTGATATGCCAGTATAATGCATGAAACCAGTGTAGCAGAAGATTCAGAAAGGCCCAGTGACAACTATTTACTGAGATTTGCCAGACAGCAAGGCAGCAGATTTAATTCTTTTACCAACAGTGATGCTTGTAGAATGACTACAAGGAAACTCAGCCAGAAGATACATAAAACAAAGGCACTGTTTAAATGCTGTATCTATCTTATTTTCCAATTCAGAGACTCAGAAATCCTTTAGAGAGATTTAGGTCTTTGTGTATGAAATGGTGAAAGCAGAAGAAGCCTCTCTCAAAACATGCAGCTGATGTAGGTCATTAGCACCTGTGGACATGTAAATGTCAAGAGGTTACCAAATCATATATCTAAATTCTGCCTGAGGGTAGTATGTTAGCAATATAGATTTATACTAGTCTAGAGTAAATATATATATATATGTATATTTGACACTGTGCATGCTTTTCTAAAATAAATGATGTACAAAGCTGTATTTGCTTTGATGAAGGAAGTTTTCCAGAGTAGAACAAAGACAGCAAACAGCCTGAGAGCCCCCTTCAAACATCGTTGTCCTTACCTGGGATTTGCAGGGCTCATTGATCACTCCAGGGCACTGAGCCTTTACATGAGCTTTACTGAAGTTGTCATGGTGTGTCTGCTGTTTCTATCATGCTTGTGGGTATGGGGAATAAGAGAGACACATGGAAGAATGTAATTTCTGCATCCAAATACAGGAAGTGCAGCTGCACGGAAGCCTCCAGAGCTTGAGTACTGGCCTGAGACAAGTGGGCAAGACCAGGAGGAGCACAAGCAATTTCCTGGTAAAATAGGATTATCTCATTCCCTTGTTCCTCTAGATGGTCCAGACATTCAATGCCACTGCAAAGGAGCTCACTTGAAGAAAAGCCAATGCCACACAAAATTCAAGGCAAAACCAAGTTTGATAGCTGTGTGAAAGATTAAAGAAAGGATTATGTGTAAATCTATGCAGCCACTGGTGGGGGGTTCTCTGTTCTGCTGATTCATTAGCCTATTCTGGGTAAATTTTTCTAAAAGTATAAGCTAAAACTTAAACTAAGCCTAAACATTTTTGGTTTAGGAAAAAAAAAGAATAAAAAAGAGTATAGGTTCCATTAAATACAAATGTGTGTTGATTCCCAGATAAGTTTAATAATTTTTAATTTTCAACAGATTTGTTTGGTAAAGCAGCAAATCTTGAAATATTAGCTAAGTTCTGTCATGGATTTCTGAAGATTTCTGCTCTGCTACAGAAAGAAGCTGAGGAAAATCTTGTTCTCACAGGAAGTATGAATGGAACTAGGTCCTGGAAAAGCTTTATCTTCAGCATAATGCTGCTCCTGGCTTTTGCTTTTTCTTGAGCAATATACAGAGTTCTATTAATTCCTTCAGTCTTTGGCATTCATGATAGCTACTTATTACAGGCACTACCTGGGCATTTTAGGTCAAGTTAGTAAGATGAAAACGGAGACCACAGACCTGAGTAAGCAATCACAGTCTGTTACTTGGGTAGAAAATTGGTTGCAAAAGCCATTCTCCTGATGGGTGAACCAAAGCCCTCTTGTGTTTTCAGGCTGCCAGAATGTGGGAAACTAAATGTAAGAATTTAAGCTTGGCCTGAGCTCGCATACAGAAATGTGAGGGTTGATCAAAATAGCATATGGGTTTAGAGACAGAGACACTCAAAATTCTTACTTGACACATCTCATTTAGGAGCTCTTCATCTTTCTGTGGAGAAATGAACTTCTTTTCATTGGTGACTGTGCAGCCCAGATGATCATCTGAAGGAAGCACCCTGACTGGTTTCCATCTTGAATTTCCACAGTGAATCATAGAATCATTTAAGCCGGAGAAGACCTCTAAGACCATCAAGTTCAACCACTGATTTGACACCACCATGCCCCCAAAAACATGTCATGAATTGCTATGTCTACACATTTTTTTTTAACTTCTCCAGGGATGGTGTGCCCCCTGGTGCAACTTGAAGCCATTTCTTCTTGTCCTGTTGCTAGTCATATGGGAGAAGAGACCAACCTCCCACCTCTGTGTGACCTCGTTTCAGGTAATTGCAGAGAGCAAGAAGGTCTCCCCTTAGCTTCCTCTTCTCCAAACTGCACAGCCTCAGGTCCCCCAGCTGCTCTTCATTAATACTTGTACTCTAGCCCCTTCACCAACTTTGTTGCCTTTCTTTGAGGAATGGCCTCACCAGTGCCAAGTACAAAGGGTTGATCACTTTACTCATTCTGCTGGACACACTGTTTTAGATACAGCCCAGGGGATACTGTTGGTGTTCTTTGCCACTCTGGCACACTGCTGGGCCATGTTCAGTTATTGTCAAGCGCACCCCCAGGTCCTTCTTTACCAGGCAGCTTTCCAGCCACTCAGTCCCAATTTAGTAGTGTTGCATGGGGTTGTTGTGACCCAAGTGCAGGACTCATCACTTGACCTTGTTGAACTTTAACTTTATCATCATAACTTACATTATTTTACAGGGCAGAAACTAATGGACAGATTATTCCAGATCTGTGGCTATAGTTGTACATCCAGGTAAAACCAGAATTTGGAATAAGCGCCATCTCCCAACTTAGGGTAGTTTCACAAGGTCACAGATAACTTGTGATTTTGCACTGGCTACCCTTTTTGGCATGAAACAGTTACAAAACCCACTTACAGGAAGGCTGGCAGAAACATAAACACCGAAGTCGTCACCACCTAGTGCACTCACATAAGTAATATTCCTGTTTAGTAAATTAGCACATTCATGAGTTATACACTTTTGTTTGTCAGCATTTTTTCTTAGCGTGCACAGACCAGATTTCCACTACATCATTCAGAGGTTAGCAGGAAACAAAATTAAACCCTTAGTGTTTTCACCACTATACAACTTACAAAGTCATTTTTCAATGAACTTAACAGGTTATCTTGGAAAAGGCTAATAAATGGTGAGTGTTGCCTTTGACTTTCCCTTAGCAGAACTCATTGCTCATCTAATTTTTGCAACAGATTTCCTATCTCATTTAAAACTTCAGCTAGAAGCCTTTTCCTGTTACATATTGCAAACAGACATACACAGTGAATCAAAAGCTTGGATCAGGTTGTGTAGTCAATATAGTTTTTGGCAAAAGACTAGGAAGCCTTTTTCTGGCTTAAAGTTAAGAATGATAAAAGTAGATCCTGATTTTTACAGTTACTGTGACAAATCAGCTTCCAAAAGCTTCACAACAGCACAAAGGGAACAAACTAGCCAAAGGGAAGTGAGCTGGAAGGATATATATTTTTCCCGAACAAGACTTAAATTCACCATCTTTTGAGCTTTACAATGATCTTATATCATTGCATATGGCATGTGCTGTGCAACGGCAACCGAGAAGTCAGCTTAGCTCGCAACAAGCCATTCTTTTCCAAAGCTTTTCTGTGAGCTCAACACATTTAATTCACAATCACTTATAGAGCTTATACAAGCCTGTAAAATAACCTAGTCTCCTGAACCACCTCTTACCTACAAGATATAATTTTATTCTATTTCATATGGTTTCGTTATCTTATTTTTGTCACTTGATCTCATTTTTCTTGGGGTTCTAAAGGATTTAACAATGAATGATAAGAATGAGATTATCAGCACAAAAATAGACAATAATTAAATGTCAGTCATGTCTGTGACAGAACAAATGCAATTCTGTATCTCACTACTTTTGGTGCTGGCTAGTGCAATACTCATTAAATATTTTTACCGTTAAGGCTGATAGTTTTGCTGTTATTTCAAACAGATGAAATACATTTCGCTTACCTACCCTTCATCCTTCCTCCACTGCAAATAAGTTTTTTCCAGTGAAAGATTAGCATAGTTGGTACCAGGAATTTCAAATGGGATTGTTTATGCATCAAAGAGTAAGTATTAATAACAAAAATGCACTCACAGTATGGTTGCTTTGTGATGATTAGAATATAAATTGTTAGTTCTATATATACAGACACACACACACACACTGAATTATGTGCTTCACGATGGTATGTCTTTTGCATTCCTTTAACATCTGATAGTCAGATGCCATGTCACACATATACTTGTCAATTTGTTTTATCACTAAAAAGTTTGTCTGTGAAGTTGCATGGAGCTGACAATCCAGCATACTCAGATCCACCTGAAAATGTGTTACCCAAAGAAATACCTTGCACTCATAGCAATGAGGGGGAAGGAGATAGCTTCTGCTCCAGGACCAAGAAAGCTAAAGCATTAGCTTCACACAGCAAACTAGTTTTCTCATTGTTGAAGTTGAGAGGTACATGCTAAGCAATAAATTAAGTGAGCACAGTCAGTGGTGGACAGAAATTCCTTTCTGCAGGCTCCGCTCCACCACTTATGAGTTATGGAGTCGTCTCTAACTTGTGAAAATAACTCACATATCACACTCTGCCCATCTCTATGCCTCTTACTACTTCTGCCTGTGGAGCTGATGCAAAAGCATTGGAGCTGGACAAGGATCTAGGAAACAGAGTGGCCATTTAGCAAATGGTCCTACAGCAACTCTATCAGGCTTGCAGAGCTCGTGGAAATGTCAACCATGAAAGGCCAGCCTCTACTGCTCCGTCTGTATTTCGTTGTTTCTGCCCTTCATCTAAGGAGAAGATGCTCTTGAGCACAACAGCACATGCTTATGCAGGGCTGGAAAGGGGCTGAGATTCCCCAGAAATACAATGAGCAAACCAACCAGATATACAGCAAAACTGACCGTGAAAGCTATGGGAATAAATAACACAGCGTTAACCACAGGCTACTCTAAGTATGTGAACCTTCAGTCAAAGTTTTGACCTCAGCTTTTGCAGATGTACCCAGGCTCATTTAATTGCCTCCTTTGCAGGTGGGAAGTGAAACAGCTGCTGCAGTGTAGAGCTCAGTGCAGGGTGCAAAATTCCCCTGAATGGGCACCACTGAGGTCTCTGCTGCTGTGCTCCAGTCTTCCCCCCTTGCTGGGCAAAAGAAATCTACCCGTTGCTTCCACCAGCATTACACAGCTGAGAACTGAGAAGTAAGAAGTTGCACTGAAAGGAAAACTACCCCTCTGGTCTTGGTAATGTGGGCAAGTGCCCATTGTGTCCCTGCTGGCTTTGATCAGTTTCACTGTTATTTAGCATCTGAAGCAGCTAGTGTATAATGTCCTTCTCACTCATTTAATAGGAAAGGGCTGCCTTTATCCATGAGGCAGGATCATGCTTATTATCATGTTAATTAATACATTTCTAATGAGAATCTGTTCCTCCAGTTTACAGAGAGCCAAAATGAAATATGAAATGATGTTGCTAATTTAAAAAGAAATTATTTTAAAAATAAGCAGGGAAGAAACTTTAAAGAGACAAACAAAAGGAAAAATATTGGAGCTATTGAAATGTCAGTTAATTATACTTTTGTTCAGTCTTTTACATATTTGCCTCATTCTTAATTGTCTCATCTAATTAGATTATAACTATTTACTACAAGAATTATATTCTACTCTGTATTGTATATGGGGTCTTCATAATGTAATGCAAATAAATACTATTAATAATAATTAATGAAAAAATTTCTTTTGCACTGTAAGTCTTTCCAAGACAAGAAACCCAGCATGTAGCATCCAAGTGTAACTGTTTTCTGGGCTTGGTTTTATCAATTATGGAGAAACAGAGCTCGCTATTTTGAGAACTTGTTAATTTCAGCTCCTTCTGTGCCTGTCCAGCTTCTTCATGCTCTAGATTTCTCAGATCTAGGATCATCACCTCAAAGCAGCTATTCTCTGTAGGTTAATCCTTTTTGTTATTGAATGTTCAGCACTACATTAGGCAGCATTAGGCTCTATCTTTAGGAGGACCTTCCCTCTCCTTTCTGAGGCTCTCCAAGAAAAGGTTTCTCTGTCTGGCCTCTACATCACTGATATCTGTTCAGAGTCCAGGAGAACAAGCCACTGCATTTCTAGTGCTTAAGTGCAATGCATGGGTTCCTCTGCACAGTTACACCTTCTTATAGTAAGGTCAATAGTCCCTCCCTATTCCTCAGAATCTTTCCTCTGTGCAGCTCAGTGTTGCATAATATACTTGTTAAGTAACTGCATAAATTATTCTTTTTCATTGTAGTATGACAGGGATGCTTCAAGAGAGGCTGAGGGCTTGCTGAGATAGTGGTTCCATGCACTCAGAGACAGAGGCTTTAAAGAGCTAACAGAAGACAGATAACAACATTTCCTTTCTGCCACCTGTTAATTCTTTTTAACAGATGGAGAACTGGAGAATGGAGAGATTAAAAGCCCTGATACAGGAAACCATATTTTTTCAAGACAGTGCTTAAACACATGCTTCTGCAAGCACAGGCTTCTGTCCCAGCGAAGTTGAGCACGCGCTTAAATAGTTTTCTGACTCAGGATTTAAGTGACTTTTTCAGGGTCATAAAAGCAGTAGAACAAGCTGTCCCTGAAGCTCCCAGTACACTTTGCAGCTTTGGTTCTTTTTTCACACAGCCCATTTCCAAAACCATAACTCCAGAGAAGTCTGGTAACCTCTTAGGTTAGGTGGAGGCAGGCATCCAAATCTCTGCATCAGTTATTTAGATAAAAAGACTACTTCAAGTTTGGGTACAAGTTGCAGATGTGAAATCAGGTAAAGGTGAGAAAAATAGAAATAGTAATTAGTGGAATTAAGTGTTCAAGTCTCCTACAGTTTAAGCTGCTGTAAATAAGAAAACAATGGGATTTACTTGGGTTTATAATGTAAGTCAGAAGAGAATCAGATCCATCACCAGTTACAATATCATGCAAAGTTTTGTGGCAATTTTACTCATTTTAGCATTTCGTACCTTTGTTAATTTACCATGAAAATGATAAAATGTTCAGAATTGAATACTAAATCTCTCTCAGTTCTAATATATCATTGTTTCAGGAAGCAAAATATTGCCTGTAAAGCTGAGAAAGATAGTCTCGGGGAAATGACAATGAAATGAAAATAGGGAGACGTCTCCCAAAAGGTGCTGTTCTGACCTTGGTCAAGACCCTTAATTCCCTTATGCTTCAGTTTCCCATTTCTGTGTTCCCAGGCTTTGCTTGCATTGCCTACTCTAACATTTAGAAATGAGAAGGTAATGCAAATTTTAAACAACCACAATCCACTTCTTCCTTATCCCAATTTAACTCTTTGCAGAAGGACACCTAATCAAGCTCTCTCACAAAGCATCATGCAGAGCTGTAACCTCACAACAGCTGCATGTCAAATCTGCCAGTAAATTCTGGAGTTTTCGTAAAAGCATGCCCTACAGTCTCTTGCAGTATAATAAACAACTAATGCACACATTGCAGGTACTATAAAAATAATCCACAAAGCCTTCCTATGCAGCTACAAAGAGATTTAAACCGAGATAGGGAGTACCATAGCTTGTACCTGGGCCCTTTCAGATGTGCTGCCTTTCTGTGCCCATTACTCACGCACATAGAGGTGAGACCTTCACACTTTATTTCTTTGTCTCTGGTACATAAGCTGTGTGGAGAAAAGGGAGTTTTTCACACCACCCCACACAAAAGGGACATAATCTTTCATTACCTCTGCTGTAAGTTTAGCAGAAAAAATATTTCACTTTTTTTTCAAAAAGCTTCTGTATAATCCTGTAATACACTTAAAAATTAAAAGCACTGAAGTTTTTTGTTGTTTGGGTTTTTTTTAATAAACCTTCACCTAAGCATTTGAGAAGTAATACAAACAATATGAAAGGTAGAGTGTGAAACAGTATAGAAAGTGGAAAATACTTCTGCTGCCAAATGGATGCTCTTTAGGTCCTTATTGTGTTATCTGTGCTGCTTTCATGGAGGATGTTTTGCTATCACACGCAAATTCCTCATTTTTCAAGGGAAGCTTTACATAACCTGCCTATTTGGCCTTTGTTAGTCATGCTACAAAGATTTAGAAGCTTTGAAGATTGTCTTAACTAAAAAAAGCCACAAGAACAACAATGCACTTTCTTCCAGTCACTGATCAGGCTTCTAAAGGGTAACTAATAATGTGAATTTTAAAGAGCAAAAGGCAACAAGAAAATATTTAATAGTGGTACTAACAGCTCAGTATACCTTCTGCAGGAACCTGTCTACTTTACTTTCCTTTTATCAATATTGCCAAGAAAGTAAATTTGTCACTGTACAGCTAAGAATCTCTCAAAGATCTACTTTAATGTTTCACGCTACGTTTGCAAAACAAGTGTAATAAAAATAATGACACCATTATTACTCTTCCCTCTTTGTTTTCAGTTCATCACTTGCATATTTGAATAATGAATTATATTCACATTATCTCTACAGTTTTGCTCTTGACTTCCTCTGCTGGCTGAAAGTAAAGCTATTATCCAGTTGTCAGCTCTGAGGAGCCATTCAACTCAGCAGTCAATGGTCCTGACGTGTAGATATACTACTATGTAAAATTATCTAGAGTACAATTTCAACCTACATCTGAGAAAATTACCAGGTAGAGTAAAAATGAATCTTCAGCTTAGGTGAAATATTAAAAATTTCATCAGGGCCACTTTAGAACATAAATAAGTAGACAACAGAATTAGTTGTGAATTAGGCACAAAAGGCTAATTAACACTATTGTATCATCTTGATTGACTTAAAGTCTATTAAATCACTATTTTATTGTCTGAATCTCTGAACCTTACAGGAAAAATAGAACCTTCTTCTATTAAGAGCCTTCTGTTCATTCTCAGATCTGAAGCTTTTGACTGCATTTCATTAAGACTCATTCCACTAACCAATACTTTGCACATGTAATTTCCTGATAAAAGAATGACTGTTTGTATCAGTTGATTTGTACACCTTTTTATTAAGTGTCATGTTAAGTTATAAACAAATCACATAAAACAAAACCCACACAATTTTCCTTTAGTGTCATATCCCTTCATGTAATTATAAATATAACAGAAGCCTCAGATGAAGCCAGATTTTCATGAGGTAGTAAAGAGGCAAATGCAGCCTAGCAGCAAACATTTTCAAGGGCAAAGACTTGCTTCTCTTCATGCTCAAGTGTTTCTGTCAGGAAAGAATAACTGGAGGTTGGGAAGGTGAGGAGGTGCCCTCTACCACACAGAAAGCAACATCCCCAGGAAAACATTAAACAAAGAGGTGTTAGAGCAGATGGGAAATCAGAGAAAGCTATTGTGCTTTCTTTGAGGGATTGTCTAAGAGCAGCTACTGCTTCTGTGGTCAACAGTTATTCTTCTAAACCAGATGCACCTTTTGCAGTAATTAGACCTACTCCTGTTTGCAGTGTTATATTGGGAATGCTCTTCAGAATTTCTAGAGGGAAGAGACAAAAGCTTGACTAGTCTTCAGTGTAATACAAGATGGAACTAAATGGCTATCTATAAAGAATGAAAAGTACGTCTTGTGGATCTCCTTTGGGGATGTCTCAGAGCCCATCAACTTTTATTGGAATATTGAGAGAGCTGCAATGATATGAAATATATTTTCATGGATTACAGCTCCTGAAAATTCACATCTAGAAGAAATTTAGCTCTTTACCAACACTCTTTCATCTCATAACATCACTTAGTCTAATTTAGCTATGTAATGGCCTCTCCTTAAACATGGATGTTTAAGCAATTAGATGAAATTATTTATCTAAGATCATGGAATAATGATAACCACGTGTCAAGAAAACTCAGACATGTCTTGTTTCTCCTGCTGGAAATCTTGTTTCTATGGAACTTGAGGACAGTAGCCATTCCTGGACATCTGGCAACTTGGCAATGGTAACAGTACCTCTTAGTGGTCTGTGGACACCTACAAGTTCTGGACAGAGGAACATCTTCTACATATGAATTGCATGGTGCAGGAAAAATGAGTTGGACACGTTCATGAACGTGCCAAAAAATGTCGACACATGCACAATAAACCTGATATGCCTGGCTTACTGCACACTGGGAATCCATCTCCATAATGCATGTATGCATATTTCTGCCTGGGAAATCATGGACAGCAGCATGGCAACCCTACATAGAAAGTCCTTTTTGAAAGATATGCCCTCAAGTCAATGTTTAATTCATTAGATTAGCCATTCTTAATCAGTGATCAGTAGAACTATTTAGCTCATGATGCATTAGAGGAAAGACTGAGACAGCCCTTCCCAAAAAAGAAATGTATAAATTCACACATGTAACATGGAAGTGACTTTTTTACTAACTCAGAAGGAAACAAGATGGAATAAATTAAGGTAGCACATTCAAAATTTGGCTTAGTTGTTGCTTGTAAATGACAATCACTGTGACAGCACAATTTGGGATGTGGACATTTCTTTTTTTAGATGTAAGATATGGCAAATTGAAATACAGAAGTTGAATAAAAATTAGATTATGCTCCTTCTTCCTCTCTTAATCTTCTACAAACTCAGTATGCTTTCAAGTCCAGTTATCATGTACTAAAACCTTTGTTGTGTAAATAGTCAGAGAACTGAGCAAAGGTTACAGTATAAGCACTCTATCCCATGTTACATGACTGCTCAGTCATGGCTTGCATGTACTTCCAGCAGTGTCTTTTGTCCTTTAAAGAGTCAGAGAGAGCTGACAGAGGGCATATGGATGGGTAAGAAATGTTAGAGCAAGTACATGTGCTGAGTTGGAATAAATAATCAAAGTTAGTTGGAATTCCTCCTACCTAACTTCTGCATGGAACAAGGTATCCAGGTATTATCTTCAGGCTGAAAGAGGTATTTCAGAAAAGTGATTTACCTTGCCTACCTTAAATTAAATCACCCTTGAAACATCTTCTTCTGGGCTGAAGAGGCAGCAAGAAAATTAACTCAAATGTAGTCACCTACAGCACAGAATTCTTGCATTGGATGAGAAAATCCCACACCTAGAACCTACTTGTTAGTACTCACATTTAGATGTATGCTTAAATGTCCTTGGCACTGAGATAGAGGAACTATAATATTGATTCCCTGTCTTCAGGGCTGTAAAAAAGAGGTAAAAGCAGTCAGGTGATGTAGTACTACAAGAAGAGGGAAGGGAGTCCTGTTTATTTCCAAGTCTCTGCCTGGCCATGGTCTTTCTACAAATGTCCTTGGGCATGTCACTTTTAATTCCTTCTCCTCAGTTCCCAGTCTGTGAAAGTGAAAGCACCAGCACTTAACTACTTCACATGAATGTTGCCAGACCAAATATAAAGCAATTTGAAGAGCTCTGATGGTATAATAATGAGAATCAGATAAATGCCACTGATGTGGGAAAGACAGATCAAAGAAAGGACAGCAGAAATATGCAGTCGCATCTGAAATTAGCATATGGACATTTTAAGTTTCAAAGGAAATCTTTTGAGTCTCAGAGTATATCATTCTACACAGTAGACATTTTTTCTTACATAAATATTCAAATGTATTTCCTCTATAAGATAGTCTTTCTTATATGGATAAAGAGTATTACTTTGTTAACTTCATGGTTAAGAAGTTTTATGTAATATTGGATTAAATAAAACTTAAGATTTCATTATTAAAGATTATTAAATTAAATGCAATTAATAAAGAGCTCAGATATACTGTGAAAAAGTAGGGACTTGTTTTCATTTAGACAGAGGTGACAAAACTTGTATAGCTGACTTATAATCATAGAATCATTACAGTTGGAAAAGATATGGAGTCCAACGATTCCACCCAACCCTACCATGCTAACCACTAGGTCACGTCCCCAGGCACTACATCTACACATTTTTTGAAGTTCTAGAGACAGTGATTTCACCAGGTGCCTGGGTAGCCTGTTCCAATGCCTGATAACCCTTGCAATGAAGAAATTCTTCCTAATTTCTAATCTAAACCTTTCCTGATGCAACTTGAAGCCATTTCCTCTTGTCCTGTCACTTGTCAATTGGGAGAAGAGACTGCTCCCTGCTTGATTAGAACCCCCTTTCAGGTAGTTGTAGAGAGCAAGAAGGTCTACCCTCAGCCTCCCTTTCTCTAAACTAAAAAACTCCAGTTCCCTCAGCTGCTCCTTGTAACACTTGTACTCTAAACCCTTCACCAACTCCATTGCCCTTCTTTGGACATGCTCCTTCTTGTAGTGAGGGGCCCAAAACTGAACCCAGTATTTGAGGTGCAGCCTCACCAGTGCTGAGTATAGGAGGACAGTCACTTCCCTAGTCCTGATGGCTACACTGTTTCTGATACAAGCCAGCATCGTGTTTGACAGAAACAGATGCAGTATGCCAGTACCTTTTAAAGGGAGAAACAATTTTGGATACAGTTGTCTTTGGAAGTCTAGAAATATTAAGTACCACCTTGACTATCAAGAAACAGTCATGAAAAAGTGATTCTTTTGTCCCAGGGTTCTCATTTTCTAGCTAATATCATCATTGATGTGCTAAGATTCATCTAAGCCGGTTACTCTTCATCCAGATCCCAATTTTATTCAAAACATATGCAGCTGGAAGGATTCATTTTAATACAAGAATCACAGTACAGTTAATAGGGTTCTGGTAGCTCAAACCTTTCAAAAGAATCCTTCCACCCAAATCAACATCACAAACTCATTAGTCTGCTTTTTTCTCTCGATATTGGTAGATAGCAAAAGGTTTTATTAAATTTCTGTAGCAACAAGTGAATGTACCTCTGAAGATACACTATTTTTAATTTAGTGCTACAAGACAAATTATGGGTTTCACATTGAGCAGTCAAATATTTCCATAATAATACTTTTGTTTGCCTGTTTTTACAGTCAGAAAATTCAATCCCAAAGCAAACAAACAAAATCTCTAGGTTTTCCAGAAAATGGAAACAGAAAAACTCATTCTACCTGGGATAAAGTTCTAGTTACTGCTACCTGCATTTTCCTGAAGAATCCTCTTCTGAGAGGCATGGACAGTGGTAAGCAATGGAATATGAAAATACAACCCCCACATCACCACAAAATCCAGGTATATTATGGTTACTGCTATTTCTTGCTTCAACATAGTATTTGGTGGTTTCAAACAACGACCCCTGGCCCACTGCATTAAATTCTATACAAACTACGAACTAGCCGAGGAAGCTTCTGGCAGATCTGGGAACTGATCGCTATTCCCATTATCCTTCTCAGTAACTATCTTTTGCCTTCCTCATACACACTTTATAGAAGAGTCACTCAGAACAGACCTCAGGCTCCATTTAAAAGTATAGTTACATTTGCTCTATATTTCCCTACAAGCCAGAAAGGTTGTTTCAGACAGCTTGGAGTGCTGGAGTACCTTTCACCTGGTCTGACTATGAATTCTTTTCTCATAGCTTTCTTTTCACTCCGGAGACTAATTTTTCAATGTCTACTTTCTCACAGACCTTTTAAGCACTCAGTTCTGCCAATAAAGAAAAAGCTCTGTGTTCTTGGCCTGGGCCCTGAAAGTGGACCTTGGTCTTACATTTATGTATATAGTCATTGTGCTGCTCTCCTGCTGTTTTTTCCAACAAGTAGACATATAAAAATGTAAAGTGGATACCGATATGCTGGAACGATGCTTCACCATCAATCACATACACTGTTGGCTAAATTACACCAAGTATACCTAGATTATTAAATATGTACTCCAAAACTACTACAGGGTCTAGTTATCTAACATCCCATTTAAAAAAAAATAAAATAAATCCAGCATTTAAAAGTAAGGACTTTTATAGTTAAGGACTTCATAAATCTTACATTGCTTGTAAAACAATACGCATGCACACAGCCACACATTTTACTGAGTGTAAGCTCTGGTCCCTTGTTTCCAGACCTGTAGGGTTTTACCTCCTGGCTGCTGTTAACAATTCCCTCCAGAGATATCTTCATCCTCTTCCTAAGCAAAAAGAGCTGTGTATCTTCATGAACACAACAAGACTTGTGATAGAAATTCTCCTTTCTATGCAAGAAAAGTAAGTCCCATACTTGACATGAGTAAAACCAAACTCAAGTGCTAACCCCCCCAAAAATTTGTAAATAACCTTGTTTTACTCTGATCCAGGTTCATCTACTAGAGCTGGCATTTAGAGTTTCAGGAATATTTAATTATATAGAAACCCTTCAGGGACAATAACAAGCTAGTTTCTGAGCTAGTGGGAGAGAAAAGAATATGAGATTAAATTCTAAAAATTAAACAGAGGGTCATTCTTCTTAATGACTAATAACTCTCAAAGAATTTAAGTTTCAATTAAATTCTGACTCCAAAGGTAGTTATGTAGTCATGAAACTATTTTTAAATATTTCATTTTCAGATTGCTCCAGTTTCCTTACTGGTTCTGGCTAATATGAGACACCATTATGATATCTGAATAACTTTGCAGAAGCTCTGGTTTTTTTGCATTTGACCTTTCATTCAAAGCAGATTGTTCATGTCTTCGGAGTTTTTAATGATTGGAAAATTCTGCTGCTTGTAGGATAAACAGTGCAAAATTTAGGCCAAAAAAGGAAGTCAAGAGTTTGGTGACTAGAGCTTCCAGGTGAGAAAATAATGTTAAGACAGGCAGCTAAGTAGGCATCAGAGAATTATTATGTGTTCTGGAACAAGGGAAAAAAGGAGCTTTTTTTCCCTTGCATATCAGAAACATTCATTTCATATGACTGCAGAAAATGGAAATATGAAAAGCGCTCCTTTCCATAGCAGCACACACAGAACAGCCCAAAGTAGCCGCTGATAAAGGTCTAGGGATACATAAATATATTACAAGTCTAAGAAAATACACATGCTTTCATTTGACAACATGCAAACACATGATTCTCAGATGTTAAACCCAAGCCCCTTCATACACATTAAGAACAGAACTGTATCAGCTAACATCTTGCATTAATTTATTTAAGCATCTCAAGGATTCCTAGGTTACCAAGAACTGTGGTTTTCTTGAAACAAAGCAAAACAAAACAAAAGCAACACCTTCAGTTAGAAGCCAGCTGATGTTGGAAGTAGGAGTCATGGTTCACCTTGCTTGTGCCTGGAGCACTGAAGTTCTCCATGCAAGCAGAGTTGTCCTCTCACCAGCCTGAGAGAAGGTCTATTGTTCTAAGAGAACACTGAGTCCTTTACAGTTCTTTGTTTTATAAGATGTATTGTTGTGTATCTAGAGTCTACAACCTCAAGCAGGTTTCCATTGCATGAGACAGACACCTTTACTTTCCATAGGCCCAACAGCAACTGAGGTATGCCAGAAATGAATTTCCTCTTCTCTCTCCCAGCTCTAGGCATGAATGTCTCTTATCACTAAACACTCAAGATGGGCAGTATTTCCCACCCTACTGATGTACTGCAAGGAACAGATGCAGATCATGTACTTGGATTCTGTCACTATTGTTGCACCAAGTGACTGAGATACCCCACGTTATGTTTTTCTCTTAAAGACTAAGCTATTGGCAAGTGGGTCTTCCAACCCAGTCTAGACTGTAGTTTAACATCAAGGCCATTTTCTGTTTACTGGTTGATGGACGTAGCGTAACAGGTGATTACATGGTCCTCTTCCCAGGATAACTGCTGAACAATCAAAAATTAAGTCAGCAGGTACCCTGAAGGCTCTTGCTGACAAAGGATGACCTTTAAAGTTATCTTACAACCTGAGTAGGCACCCCTGGTCTAGCAGAAAAGATCATATAGGGTCTCATTTCTCACAGTCCAAAACTCTGATTTTCTGGTCTTTCTTTTACGTTGACGTTGTGATGAAAGTATGCCAGCTCTATCCAGAAAGCTTTGATTTGGAGTATGGGGTTTTGAGAAGAGGCCAGAAAAAACTCTTCTTCTTCCTTGTTTTGATTTGTTACTTTATTTTCATGTAGAACTGTGGTAATTTTCAACATTTTTTTGGACAAAAAATAAAGAAATGTGGATGAATGTAAATTCCCATTTTCAGGAAAAGATAGTTTCTCATCCAACTTCAGAAAAGCAATAAGAAGAATTAAAAAAAAACAATTATGGAAAACCCCATCTGACTCAAGAACATAAGTCCATCACTAGTCCCAGGCTTAATTACTTTTTTTGTTTGCCCCCTATAACAATCTGGATTAGGCATCTTTACTGTGTGGTTCATATCTCAGACCTTCCCCAGCCTGTTAAGGGAAGAAGACAGCATATATTCATTGCTAGAAAAATCTTAAAGAGATCTCTGTTATTACTTCAGGAATCTGCAGTTTAGAACTTGAGTTTCTCTAACAAAATTATAAAAGGAAAAGATGCATAGGAAATTAAGAATATCTTACTCCTATATCATGTCATTAAAAATATATTGGGCTAGATACTATGATTTTTTATGGTAAGAGATTCCTGGATCCAGGGAGTAAGAAAGAAGAAATTATGTTTTTATATAACNTATATTATATATAAAAAATTTGGCCATTTTACCAAATGGGAATTGGAGATTAGACTACGGCTCTGTTTAATAAAGATGAAGATAGGTGTTAAAATTTCAGAGGCAGGAAATAGCAGCTTGACTCTCTGTAAAATATTTGGAGAAAAATATGACTCTGCAGCAGAGGCAAGCAACCTTGTGTGTTGAGCAGGTGAGCCTTTTTGGAGAGCCAAGGGCCATACAGCACACTGAGTGGCTGTGTTAAACATAGAATCTCACTCCAGCTTGCTGGAAGGGGCTTTGTCCCCTTGGCCTCAAGATGGGATTTCTCTTGAACATAGACACGTGTGCCCCTTGTGTTAGAATTTGAGAGGGGATTAAAACCTCTAAATCATTGAAACCCCTCACCTCCCTATCCTTTATGGTGTTCACTGGACTTGTTCCTCAAGAAAAGAGAATCTTGGGCTTGGTTTTGTCAACTGTCAAAAAAACTTGTTTTGGAATGGACCACTGTCATGAACTGACTCTGGAGCACATCTGTAGCTGCAGCACCCACTTGGAATAAAGTACTAATGGTAACTGGGTGCCTACAGAGCTAGGCAATGGTAGGGAAAGGGTTTTCAAGTTTACAGCTGTATATATCCTCCAGGTTACACCTAAATCACAGAATCACAGAATGTCAGGGGTTGGAAGGGACCTCAAAAGATCATCTAGTCCAACCCCCCTGCCAGAGCAGGATTCTTCCCTGACTGAGAATTGAACCTGGGCATGGCACGTAAGGAGTTAGATCAGACTTCCTGTCAATTCAAAAAACCCCAAACCAAAACAATGATAATCTCACAGCCACTCAGAGAGTCCACAGCATAATTTGCAACTAAACACAAGCACCTCCTGTTCTGCTGCCTTCTCCTCTTAGTGGGAACACATCGCAGACACAACATCAAAATTTAGCTTTGGGTCTCAAAATTTTAGATGAGATGTCCAGAATCTACTAACTTAGAAATATATATAAGGGTACAAGGCTAACAGAAAGATTATAATACATCGATTCAATAGGTTAAGCAACATCATCCTCAGCTGGTGTACATTGGCATAACCATTTACACCAGTGAAGGGTTAGCTGGATTTGGATTTTCCTAAGAAAGAAACTGCAGCTGAACTCATAATCCAGTTAGTTTAAGAATGGCAGACTTGATAGTGATCTGCTTTTAAAGTGGCTTGAGATTTTTGCTGTGAATTTGTTGCAACACAGCAGGAGATATAACAATTGTCTAACACACACACATGCTACATACACACAATATATATGTATAGCAACATATCTCCATTTTCTTCCTTCCCTAGAAATTAAAGTGACAAGCTAGATGTTGGTCTTTTCCAAATTAATCCTGTCTGGATCTCATTAGTGTCATCTTCACTATACACCAGTAACTGCTAGGTTATAAAATTTATTATATAAAATTTAGAATTAATCTGCAAATATATACTAATTCACACTGACCTTTTTTCAAGCTGAGGCCTTTTTAGCACTCACAGTAGGTTTAACATTGCCCTACTGAGTGTTATTACGAAGAAGTCAATGGAAGTCCGTAATTACATCATGCAAATGACATTTGCTTTTTTGTTTGAGCTTATTCCCTCAGATGTTTCCTTCTTTTATCACACTCCTCACACATCTGTGTCCCTGAAATGGCACTGTAAACTCCTCCTCCTGTGGTCCCCAAGTTCCTTTTTCTGTCTTCCCTGACTGTCACGCAGCCACAGCCAGCAGTTTGGGCTGGTGCAGCAGTGACATATCCCTCTGACATAGGTTATGTCGCCAGCTGGTTGTAACAGGTGTACACTGATTTTACCATCAAATGGCAACATGCACTTGGCTTCCTACCAGCACACAGGCATGAAAAACCTGTTCCCTTAAAATTTCTTCTGAGATTGATGGGCTGTTCTTTGACACCGCATCCTGTGACAATTTCAAATCCCAGATTATTTCTCATCATTGGGGCTCATTCAACAATAGCAACAATAGAAAGTCAGACTTCATGTTAGTGGAGATAAATTATGTAGCCTTTTCCTATCTTTCTTCAGCAAAATAAAATATAACTTTGGCTGGAGCACTATGAGAACCCAACTGCTTGCAAAACAAAACTTGATGCCAAATATCTGCCTTTTAGAAAATTAGTGTAAAAAATAAAGAAATCTCTCATAAAAGTCCCATCAAAAAGGCAAAGAAAGTAACAATGTTTCTTAATGTCATAATATGATTTAAAACCCCCCAATGCTAGGGTACGCATCAATAGCTGTATCTGGTCACGGCTGTGTCCTGTGAGCCCTTTTAGTGAAAACAGTGCAAAGTTGAGGATACAAGGCAGAGACCAAATGTAGCAGCTAATGATCTTCTTCTTCCTGGTGTCACTCACAGTGGCAGAGCATTTCTGAAAGTACAGGGCTCAGCCCTGCTCTAAAGTATATTTTTGAGGCTGAGATCATCTTTTTATTCTGTTCCCAGAGTAATAAGTAATGCTCTGATTAATTCTGTAATAGAAAATAATCTAACACTAAAAATAACTCAACTTCCATTAAGCCAATTCTGCAGTCTTTAAAGATCCAAGGCAATTATACTAGTTTATCTCTGACAATATGTCTTGATTTGTGAATACTTTGGGAAACCGTCATTCTTCACAGCTGAGGAATTACACTTTCCATTAAAAGCCATTGCTTATGTTATCTTGCTAGACCATCCCACAGTAAACATTAGACAAGAAAGAAGGCTTTTTAATGACAACTGATCAGAAGGTCAAAGGTTGCAACTCACAACTAAAGTAATCAAGTTAGTAAAACTATATTATTTTAGTCTGAAATGAGCTGAAAAGCAAAGGTGCAGAAGAAGATAGTAGTGCAGAGTTCAGCTGTTTCTGTTCTTAGTATTTATTTTCCTAACAGGATAATTTTAAAATTCTTTTTCCACAGCTCCTTTTGAAGTGACATTTTTTCCAGGGAAATACCACATATCACATTCCTAACAAACTGCCTATCAAATAAAATTGCCTGGCAATGTATTTATCAGAACTAGAAAGAGACTTCCTTAAAATGCTTTTATATTAAAAAAAAAAAGCTGTTTGTTTGTATTTAATATTTAATCCTCTGTTCTGATACACAGCATAACAGGGCTGGTGCCATGGTAACTACTGTGTTGGTTTTTTAATTTAACAGCTGACTTTCCATGGTGAGAATAGCTACTTACCTTCCTGTTTTCTACAAAGTACCAAGGCTCTGTCCCAAGGAAAAACAATGAATTAGGAGCTGTTAGTGCATTCTGACTTGACAGCTATGCTTTGGCAGTACGGTAAGTGCAGTTCATATAGGAAATAGCTGCAAAACGTGCCATAGCACACAGACATCCTTCAATAACTTTTTTTTTACTTCATCTGATACTAAGGGCAGGAGGTATTTGAAAGAATTCATTATGTCCATATGCAGCCTAGTATGGGACAAGACCTACATGTTACTATGTGTTATGTATAATTGTACCTCAAAGAAGACTTTTTTCTACAAATAGTTAATTGGGATGCAATAGTGGTTATTTTAAGCTTTACAAAAGAGTTCTTTGCATAATAGAGTGGCTGTTTCGTGCAGTTCCTATGATAAAATTCTCACCAGTCTTAAAATGACAGATGTAATATTACCTTTAATAAGTGTCTACCGATGCATGCAAATTGAATTAAATAGTGGGAGTACAAATTTGTCCCATAATTAAGATAAAAATTCATGTCAGCTTAAACCCTGGTGTATATTAGTAACCCTATATACTTCTTTTTCTGCATTCTCTACCAATTACTTTTCGTGTCGAACTCTTGATTACTGCAATATGTAGTCCTTTAAAAAATTAAAAATGATCTGTAGAAAGTGTTAAACAAACAAAAGTCTTCTTTTTAAAACACCTTCAATACAAATATTATATTCATGTCTTCCAAATCTTAGAGCTTTCTAAATTACTCAAAGTTCAAAACAGTCCATATTTGAAGAAATTCTAAGAGAGTGTAATAAAAATGTGAAATAATAAGCATAGATGTACAATAAGAAGCAGAGTGAGCAACAAACAATTTATCCAACGTGTGAGAATGATCGTTATTTTAGAAAATGTCTCTGTTTCATGTCAGGGCACAATTCCACCATCAGCCCAAGTTTTCCACAAGTCAGTTATGAAATTTAGTTGTTGGACTTTCTTGTAAGTTTCTCTTTGAAGACATACTTGGAACGGGAAATTCAGCATTTTTAGAGTAAGAAACTCACCTAGAACATGAAGCAGACTATTCAGGTGCTTGAACATGGGTTTAAACACTTCTTGTAAATATCTTAAGTTATGAGCTACTCTTGGATAATATCTTATGTGCTATTATTTTTTACCTGAGATGCTTTCTTGGATGTGATGCATCTTATAAAAATGTTATTTAAACTGCTACAACCCCACATAAGTTGTAATTACAATAAAATTTGTTTTTTAGCCAAACCTCATAAAATCTGTAATTAAAAAAAAAAAATAATAAAAATAATCTCTATCAGCTCTTGGCATAAAGGGATGTACTAAAATTGCCTGGAATATGAATTTACGGTTTTTTAGGATTCCCTTTAAATCTGAATTTTCTATCTAAAATATTTCTGTATTAGGAATGTTACATCCTTAAAGAAAACCAGAGTCTGGGGTCATTTGAGGATAATCATTGCACTGTAGAAGGAAATTTGTGCTTGACATCCACAGTGATCTTGAAGTTAAAGAATTTAAATTCAGAGCACCAGAAGCCTGATACATATTTTGGAAATGAGATAAAACTGGAATTTTGTCCTGAAACATATCAATTTTAATTTTTTGGATGATCTAGAGCCAAGGTTCTCATATCTCAACATTGCTAGTGTCCAGGGCTGAACTCCGTAGCAGAAGTCCATGATTACTTTGCTGATGCAGCAAGAAGTCTCCAGAGGAGAACCCACCTGTTCTCCCAGACTGACAGGAGTCTCCTGAAACTAGTTAGTTTTCCAAGAACTGCAATACTGAGGACAAGCTATAAGAACAGGGCTGGATCTTGGATTAAAAAAAGTGTTTACAATTTATGTTAGTCCTCCTTTAGCATCAAGAACAGAAGATGTGGGGTTTGACATACTTGGGGGGGGTTAGTTCTTTTATGTGTAAGATATAACCAGTATGTGTTCTCCAAAGATGAATAATAACAATCTTTGTAAACACCTAACAAAGTCAAACATTAGTCAAAAAGAAATATCAGCCAGTCTGAAAATCCAGTCTCTTTTGTTTAACTGCTTTGTTGTCATTTGAAAAAAAGCAGCCAGTCATTACATAGGTTTACAGGTTACATAGGTAGATGATCTTTCTAGGTCCCTTCCAACTGCTAATATTCTGTGATTCTGTGTGTGTGAACAGGCACTTTTAAAGTAGGAAACCAAATGAGACCAGAAATGCTGGATAGAAGTAGTTCAGAGTTATTCAAATCCACTCTCAGACTGGGAGCTGAAGTCCACCTTTCAGACTCACAACGTAGTTCAAAATAACTTTGGACAGGTCTGCATGTTGGTGCAGCACAGGTCGTCCACCTGCTCTGCCCGTGATGCTGCACCGAAGGCAGGATCCTGCCCTGCTGAAATCCCTGAATGTGCTCCTAGTCATGCCCTTATTATTACTCTGCCCATCTGTAAAATGGAGATAATAGCACTGCACTAGCTCAGAGGGGTGTCATGAGGACAAATACATTAAAGATAATGAGGTGCTCAGATACTACAGTAATAGGAACCATATGAGTAAGCTTTGTTTAAATTCGTGTATGTTAATAACAGTGTTCGTTCCATCTCTGTTATAACACTGTACTTGGCAGCATTTTAAGCACTATAAAGAGTCAAACTGTATAATGAGTGAGATTATAATGCTGAATGGATTTGTAAGCCAAGACTGGCCCTAATAGAGCAAATACCACACACCCTGTCATTAACCCTCGCCTCTCTTTCCTGCCACACCCAATAGGTCTAGTGCTGCCTCCCAGCCCAATTAGCCTGCACCCTCTTCACAAGTCTCTATGCTCACATCTGCAAGAAGAAATGCAGGATCCATGCCTGGCAGAAGCGAGCATAAATCCTGTTAAAAAATTGATTTGACCTTATTTAAACCAAGATTAGATGTCCTTGATATTTCAGTACTTTGAAGGGGGTGGAATCATGCCCCACACTGAGTCCTTCTTGAAAAACATGGCACTGAAAGGAGTTCTCAAAACCATTTCTGAAAATACTCAAACATTGGGTTTTTTAAAGTCCTTCAACAGTAAAGAACATTTTCCACTATTTTAAGTTCTGTATACAGATAAAATGAGAGAAGCAAGATGGGATTTATCACTGTTTGAAGCTTCAGGAGTCAGCTTTAGTTTTACTTTAATCTTTGCTACCTTGTAAGGAGTTCCAGGCTCAATCACTAGAACCCATCCGAGGTTGTTATGGCTTTGCAATATGAAAATCGATGCTTCAGGTAGGCGTTGCAGTAAGAAGAGATAGAAACTGTTCCCCCGTAACTGTGCCAATAGCAGCTGGAAGTGTATGTCTAATTTAATGTAATCTCCTGATGCCTCTTGCCAGCAGTGTAGATTCAGTCAGGGGTTTGGTAAATTTATTTGGGTCATCCATTGACTTTTCCTGTGGCTTCCATAAAATGACATGAGGGAGAGAAGTCTGTGCCACAAAACAGTGGCACAAGAGTAATACAAGAAACCAACAAGCCATAAACAGCAGTGTAACTAATGACTGCAGCAGGTGTCATAAATAGTTTCCCCTGACAAAAAAAACTACAGCCTTCATCCTACCTAAAGGCTGAAGCAACAGGCCTTTTGGGAGTCCAGAGTTCCTGCTACCCTTTCCTGAAAAAGGACAGCAAAATACCTCTTCTGGCTCAAAGTCCTATTCAGTATTTCTCTAAGGGGCTACACTGGGCAATATGCAAAAGAAATGTTACTTCCTCTGAAAAGCAGCAACACATGCTAGGAGAGATGCTTTTGAAAGGGTTGAGCACAAGGGAGCTGAGTTTCCCCCACCCTGATCTATGTGAGGAACAAAGCCACTGGAAGGAGCAGCTGAGGGTTGTTCCTAGTGTTGCCCTGTACTGCTTTTCATCAACTGCAGCAGAAGCTCTACCTAATTACAGCCAAGAAGAGTTTATCTTATCCACTGTAGACATTACTAAGGAGTTGCAACAAGGTCCCATAAAATGTGAGTTGCTGACAAGGATCAGCCTAAGATTTAGCATCCTTGTCTTTGCTAGGCTTCTTGCCATGTTTTTTGAATGTAGTGGTGTTGGTGAGTTAATATACACAGCTACTCAGAACTAGAAATGACTGTTTATCCCACAGCCAGCTAAAAAGGCTCAAACTATATCACTGATGAGGGTATACTGGGAAAATGGTTAACTGTGGTCTTTAATTTGTCAATAATGATTTTAGACCATGACCCTTAATAGGACACTGTCACTGATGATGTGATTTATGCCTAGTGTGATGACATCAGTACCAATACTGCTGATAAAAGAACACTTATATTGAAGCAAACAGGATGATGAATGGAGTACAAGTCTACTTACTCATTTCATTACTGACTCTTCTGTTCACCACAGAGCTAATGTAGCGAGTCATTGTCTGCCTTGGGAGTATTTTGCAGGTTGAATTTAATGGCACAAGTATGTGATATATACTTCAGTCCTGGTGTTTGAAATGGCACAATTACAGATTAGAAATATATGTATGTTGTATAATTTACATACCAAATGGAAAATAATTTTACTTCAAATTTTTAAAAAGAAAACAGCTAGAAAGTACTTATTTTGATTTTACTGCAGAATTTCCAAGGTTTATGAGGACACTTAATTCTCCAACAAGTTAAATTTTGCATATGGTTTACAAAGTAGACAAAAATAGCAAGTGACACTACTAGAACAGTTAAGTATGACACACATACTTTTTAAAAGTGCACAGTAGTTTGGTTGTTTGTGGTTTTGTGGGGTTTTTTGGTTGGGCTTTTTGGGGGGGGGGGATTTTTTTTGTTTGTTTTTGTTTTTTGAAAAAGGTTTCCACTTCAACTGCAGAGGCCTTAATATATAGCCATCTTAAAGAATGCTTTCATTAGCAGCTATTTGATAATGAAATCTTTGCCGAAGTAAACAATGTAAATGTTAACATTAACCTTAATCAGACCTATTTCCTAAGATACAAATACTATACTAATGAAGGATTCTGCCAGCAGAATCAGGAGAGCAAAGAAATCCCCTAGGACCTTTCAAGCATGTGTATGTCACCAATAATTCTGCTAACCCTTGAGTGCTAGTGACTTTGAATGTAGAGAAGGGGAAGTAAATGCAGTTTTATTAGTGCAGTTTTATTGCTATGGCCAGCTGTACTCTTTTCTCTATAAAAGGTAATTACTTCCAATAGTAACAAGCTAATTGATTGCTAATTAAATCAATTGGCACACTAACCGCCGTCAGAAAGTGACAGATTAGCTGGTCACATGACAGTGTGTTAGTAATGAAAAGTGGACATGGTCTGAGTGTGATTGACACAGCAGATGAAAAGTGATTTGGGATCTCCTAGGTGGTCATGAAGAGGGCATGGAAAACATGATTGATTCAATGGTGACTGTCAGGGAGGAAATGAGAATTGAATGGGATTCAGTGTTGCCCTGGAACCTCACCACATGATGCTCCAAGGTTTTTCACATGTAAATAAGCTAGACAGGGCTTTCTGGCAAATAAAAGGGAGAATGGGGGAGGAAAAGGGGTGGAAGAGAAAGTGAAAGTCAAACGAACAGGACTTAGAAACTTTAGTTTGGTTTGCAAAGAGGAAACAAACACCAGTAAATTTGTAATGGGTATTAACTTCCAAGTATCAGTATTTCAGCAACTAAGGATAAGTCTTTCTGTGTTATTTTCATTAATTAGGAAGGCTTATGAATTAGTTTAGGAAGGCCTTCATAAAAAGAAAAACAATTTTAATTTTCTTGGTTTAGTTTCCAAGAACTTTATATACTTCATAAAACAAAGGAGAGGAAAATGGAAATAATTTTATACTGTTATCATTGCACTGAAAAGTGCATATACAATCACATATATATCTCTCTTACTCTGTATATCTCTGTCTCTTTTAAGTATATCTATTTTTATAGAAAAATATAGCAAGTTCAGTATTACAAAATGAATTATTTCCTAAAGATTCAAAGCTGATATTTAACATTTAACACGCATTTGCTTCCAAAACTTAGCATTATGAAGTAGCCAATATTAATATCTCAAAGCCAAGCCTTTTAAAGTAAAATGGGAAAATATTGCTAACATTTGTGCTGGAAGACATTCCATATTTGCTGTATAGTTATTGCCATCAAATTTGAGTAAGAGTTTCCAAAACACCAAAATTTTTATGTAGTCTTTGAATGAGAAATTGAAGTTAATTGAAGCAGCTCCTAACAAATGCTGACATTTAACAGTGATTGTAAAGGTATTATCCAGATACGTCTAAAAAGGAGACAATCATTACTGTTTTATTAACATCTGTGATGGTATGAGCCAGGGCTTGTGTGCTTTATTCATGCTTTCTGAAGAGAACTGGCACCACTAAGGACAAGGGCTGTTTGACAGTGCACCCAAGCCAGCTATTTCTTAGGGTGTTTCCTGTTAGCAGAACCCAGACCAGCATTGTTACACAAGACGTGTGCACCCAGTAATTAAAACCCACCACTTTTTAAAAGGAAATGGGACTTCTGGCCTTATCCCTTTTCTCATACTGCCTTAGTTAACTGCTTTCAGAATGGTGTGGGAAAGAAGTGACACTAGTTATGACTGATTTTGCTTTCTGTAATAAAGAACAGAAATCAAAATAAAGACACATCTCTTTCCAATGTTGTGGCAGCTTGTCAAGTCACGGAATGAGGCCCTGACTGGGTGGGAAGAACCATATACACCATCTAAAGGCTTTTGTTTTGGCTAACTGATGGAAAGTGGGATTAGAAAGGTGCAGGTGATGTTTTGTGCCTTAGTTTTTTGCCAGATCGTTCACCAGCACAATTCAATAGTCTCACTGCAGTGAGTGGTGGGATCCTGAGCATCAACAGAGTAAAAGGCAAAGTGCATGTTCTGCCTCCATTAACTCTTGCTGTGTCTACTGTGCATGCAACAATGCCATCGGCCTCCTGTAACTTCTTTCCTTCCTTCTTTTTCTGTTTTTGACCTGATGTGAACTGACATCTTTTCTAACACTTAGATACTACCCCAGAGACAAGGAAGAAGGACTTTTATTCACAAGAATTTTAATTCATTTAACTCAAATAAGCCCAGACTTCTCAGTTCATTACTCCCTCAGAGATTAAAATTAAAGCAAAAAGAAAAATACTGGAAAGAATCCTACCCATATAAATTATTCTAACATTTTAATACTGTGCCAAAATCCATGAGTTCTTATGTAAAATTATGCTCCATATTATGCTGTAGCCTTAGTGGACCAATAAGCACCACCCTTAGTTAGGTAAAGCACATGTTATATGAACATAACAGTATTTTGGCAGAACACATTACAGGATCATTGCTTCCTCTGAATATTTCTTTTTTAATTCCAGTTTACAGATTATGAAGAATCTTCTCTATCAAAGAACTTTCTATTAGGATGAGTACAACTAATGAAATTATTTCTTGACATTAACTTTTTCAAGGATGTCACTTCTTGCTCTTATGAATTATCCTTGCACTTTCATGTGCTCATTTTTTAACCACTTACACAAATGAAGACAAAGTTCATGCACACAGGTTATTAGATATTAATTATTCAAATAGTCTTAATCATGTAGCATTTTATTTTCTATATTCGGCCAAGTCTTTTGGGTCTATAAACAAGAATAAACATTACACATGTACACATAATTTGTCATTTATGTCATGTGGTGAGCCAAACCCCAGAAGTTAGGAAATATTTCCAGAAAAAAAAAAGCAAAAAAAAAGCCACATGCATTTTGGCATCAAATTTCAAGCCAAGCTAACTACCAAACATGGTAACAGTCTGTAATGTGTCATAAAAGCCTTCCTCTATTGAATAGCAAGCTATTACAAAATGCTCTGGAAGCGCCATGGAAAGCATGAGAATATATATCTCAACTTCATAATGTGTATTTTTGTGTTTTAAGGTGAACTGTTAAACTTCCTCCCACCTGAGAGGGGTGGGACAACACAGTTAGTGGAGATGAAATTACTACCCACACTCCAGCTTTGACCTGCCAGAACAGCTCAAATCCAAAGTACAAAATCTTCCATGTTCCTACCTCAAAGAACACAGACTTAAGAGTCAGGCCACCCAGACCTAAGACTGGTACAAATACAGGCAAAAGTCCTTTTTATATGTTTTCAATAGTTTTATCTTATCTGTTAAATCAGCTTCCTTACCGTTGGATGTGTGTAACAAACCCTACATGTAACTGTGGATAATAAGACACATAGTAGGTGCTTAGGCAAGCTGAAGGGAGTGTTAGTGGTAGAGGTCTGGAAGCAAGCTCACAGCTGAGAACTCCTCCACTGCAGGTGGTACCTGGCTGGGTACCAACTGGGTACAAGATCCACCAGGCCCAGCAGGTCCTCCCCATTCCCATCTTCCCATAGGTGCCTATTGGTATCATTCAGTGATTCTTGTGGCCATTTTTGTGACGTGTGTCCAACTTGGAAAACATGAACATGTATTGGAATAGAGTTAGCTCTTCTCAGAAAAGTTTTCCTCCAAAACCATGAAAGCTGGAAAATTATTTTTTAATTTATTTTTTTTTCCCTTTTGGGGTGAGGTGCTTGCAAACTGAGTTGATTTTAGGAACTCTACGCAATCAAGTCTGAAATCAAGTCCCAGCATTCTGGGCAGTGTCCTAGACCTTCTTCCACCAGTTCTTTTGAAAGAATCAGTACAATAATTTACAAATCAGAACATGGACTCAGGTTCCCCAGGTAGGCACGAAAGTGTGAAAATCTTAGTCCTAGCCATACACCCAAAACCCCAAGTGGAAAATTTGTTTAGTAGCTTCAGAGAGAAGTCATGGTTCTTGATGCTTGGTCCCAAGATGGAGTGTTAAGATATCTTTCCTTATGACTAAATCAATCACTGTACAGGAAGAAGTCGTCCTGCCCTTCAGTGTGTTGTAAACTTGTCCTTTCAGCAAACTAATAAAGAGTGGAAGGGGAAAAATATTATCACAGCATGACATGCTACTGATAGAAATAACTAAACACACTTATGACTGGGTTATTTTAGGCCGTTGAGCTAATTACTTAATATACTGATCAATCTGTAAGTGTAAGAGATGTTTAACTAATTCAAGTGGTATCTGTAAATTCAAGGGATTCATATTGTTCAGATCAACATGGTATCTAGTTGCCTGCTTCCGTGGCTATAACTACACCATTCTGTCAGTTATAACCAATGACTTGTCTAGTTGAGGCATTTGGGAAAGATAAAGCAAATCCATTAATGGTGTAAAGTCAATGCAACATAAATTAAAGCATGTCAAATCCCCATGTAAACACTCTCAGCTAAAGGAGCTTTAAGTCAGATGGAGCCCTCATACCCAGATTAAGCGCTTTAGCTGACACTCATTGACATCATAAGTTTTCTTTATTTGCCTTATTTTTTCTGAGCATCCACAAACAGACAAGTTGTCTTATGCTCATATGCTATAGGGAAAGAAAATCCTATGATTTATATCAAAGACTTTATTTAAGCCCCACAGTGATACCCTTGATACATTTAGTTACAAAATTCCCATTTATTTCAGTGGAGTCATGTTTTTCACCTGAGCCTGTTTGAGTTTATTTTAGCAGAAAATAGTCCAAGGAGCTGCCAGACTTTATCTAGCATCTATTGTTCAGCACGAAAAGAAGGGCAATAATCTGACCTTGTTTATCTGAGTTCCAGGATTGCCTCCTGCCAATGATACAGAAATATATTCTGAGAGGATTCCCAGCCATAGTCTTGGGTCTAAATTGATTTTTGGTATAAATTCTTAAAGACACAAGAACTAGTGCTGCTTGGGCATCATTTAATGTAGCAAAACCATATGAAATGCCTGTGTCTGCTGGGTACAATGATTTCCCAAAGAATAACAATACATATAGATGGAGCTTCAATATTACTCTTACCTGCTCTCAGCCTCCTTTGAATTCTGCCATTTGCTCCCTGTTACAAAATTTGTTGTTGGATTTTTTTCTTTTTCTTCTTTGGACTTAATCCAAAACTCATTAGAGCCAGCATGAATTTAAATGAATGAACTTTGCATCATTGCTTTAATTAAAGCCTTTTACAATCCCAGCTCTCTTAATGTTTCACCCTTGCTGAAACTGTTATTTTTGCTTCTTTTGCTATTAATGACACCAGTCTTATCCATTCCCTCATAGCCTGTTCAAAGACGACTTTTTCAATTATCATCAACTGCCATCCCTATGCTAATCATTCACTGATCTACATCTCTTTAGACCTACCTCTTTGTCCAAATTAAGGTCTTGGTCTGCCTCTTTAACATCCTCTGGTATTTGAATGTCACCTAAAACTCAGCATGGCAAAACTGTAATTCTTAAGCTTTCCTTCAAGCTTGCTTTCTCACTTTTCTTTGTTATCAGCAATATTGTCATCCTATCTGATACAAAACATAACTCTGTTGTTAACTTCTGACTCATGACAATCCCGAGATCTTTGGATGCCTTGTTTGCCTAAACCTGGCTGGTGCAGCACCTCTGAAATATAGAATTGCTCCAAGTGACTGAAGTTCTCATCACCTTACCTTGCAATTAATGCAATACCATTTTCTCAAGACCGAAAAGGGTGCAGAATTACTCCACTTATATCCAGTAAGAATACTTCCAGGAAGAACATTTTTCTAGCCTATTGCTTTGATCATGCCTTTTCCTTCTTGATTCATCTGTGAACCACACTTCTGCACTTTCCAAGCCCTTCACAGACTCCTGTTAGGGCATCTAGTGTCTCTTCCTTACTACAGAAACACTAACCCATCTCTCAGTCCCTTTTCAACTCTTCATCAAGTCTTTTTTGTTCTTTTGTTTCTGCATAATTGGAAAGTGTTCACTATAAATACCTCATAAAACTTATATTTTCTGGAAAAAAAGAAATAAAACTAAAGCGGTCAGACTGCTTAGTCAGTCAGACAAAAAGTGTTTCATTGCTGCTTCCTACTCTTTTTTGACTGTATCCATTTGCTGTCTCCCATTGCATAGCTGTATCATAACATCTTTGGACAGTGTCTGCTTTTTACTTTTGCGCTCACGCAGCCTCAAGACAAAAAGGTCTTTAGACACTGTGATAATATTAATCCATAGGAATATTTGTTAAGATTTTGAAAAGGTCAGAAAGCACAGAAGAAAAAGGACTTATATTTGGTACTTTAAATCATTGGTCCAATGAGTGTACTTGACTAATATTTAAAAGTAAAAAAAAAAAATGAATGTTTGTATAGCAGCCAAGTGATGAGTCCTTGATCTCAGTGGGTCCTTCAGGTACCCAGGTACAGTTAAATAACAAAATCATCTCACAAGTGAAAAGCACAAGTTTTTAATGCCAGTGCTTTATGACAAAATATGTGAGAACAAATGAAATGTTTGTTTAATGTAACTTCTGTAGAGAAATGGTTTATAACAATGCACCATGTCACCTACATTTATGCTTTGTTCAGCACCTCACAGACCATGCTGTAGGCTTCAACGTCCTGTGGCACAAAATCACCTCTTTTATGTCCCAACATTCAGTTTTGTCCACACTGAAGGTGAACCAATGTTAATTTTAGGGATATCACTACCATCACCTTCTTTTGTCCACAAATTATTGCCTTCTGTTCCTGTCCCTGCACCTGTGCTGCTCCGGTCCTGCCTCCCCTCCAGACATGGTCAGTCCAGGCTCAGTGCTGTACTTCATTTCTGGTCTTGGTGTGTTCCACTAGCAGAGAGGGTACAACTGTGTGTTGATCTGTCTTTTCTCCATGTTTATCACTATGACTGCACACCCACATAATCTACTATTTTACAGTTACTGACATTAGAGTTTGAAGGTCACAGGGAAATAGCTGTCGCAGGGCTTCTCTTCCCACTCAAGCTTTTGGAGTCAAAGCAGGAGAAGTCTTAGGGCATTTGAGTCATTTCTGTAAAACGCTCTTGTCTCTTAAGGAAACAGGTTGGTGAGGAGTAGAATTGGCATTTCTAATGACAGGAGGTGAAACCACCACTTCTTTTCAATCCTTATCAATATCTAATTTCCTTTAGTAAACATTTGGGGTGATTTTTCTATTAGGTGTACAGTTGGGAAATGTGCTGTGATGAGGTTTACATATTGGCTTATAAACATATTTCACCACTAATTATTAAATACTTATACCAAAACTGCTTTGACATCCTGCTTAGCAGCTGGTAAATGGAGACAACCAAAGGATCCATTTCAAAATATCTCCATTCTGAAATGAATTGGAAAGTGAAGATACAACCTGCAAAAATTTCTATCATTTTATATCCTCTTCAACATCTCAGCCAGAAGTTCCTTGTTCTATGTAATACATTCTTTTTCTTCTCTGTTCCTCATCTTCCTTCTCTGACCTTTTCTGTTTCTGTTTTATGGTCTTTTAAATACAGCATTCAGTGTTCAAGATATGGGAGCACAGATCTACACACGAGTATGAAGATTTTTTTGTTTTTCTCTCTATTCTCTCTCTAATAACTTTTCTCATTCTACTTTTTCAATATAAAAAACTGTATTCATGGTTGATTTTTATGTGCTGTGGCTGATACTGAAAGAAGAGTAAGAAATCATATGAAAGACACTACTACCACAGGCCAGTTCAGCCTTGGGCTCACCTGGATTTATAGCAAGGGACTGAGAGCTCAGATACCATAATGATGGGCACAGAATGTTTCCAGATTGAAAGAGTAGAGATATAAAAGCAAGATGTAATTAAGCAAGGATTATGGGTGGAAAGGGACAGTTTAATAATTGTAGCTTTCAGTGAAGACAAAGTGGCATGGGTTAGTCCCAGGCATATGGCAAACAGCTGATGCCTGGAGTCCATGCAGTAGCTCTGCCAGCCCCGCCCTGTTGTATTCCTCCTACTCTACCACTGATGGGTATCTCATGTGCATTGTCTGCCATTTGTGCCAGATAGTGGGATGGTTTTCTACGACACAGACAAAAAAGCCTCCCAAGGCATCTTTTAAAATTAGATTTCCGACAACAAAAGGCTGAGGGTGTAATCTACAGAAACTATTTGCTGCAGACTTTTAATGAAAGTACAACACACCAAGTTCAGTAAAGCTAACTAGATTCAATGCTTGGGCTAGAAAGTCCCTCATTCATCCAAGAAAGTATGCTGCAGATAAATCTATTAATTCTCAGAATGAAAACATGAAGAAGGCAGTTTGGTGGAAGCTCTTCTGGAAAGGGTTTTGGACTGCTTTGAGCTGCTGTACTGGTTTCAGTTAAAACAGAACTAATTGTGTTCAGTGTTTTTACATTTTAGCTAAAGATCTTCTAAGTAACTGCACTTTCTGAAATTAACTGTATGTTTTCACAAACAGTGACTGCTTCAAGTATTGATAAGACCCGATCCTCAGAGTTAGTACTAAGAACTGTCATGCAGACCAAGGTCACTGCTAAATCTTGTGTCCCACCTTCAGGGGTGCAGACCAAAAGCCTGCACCTGTGTGGAGCAGCATACAGGACAGGTGACCATAAACTGACCAGCTAGGTATTTCATTCTATTCCATAGACGTCATATTTGATATAAATCTGAGGGATCATGAGGATCAAGCTCTCTTTTTAAATGGTCAGCATCCAAGGAGGACTCTGTCCATCCTGCCTTCAGTCCAGATCCATGAATTCCTGAATTCAGTTCCAGGATCCAGCCCCTGAATCTAGTTTCTGTCTGCTGCTGAGTCCCATCTTAGACTTCTGCCACAGCGTCAGTGGTGCTGGTGCCACAGTTGCCATGAGGGGGGTTGGGTTTGGTATTTGTCTGTTATATACTTGTTTATATTTCATTTTATTATTATTATTTTCAGTAAAATAATTTTAGGGGTTTTTTTCCAATCCATAAATCTCTTTCCCTTATTCCCTTTCCTTTCCTGTAATAAGTGGGGGTAGAGAGGTCAACAGATAGCGTCTATCACTTGCTTCTTGGCCAGCCCAACCCTAACATGACAGCTTCTGGTGCCCAGCATGAGGCAGACCTGAGCTTTGATAGCTGGGGGAAATTTGAAGGAATCCTGTTATTTAGACAACTAAAGGCAAGTTTGATTCTGGAGAGGTCATCTGGTTTTATTTTGAAACCAGACTTCCTCAGCCTAATAACTACAATGCATCCTATTTGCTGTAAAGCAAATTGAGCAGCTTGAGAAAGTCTAAAGGTCAAGATGAATGCATCTTAAATGTGAATATTTGACTTCCAAAGTCCAAACTGACATGTCCAAAAATCTTCTGTGTACATGTGGACTTGAAGATTAGTAGCTGACCTCTTTCCTACTTTTTCTTCTTTCAAGCTGAGCACCTTAATTTTATATTCTTTCTATAGCTGGGCAAGCACTAGACTGATGAAAAGCATCAGATATTATCAAAGACTTCAGTGCAAACATTAGCTTTTGAAAATCTGCTTTTAAGCATCTCCATCAGCTTCCATCTACATTGGACATCATATCAAAGAAGTAAATTCCACTTGCATAGGGAGAGATTGGCCTTAATTGATCAAGTATGTAAAAGGAGAGAGCACAGACCTTTAAGAACATCCAGAAAAGATGCTAAGCTTTTGTCCAAGAAGTGAGATATGAAAGAAGAAATCCTCTGCCCTACCTGAGAGGTTTCAAATCAACATTACTGCTCCAGCCACTAAATTTTAGCTTAAACTGCCAGGAAAGTAAGAGGCATCTCAAAAACAAATTAGGGATTAATTTGACCAAAAATCTAGCATGCAATAGTGAAAAGACTAGAGAAGTGAATCTATAACTGCTGATAAGAACTTAAATACGAGTGGATGAGCTACAGAACTTGTAGAATTAAGTGGTAGTTGAACAGGTTTAGATTTAGGTCTCAGGTATATTAAGACACAGGCAGAGCACTGAAGTAAGCTTTGGAACATCAGTCCCTGTTTTACACAGCTGACTTCTTAGGCCAGTGTAAATGCAAATGCAATCAAATGAACTTGACCATGAAGATGTGAAAGAAGGCTCTGCTAACTTAGTGTCCACAGTTGTGAGATGCAAATGCATATGTGGGCAGCAATCACAGATGAGCTGGTTCATTGTTGTTATTTTGCCTTGTGTTTGAGTTCTCTGGGGCTTAACTTGCTCCAGTCTGTCATGAGAATGGCAACTCTTTTAATTGGAATAAGCCATCAAGAAGTTTGGACAGTAATAGAACAAATACTTTTTCGTGTTTTCACACAAATGTTTCTTATACCTCTTTGTCATTCTTTATGTTTGTCATTTATTTAATTTCCACTAAAATTTTCTTTTAAATAAATGTCTTCTTTAGATAAGTGGCTTTGGTACAGTTCATTCAATACTGTTAAGATTTTCCTCTAGTCAGCCTATATTAATGTAGACAATCCAAGGCAGAGTCATTCTGTGATGATAGGGAAGTTGTAATGATCAAGAAGAGACCACAGCTGGCATAAGCAAGAGGGTCAAAGACTAGAAACTCATTAACAGATTCTTATGAAGCTCCTCTTGAATGTGACATTCAAGCCCCAAATTGTGATATTTATTATCCTTATTTGATGTTGGAGAACAATCAATAGCATTTGCTTATTGGTTATGTACCAAGATGGAGAAGTTTCCATTCATACAGGATAATGAATCACTGAAGAAGTCCCTCTCCCCTACAAGTATAATTAAATATTGCATTAGCTCATCAATAATAACTAGATTTAGAGGGGTATGGGACACTGTGCCATTAGCCTGATGACAGGAGCAGTTTAGGTTTGTTTCAAATTTATCTTTGAGAAAAGATAGAAAGATAGTCAAGATTTTCCAAAATGTAGATCTGCATACTTTTTTTGACCACCTTTGTTAATCAGGGAATTGAGTTATTCCTCAGCATCAAATCGGCTTAAACAACCAGTTTATAAGAGCTAAATGTCAACTCTTATTTTGAAAGCCTTGCTCTGACCATGAATTAAAAACAGAATGAAAAAAATGACATTGCCAGTAAGAACAAAAATTTATGCTCCCTCAGAAGGGATTCTTTTAGCCCAAAGAGAACTTGCATCTGCTATGGTCACTGACAGTAGTACCAAAGCTCATGCTCTGCATGCCCCAGTGAGGACATTTCAGTCCAGGTCACTCTTGTGCCCTTAGGGATAGAAATGAGGACTAACCTTGCCTAGCAAATATTGCCTACATGGGCCCACTTCATCCTGTATCCTCATGAATTAGGAATTGTTTTGCTTTCCAATGTAGAATGGGTCATTAGACTTTTCAAAACCAAAATCGATTAGGAAATCATCACAATTGTATCAGGAAAATACTAGCCACTGCTGAAGTGGTATTAGAAGTAAGTTCAAAAGTTTATTGATCTAACTTCCCATTTTAAAGTGGGGTATTTTGTTCTGCTGTTTGGGGGTTTTTTTTGTTTTGTTTTGTGGGGGGGGGTTGTGGGTTTTGTGTGTTTTTGTTTGTTTTTGTTTTTTTATTTTTTACTCTGGTGTCTATTTTAACCCTGTTCATGCCTGGGACACAGTGCTTTAGAACTCCCTCTCTCAGATATAGTCAGTGTGGAAGACAGACCCAAAAATCACTGCCTAGAAACTACCTTAGACTATTGCTGATAATATAGGCTAATAAGATAACCCAGAATTTTCTTAACCGAGGAATATACATTACTCAAATAAAGCAAACAGGAGATGAATTTGGCTAGCAGGGAACAGTAAGCTGCTGGAGGCAGAGTTATAAATCTTTTTTTTTCTTTTTTTTTTTTTTTTTTTTTTTTTTACTTCATGTTTGATTTAGAGTCTTGTAAAACTCTTTTGCTTTCAGAAATACAAGTACACTCCCATACTGAAAATAGAAAAGCCATTTAGTGCACCGTCTTGCTCAGCTACAAATATTCATCAAAAAGCATCATCTTCCTCTCTTCACTTTCTCTTACTTCTCAGAGTCTAGTGATAGACAAATGGTTTGTCCCTCCCCTCAAGTCTTATCTGCCTCTTCTGTGCACTATAGTCAAAAGATAAGATTTACTATCACAGTTGCATTTAATAAGCAGACCTTGGAGAACAAGAAAAAAAAGAAGAAAAAGAAATGTTAAAATATTGCTCAGAAAGAGAAACTGATAGAGCTGCTCATACAAAAAAAAATCCTGGGAGCTCTGAGGAGTGTTATGGATTGAAGACAACAGACCTTCTGAATACTACCTACACAGACACCCAATACAGTTGTTGATCCCCCAAAATAGGGATTCTTGTAACCCACAGACACCTTGTTCTACATTATTTCCTCAAAATGGGCCTTACCTTTGGCAGTTCAGCCAGTGGTGTGGATTAAAGTGAACCCTTGAGTTACAAATCTCTACAATCATGCTGATGCCATACTAAAGAAGTCTGCATCGGGAGCTCAATTCTGATGGAAATTCTTGTTTAAATAAATGGACAGACAAGTCTTCTTCACTTATCTCCACTCTAAAAGGCTTTTTATGAGCAAGAAGATGACTACTAACCTGTTGACGCATCTAAATCACTTTGCCCTCTAAAACACTAGATGCAAGTCCATGGGCTGGTAACATCAACTGCATGAGAGCATTTGCAATGTATTTTTCCTCTGTACTATCCTGAAAAAGTGCAACTGCTGGTCTTGGTCAGGACCATTATTGTAATTTACAGCACGCTGAATTAACTGCAGAATGTTGCACCTTCAACTGTACACCACATACCAAAACAAGGCTAGCCAATTACCAGATACTCTCCTCATCTTCATCTGTTTTTGCCCAAAATATGCACCTCCACTATTTTATTTGTTCCTGCAGCCTCCATTCATCCTCAATCCTTGGGACTGAATTGCAACAGGTTAAAGAGGGACCACATGAAAATAAGACACATGGTGGTGTTGATAGACACTTCATAATTGACATACCAGCACAGTGCTACTTTCCCAACCCAGGATCTTAGCTGGTTGATGGAGGACAGGACAGTGCTGCTCAAATTCCATTCCTCTGTTTCAGCCATGACCTCAAGGTTCAGTGCCTGTCACAGAAAGTATATTGTGCTGGTTTTATGGCTTCTTGTTGATTAAACAGTAGAAGTCCAAACACTCATTTTTAACCCCTGAAGATTTACTTGTGACTTTTATGTCACACTTTCAGGGTACAGGTTGCCTTTCTCTACTTGTGGCCTCAAAGTACTGCAAAAGAACAAAAAATGTTCTGAAACACAGACAAATCTTTACTTAATACAGTATTAGCAGCAGGAGCAATACTCTGTAAAACACACTGTAATTAATCACCATTCTTAGCTAGAGATAAGCCTAAACTGCAGCATGGGAGACTGAACTAAGCTGAGGTCCAAGGGCTTTTAGGTGCCTGTTTACAGTTCAGGCTTTATTAGAAAGTTAAAGAAACCTCCTACAACAATCACACTTCGGGCTTCAAAAGCACAGGCTGTGCCTGCTCAGAGCTCCAGGGTTTCAGGAATGACAGTTCTGCAGATTACTTTCTTCTACACAATGTGATAAAATTAATGGTTTTCTCACACACAGGTAAAAAAATAATAA
Source organism: Galbula dea (assembly GCA_013399015.1). NCBI lineage: Eukaryota > Metazoa > Chordata > Aves > Piciformes > Galbulidae > Galbula > Galbula dea. The sequence goes on along the minus strand of VWZX01003383.1, from coordinate 334,853 downwards.
ATTTTAAAATAAACATTATTTATAGTTATTTAAAAGTAATAGGTATAAAAACACTCAGCATAAAATGACTTTTATGGTCAGTCTGTAAGAATATCCTCCCAATAAATAATGGTTGGGTTGAAGTAATTAAAATCTACGTGTACATTATCCTTTGAGCATAATTTTTCTCTCTTATTCAGAACATGGATCACAGACATACTAATTGATTCCTTCTAAGTTGCAATTGGTATTTTATTTGGAAAAGATTAAAGACAGAATTTGTTAGTAAAAAAACCTAGCAAAAATGAAATTAAAATAAAATGCGTGTACATTTAGTACAATACATTTAGCATCCTCTTTGTAAATAACATGCATTTTTTAATTCACTGGGACTAAAGGATCAGGTCACAAGTTTTATATTTTTATTATGGTTTTCTTTCAAGATTATTATAGTGCCTTTTGCTAGTTGCTTGCTTTCAGGGCATCTTCAGTATGATTGGGTGTCGAAAACAAAGGAATAAGCCTTATCAGTTATTTAAGCTATCTTGCACTACGACTGAAGAGATATTTTGATGATACAGTTTTCATTACTAAAATGCTATAGCATAATAAATTAATTCAATGTTGTGAACTTATCTTTTAAACACATTACTACAGAAAAATAAAAACGTTAATTATTCATTATCATCTCTCTGATTATTTGTTGTGGGTGATAATTACATTGAATGTATTTTATATCAGTAATAACCTTCTGTCTACATTTACAACATATCATATCTGGGGGGCTTGTCAAGCTTTTTCCCAAAGCCTTTTCTTTATTAAGACACAGACCTCATGAGTACATAACCTTTATGTTGAAGACTGATTTTCCTCTTTCATATAAAGAACAAATATTATAGATTAATTAATCCAATGTGATTATAATTTAATCACTCTTCTTCTGCAGTCACAAGGGGTTTGGTTATTATTCAGTGGCTCATTCATATTGTTATGTAGAATAAACGCAGTCATAAAAATATTTGTTTGTCACTTAATTCATCCAGCTAAACAGAATTCAATATCAGTAAACAAAACCCATTATTTCTCTTCCATCACAGAGGCTTTGTGGTCTTGCAGGCTCTTACTTTCCAACTCTCAACCATTTACATCTGTTCAATGTCTTTTGCTGTACAGCCTCCGTTTCCAGAACAATATACTCTGTTCCCTTTCCAAGCAACAATTAACTTGATTTTTTTAAGAGGTTGACCCAAAATTGAAGTGCAGATCCTGTGCACGCCTGACCAAGTGCAACTTGCCTCATCCCATTTTTAAAGCAATGACTTATGCATTCCACTCATGTCTAGCCTATTCCACTTGATTTTATTGTCAGTGAAAATGACTACTTATTAATCTAACTTTTCTAACATTTGCTTTTATGCCATTTCCTTAAAGTGTAGCCTGGACCATATTCCTATCACCATGGAAATCCTTTTGGACTATTTCTGTCTCAAATTCTATGAGCTTTTTGAAGGCTGAATCCTCTCAACATTTATTTTAGAAGGACAAGGGAAAAAAATATTCTTTTCATGAGACCTTTGAACAAAGTGTAATTTGAAAGTGTGAATGAAACTACTGTTTAATAACAAATGAACATCCGAGCTGCTTGGCCTTGGGACAGTGTTGTTTAATTAAATTAATCACTTTAAATTTTTTACTGAACTTTGAGAAACTAAAGTAGTAATTCACAAATGCACTAGATGGAAGCAAAACTTATGAGATACAAACCTGATGTATCTCTGTCACATCTAGAAAGTCTTAGTAAATGCACTGTTCAGACTTTGCAATGCCATGGAAATTCTATATAAAAATAAGTAAAACTGCTGTTTAGAAAGCAAATGTTGAGTATTAAAATAAATACTACCAGACTTAATTATTAATTTATTAAAATACATCTGATTCATAGTGGAGGTTGAATGTACAAGAAACATACAAATAAAATAATTTTATCAATTTGACATGAAGAAAGTCTTAGATCTGTGCAAGCTATTATTATTAACTAGCCATAAGATGAGAATCAAGTGTTTTTAAGGAGTAAAAAGGTTTCATTAGTCTATATGAATTTGAACACTGGATGTTTCACATATATTTTCCCTTAATTTCAAAACTATACTTTTCTATCCTCAAGTTCCCATCTACAGTTTTGTCTTTCACTATCATGAAAATCGAGGCAACTCTGTGGATGTGAGAAATGCATATTTTGCCAAATGTAGTTCTACCACTTTCTTCAGAAAAAGCTTATGTAGGGAAGCCAAGGTATGGATGGTTGTGTTAGGAGTTGTTGAATTCAGCAGCCCAAGAGGGGCGAGGCTGCTGCACCTCCATGCTCAGGCTTGTTCCTCCTCAAACTACCTTGATGCTGGATGCTACCTCAGAGGCAAAGCTTTATTTTTCCCTTTTTTCTAAGACACTGAAGTTCTTTAAGCCAGTGAAAGCAACTTACAGGCATAGAAACAACAGACAATATTTTCCATATGGTGGAGTTCCCTAGGCACAAATTGATTTTTCCTCCAGTTTTCTTCTCTTCTAGTGGGCTACAAGTGTGAGCTGTCAAGGAGCTAGGACATGACCTGATTATTTAAAGTTTGGGTAAAGAATATTGAAATTGGAGCAACTGCGGTTTGGGACTTTCCAAACTCTTCACTGCCTCAATACAGATGGTACATGGGTGGTCCTCGTTCTTCTCTTCTATCCTAAGCACTGGGATCAACCACAAAACTTTCCTCCTATTACATCTGAGGTTTTAGACACACATTACCAGATTACATGAGCAGTTTTTGCACAACCAGTTACACAGGCATCCTGAATTCCAAACTGCAACTTTAACTAAACTAAGCTGATCTCAGATCATGTATGATATGCAAAAATTGTTTACACAATCCTTCTAGACCTCATCAGAAGTAAGTGATAAATGCAGATGGGAAAGAAGCCAAGTTGGAAAGATCAGAAGATTTCATCAGTGGAAAAGTAAAATGATTATGTTCGAGCGTTGTATAGAAGAGGCTTCATTTACACTGGTATGCTGCTGAAGACAGAGGTTCACATCTACTGTAAGATCTATATAGAGACATTTCTTTGGAATATTGGTTTCAAACACTGAGTGCAATAGTATGTCCTTGAACTACTACTTCAGATGGTACATAAAGAACACCATCCTTCTCCTGTCCTTTTACATGTCTTTAAATGTTTGCCTTCTACATGTCTCCATTTGTCACCTACAGGATCCAGATCTGCTGCAATTTCTCAGCGTGTTCACCAGCTGCTTTTAAACACAGATTATAAAGGACAAGCCTTATATCCTGGGCTTTGGTATCAACTCCAAAACCAACATCAAATCCCAACAAGTTTGGAAATTCAGCAGCTCAACATAACCTATACTCTGTTCTGTTATTGTCTTTGCACACTTGTTATCTGGGTAGAAAACATAGTTATTTATGTAATACTAACAATACATTAACAACTTCATATTCCACCCATAATTCTCCTACACAGTTCTGCAACCAGAGTAAGGAAATTTTCTCCACCTCAGAGGCTTCATGTGCTAGATATGACAATGTAGTTGGTGAATGAGTCAATTCTCTCTCAATCTCTTTTGCTTAATATCTAATTTGCAACATGAATACAAAATTTCTATAACAAGAAAAAACAAATGACAAACCTGCATACTCAAATTCCAGTACATAATTCTGAGTACCTGTGCAAGTTATTTTCACTAAATTATTATTTTTGAATAGGAATGTACTTGATGATTGAAAGCCACCTTGGTTCAAGTGGCAGGAAAAATGAAACTGAGAGCTGTAAACTTGTAAGGCAAGTAAAGTACTTATGTGTGAGAAAATGAAAACCACATCTGACACAAACACAACATAATCTAACATCATATTTCATACCCCTCCCTTTCTTTCTGTTCTTAAGCCACACCCACTGACACACCCATGCTCAGGATGCAGGTTGTACACTCTTTGGGGTAGATTTCCTTGCCTTCAATGGAGCCATATCACACACTTTGGTGGTATGCTAAATCAGTAATTTTACTGTGCAAAGAATTAAGAGGTTGTTTACTGACAGTGAGCAGATTTTTTTGCTCTAATTCATGGTGCATTGGTACTTGAGGACGGTTCATGTTCTCCTGGTGCTCTGTGAGGGCACCTCAGTGGAGATATCTGGATTTAGGTATTTTATTTCCCCATCCTAGTGATGAGCCAACACAGCCACATTTAATGTCTGCAGCCTGACAAGGTCATAGCTTGGGGAGATATGGCTGTAAGGAAAATTGTGTTGCTTTTCAAGTATAGTTTGTTTTAAAACACCAGCATGAGAAATGTTTGCTTGTGAACATGCTTGCACAGTTCTTCCCCTTTCAACATAAAAGGGAAGCTATTGCAATGGTACAGAAAAGAATGATAAAAGTGAGGTCCCCATGAATACAAGTGGTGGCCATTTTAATAACAGTGTTTGGCAGTTACAGAGCCTTTCATCTAAGGATTTCAAATTCCTTGCAAAGATTGTTTAATTAAGGCTCACGGTGAGAGTTCTGTGAATCATCAAACCACAAGCATTTCACACCTCACTGACTTGCAACTCGGAGAAGCTCTTGATGAACATAAGCTAAGTTCCATGAGACTTGAGGGAACCTAGATCAACTCCAGTGGGTTGGCGCTGAAGTCATTTTTAAGATGTGTAAATTTAAAGGGAAGCCAGGTGAGCAATTGAGAGTGCTTTGTTAAGTGACTAATCCTTGGGAAAAACCTCCTCTTAGATACTGAAACTGCTGTACTCTTGAAGTTGGTGAGGTGCTAGTGAAATCAGTAGTGCACTCTTATTGAGAAGAATCCTTTAATTCTGTTTAGAAAGTTTAGTCTTGTTTAACTAGTACTTATTTTACGTCAGTGTAAATAAAGTTGAATGTCACTTCTCCTCCTTTTTGCAGCACTTGTAGCCGTTGTTCTTGACTCAAAGCAGTATCAGACCAAAGACCTTAGTAATGGGCCAGTTTCTCTCCTGCACACTGGATGACTTCCACAGCACCTGAGGCCTCCCAGTGACTCTCCCATTAGCCCATTCCTTCCCCCTGGCACCATTGCATCACCTCTCTGGTTATGCACCTCTCTGGAAGCTATTCATTTCATTTTCAAGAACGTTTACAGGACTATAACTGCAGACACTAAAAATCCTGATTAGTATTTTCTCTGTCTTGAGCTCTGTTGTAAAATATTCCCTGGTCATGTACAGCTTATAAAAAATGTTTTATACATAAGAATGTAGGCGCCTATTTTTTTAGTTAAAAATAATGATTTGGTTAGTCATATTTTACAGTTGCTAATTACTCTACAAATGCCATAAGCTGTCTGAATGGTAACTGCTCAGTAAAAGGTTTTGTTTTGTTTGAGATGCTAAGTAATGCAGTGTAATATTACATGTCAGGCCAATATATTATAAAATTTAAATGTATTATATATGTTCACTTCCTTCTTTCTTTCTTTTTCTTTCTTTCTTTCTGTTGTTGTTGGCTGAAGATATCAATTCCATCTGAAAGTAAAACATTCCCTTGATTTTCTCCAAACTGTGTTTTCTCTACTGTTTATTTGGATGTAAATTAAGCATAACTTTGTGGAAATTGTAATGTGAGAGGACCATTGGGCCTCTTGCTGATTTTAATGACAACGGAATGACCTGTTGGAAAACTAAAAGAAGGTAACTATATGAAATCTTTGTAACTCCTTTGATTAAGATCTTTTCTGGCATATATATGGCACACATATACTTTGCATACATATGTTGGAAATGTATGTGCCTTCACATTACTCTGCTGCATTATTGCAGAGAAATGCAAATCATGTTTTTTTTCAGCCATCACTTCATCTTCCTTTAATTTATAAACTCTCTAAATGAGATTAAAACTCTTGCTGTTGGTAGCCCAGAGCAGATCTCAGCTTGGGCACTCTGCACTTCTGCAGAGGCTGCCCTCTCCTAGAAGAAGGCATCCTACAAGTTATTTTTGTGGTATCCCCTCACTAAAACCAGAAGCAAGATCCTAGTCCTCCATCCTCACCCTCTTCCATGTTAGCAGCTCAGATCAGGTTCAGGAAGTGGCCACAGCCAGCTGGCTGAATCAGCTGCTGCAACTACTCTTCCCAAGTCTTCTCTAGTTTCTGTAGTCTTCTCTACTATGTGCTATTTGAAGAATACTTCACATCTTGTTCCCCAGACCCTCCTTTGGTTGCCTTCTCCTTCAGGCAACCTCAGCAGCAAAATGGGATTTGTAGGTTCTCTAGCAGAAGTTCATCAGCTGAACAGAAGAATCAGGTTTGATTATCATCAGCTAGCTGAGGCAGTGTTTATCCTGGACAGAGAACTGGACAATGCAATCAGTGTTTGACCCCTCTCCACAACTGTTTTACTGGCTGACTTTAGGCAAATCACCTCTCCCTCCAGTGGTCCGTCTTCCCAACACAAAGGGAGGAATTGCGTCAGTTCCTTGTATAATTCACTAAAAATGATAATGAAAAGCTCTAGATATTATTAATTCTATCAGGAATTCAAGAAGTAGGGTACTGTAACTGTTATGAAAAGCTTTCTGCAAATAATTCATTACAGATTCAGGTGTGAGCTGTGCTATATTATTCCAGAATCCAGAAAAAAATCTATTTTAAAATTATTTTCATTCAGGAGAGTTGAGCAAGCAGTGATAATAATGAAACATACCCAAGTCATAAATTACTGTGTGAGTCACACATAAGCCATTTTCAAGACATTAAGAAGTACAAAAGCAATAACACAAGAAAAGAAAGTTGTAGTAACAGAATGAAGAAGAAAAAATGCCACCAAACCACCTCTTCAGTTCAACACTCCAAATCCATTTCCCTTTTTTAATTGTTATGGGTTTCCTTGACTTGAAGACACTCCAGAGCATATGGCAATAGCCTGTGTCACACAAAGCTTATGGGTGTCCTGAATTAATCCTTTTCAAAATCAGATTAAGGACTTGGAAAGGAAGTCTCAGCTCTCTGTAGAAGACCTGAAATAATTCAAATTCCTTTTCATATAGCACCAGAAGCCCAAATTAGCTTTCACACTGAAAACTACCAGCAGCAATTACGGTTTGTTGTGAAGATGGTTCGGTTCCTGGTCAAATGTAGACCACAGCTAAGTTACATGTTATCAGATATTTTTCAGGAAAGAAAAGGCTTTAGATGATTTAAAAGGAATGAGGAAGAGTTCAGATTTTCAACAAAGATGTAGTGGCTACTTTTCATGCTAGGTGGAGCAATACTACCTTGCTAGGATTTCCAAGGGTCTTCTACTGGGAAGGTTTTGATTCAAAAAACAAAACACAAGCTATCTGCATTGCTTGTCTGGAAGAGTCATTTAAAGAGTTATTAAAGAGCAAGATAGCCTATTTTCACCAACATGGCCACAGACAGTGACTATAACTATGAGGCAGTGCTGATTCAGACGAACAACAGAGAGTTGCCTTGACATCAAGAAGGAAGATTCCACAAACACCCTGCCAGTACTGCAGAGTCAGTTCAGCTTAGATGTATCTCAGAGTGCCATGTCACTCTGATGTTAGCTGTTTGGCCAGCTCTCACCCTAGTTGAAGTTAAACTTATTGTTACTGACTTCAGCAGAGCCTATTTTACCCCTTCTTGCTCAGATCCATTTGATATCTGCATGTAGGATCCCTCATTAAAGGCTGGGTCTTATATGCAAGGAAATGTGGACAATCTCTTACGCCCACCTCTGTCACATGCAGAGACAACCACCTGTGTTTCTCAAGTAAACCAAGATCTTCACTAGTTCAGCACCCATGAATCTCATGATGTTATGCCTTGGGCCAGATTGCTCTTGCTCAATTTGGTCAAATTCTGTTTCATGAGAAAGAATATTCATAACATTCACATTGTTGTGAACTACTGCAGTCTTCAGTGTCTTAAGGAAACTATTTCAAAGGGAAGGTTGTTCTATTTTAAGATGGTCTCAGTCTTATTCTCATACTGGTTTTATTCCCATTGGCAATACCTCACAGGACCACTTTGGCACAAGATACATGAGCAAGGTATTGCCAGTATTTATGGTAGATGGAAAACCTGTAATAAAAAAGCATTTTGTTCTGCCCGCCTTCTCTCCCAAATTCCAATGAAAGTCAGATTTCCTTTGTTTAAAATTTTCTCCTTAGTCCTATTTCTTTTTTAGCATACACTGCCTATAGTTCCTATTGCCTTTAACAGGAATTTTATCTGCAAACAGGCTGTTGAAAAATGTCCAGTATTATAAATGTCTCTTAAGACAGCAGGCCATTCTGGGAACCATAAAACTTTCAAAAACAACCCTGCCCAGTAAACTCAATAATTTTCCAGAGGTTGCAAATAGCCTTTACTCCATGAATTCAAAATACCTGTGAACTCCAGCTGTCATCTACTTATTGCCAGCAGACAACAAGAAAGTTGGCTGCCCCAGCATTATAGCCTAATCTTATTGAGAACATTTAAAACATCAGAATTTGTCTTTACAAGAGCTCTTCTTCAGGTCAGGTACCAGGTCCCTCAAACTTGCCAATGAGCAGTGACATTTGAATCATTTGCACCACTGTAAACAGCATTAACAAAAATGGAGAAAAGGATATTTTGCATTATTAAAGCAGAAGACAAAGGGATTGTTAATCATGGTAAGAAAATCATGAATATATAAATTATTACTGTGTCTATATTTCCTCAAGCAATAGCTGATACAATCAGATCTTTTCAAGATACAAGGTAGATATTCAATTTAATTAAAGTAAATATCAAAAGCCAAGCAAGGTCCCCATTCAGAAAGATAACTGTATCCCTTTGTTAATAAGGTCCATGATTTAGGTCCTCAGAAGTGGGAATTAACTTCTTATCATAGGGTAATTTTTCTCTGCTTATTGCTAGCAACTATGAGAAACTCTCTAAGGTGACAGAATTCAGAAATTTTGAAATTAGGTATTTTGGATGTTTGCTGAAAATAAACCTTGTTTAAAATACTCAATGTCTGGTGGCTGTAATGATTTAAAGAAAGTGTTTCCAACACTGGTTTTCTGGGTACTATTGTTCCCAGTGTTCAATCCTTAGACCTGTCATGCAGGCAGGGGCTCCCACCTGGTCTCACCACTTCCTTGGTCTGCAGACCAGGCTTCAGACTGGGAGCGTTGTGTTGAAGTTTTTTATATAAATGATAAGGAACTGAGACATGAACAGAAATATTCTGGTGGAGAACAGTGATAACTTTGTACTATTTAATACTGCCACTGGAAATAGCTATGAATGAACACTTCCTCAGCACAGATATTTTCCTTATGAGAAAAACACAGTAAAAAACCAATTCTGTGGAGTTAAAACCATGGCTGGTGTAAGTCAAGATAGTTCCTGGGCTGCAAGTGGAGTTTACATGCAATTTACACCAGATGGGAACCTGACTTTACAAAGCAATGGCTGGAGGCTAAATGATATTCTTGAAAGTTGCAAAGCCTTGGATTATGAAATCTCTCTCAATATATTTCCATTCCAACTCCTTTCAGTATCCTTTGCTCACAGCAGTCTGAATGCAGAAGAAACATCTATTTCATTATCTCAAATAGCTTATAAATGCTTTTTAAAAATTCCATTATTTGAACACTGTAAGGACCTCAATACACCCTAACAACTGTTTGACCTGAATATATTAAAAATATTGTAATGTTTTGTTACATATCCCAAGGTAAAAAAAAAAAAAAAAAAAATTTAAAAAATCAGACTATGGCTTATTAGTTTTCTCTTCCCTGCTTCTTATAAAGGTTTATTTGACAGAGCATAAGATAGTGGTAAAATCCTAAGGTAAAGGTTAAACTCTGTTTTATTATGTTTACAGGATTTAAAGGGTAAATCAGGAAGTGCTTATTTAACAGCAAGTGAAAGTGGTGGATTAGTAACCAGACCGAGACTTAAAAGCATCCTTAATCCTTAAAATCTCTGAGGGTGAAAGGTCACTCTTTAACACCAGGTTGTGTAAAGAATGAAGCAGACAGAAGCTTCTGTTTCATCATTGCCCAGTTAATCCACTGAGGAAATGAGCAGCATTGGTTTTTGCTAGGTAAACTCCTCCTAAAACCAAGGAAACAGAGGAAAGCTTGAACAGGAAATAATTAAAATAGGTTTATTCCATGGACACAGCAGAGAAGCACAGGAGATATTTTATACTGTTTTCAAAATGACACTTCTGCAACTATTAATTGTATTGATTATATTTCCATTGCTCCTTATTTTCATTAATCTTTTAATGATTAAATTAGTGCTCGATATTTGATTTAGAGAAAGATGCAGAACAAGACAAGCATTTTCAGAGGCACGATAGGCCACCTTCAGCAGACACTGTTCTATGTTCTGTATCTTTTGGTATCTTGTGGATTAGAGAGCACAAATAGGGCTCATAAATACCCTGTCTCTTTTAAACTTATGAGTTCTGGAAAAATAATTAAATGCAGCTCTTTTATTGTCTTACCACAGTGATGTGTGTCAAAGTAATAAGTGCAGGGGAATATATTTTGCAACATTTCTCCTCCCTTACTCTCGAATCTCTACTGAGTGGTAGGAGGCAAACATTCACTAGCTTTTTCAGCTGAGATTAAAATGGGTTTTGAAGTTCCCACTAGCTAGGATAAAACATAGCTCAACAAGGCTTTTCTCTGCAAATGCAATATAAAGCATAGTATGTTATAGAAAATGTTTGGAGTCCAATAGTTAGTAAATATCCNAATATGAAAAGACAAAGCTCTCACATATTTCAGCTACTAGGGAAAATAATACTTTCAATACTAGCAGTCTTTCAATATTTATATTGAGCTTGCCTTTATTAAATCACTGGTGAAAAATAAGAGGATTCACCCAAGCTGTAGTTTCATCATATAAAACAGCACAGACATTTATCTTACAGAATTGCAGAAGTGTAGCTCCATGTAGACTGATGGAGCTGAGCTGCATTTGGCATTAGGATCTGATTTTCTCGCCTAAGGTGTTTATGACGCATACAGTTGCTAATAGCTTATGCAGTTCATTTTTTACAGAATCTGAGGTTTAAGCATAATGCTTAGTAATTCTGAAATATTACTTTTCTTTTTAAAAAATTGCAAAGTGTTTAATGTGAACTGTGCAGACTGCATTTGCAATCTGCCTTGAATTTTTCACGATATCCATCCCTACCTTTGTGGTTTTGTTTTATCAAAACATTTTCTTAATTATGCAAAAATAAGTGCAATAAAAAAGCATTTTTTAAACTAAAATGAATACTTGAGTACTTTGGGGCTGCTTTCCAAGAGATAGACACGCTCAGATCAGTAGCACAGAGCTGAAACAGCACTTCCATAATCAGGAAGACTAAATGCAGAAGAAAACATTCTTTAATGGAAATCAAGGGATCAAAAAGCTCATATAGCATTTCTTCTGTCTCCTTGGGGTTTTTTAGCTTGATTTCCTAAAGAAGTAAGATTTATGTGACTGAATCATCTAAATGTCTTTAACCCTTCTTATAGTTTTCAACCCAATGACCACTTCTGAATGATTTGACAAATGCACAGCCAGGTTCCCAAATGTCACTAGAATAAAAGACTCCATAGATGACAGAGATGTTTAAGTTACCCAACTCATGGAAAAGTTGAATCAAGTGCTTTTGAGAGTTCACAGTGGGAAGAAAACTGAAATACTTGAATTGCAAGGGAAATTTCAAAACAGAGTTGACAACCATAAATTTATAAAAAAGGAAGATTTGTTATTTCTGAAGCTCATTAAAACATCTGTTTTGTTTGTTGAATTACTACAGCTTCCTGGCCCACCAACGCACACACATATTCAGTAGTAGTAACACACAGTGCTAAGAATCAAAACGATAGCTAAACCACACTGATTACAGGCATCAAGAAACATTAGAGTTTCTAGGTGTCTGTTAATTTTCTAGGTAAGGTATAATGGCTGGTTTCAAAGATTTCATTTCAAAGCAGTATTTGAAGAAAACTATATATTATGAAGTATTTAATAAAAAAGGATAATTTTGGGAAAGAGAAAAAAATATTACTAATTCTTCTGAACAAAACAGATTGTAGAAAGAGCCAAAATAATTTCAGGGAAGCTTCTTTGGCAATTGTTTCTAATAATAAATCCTAGGACTCTTGAGTGCTTTCAAAGCACTACTACTGTAACAGTTAGTAAAGGAGAAGCAAACTAAAAACCAGGGCTCCAAGTTACAATTTTCATGGCCTGAATTCTTAAACAGATCACAAGGCAATAATGCCTCCTGATCACAGAGTTTAAATCACAAAAGAATCCTCTCATCTTACGCAGCACACTTACAATTTGAATGGGAAAGGAAGTATAAGACCACTATTTTCAGAAATAGTTTGTTCATAGTTCATAGGCTTTGAGGCAAACAGCTTGAATCCCTTTGACCTGATTTCTCTTTATGAAAAGAAATAGATAATAAATTGGTCAAGCTGCACAATGAATTACACTAGAGCCCAGTGGACAGGAAGTAAGTAGTTCTGCAGAGCTGCCGTGCTTTGACAAGCTGAGAATCAAGAAACGCTCAGTACTATCTCCATACTAAACCCACACATATAAAAACTTACTTATGTTTATAAATTACCAAAAAATAAGTTATGAGAAAGTTAACTTTACAAACATTTATCAGAGGAACTTAACTTCAGCTATGGCTCACTCATTTCTCTTGAATTTACCCCAGTATTAATGCAAAAGGATCACAGCATTTGTTAGTAATGCAATGTAGCAAAAACAGGCAACATTATGTTTCCCAGATAGAAGACTGCAGACATGATTAACAGTTAAGCGAATTCAGCATCAGATCACGCTTAGTGTTTGTGGTTTATATATTTCAAAAGAAAATCAGTTTAGAATTACAATAAAAAATACTTTTGTATGATTTTTCTACTAGTAAACAGTATCTCTTACTAAAAAGTAGTGGTTCAGAACACAATCAAAGCATATACTTGGAAAATATTCAGTTATTTTTATGTGATTTGTTGCAGTATTTATGCAATTTAAACAATAACTCACCAATATGTTTTTTATAAATTAATGATTGACATGAATCAAGAAACCAATATATTTTTTACTGGTTTACATTAATTAATAATTGAGAAGATCCCCAAAGATCACACCCAAAGACATTTCTATATTGAAATTCAGGAATGTCATAGTCCAAAACCAGTCTAAAGTTCAAAACCAAAATCAGTAGACCTTTCAGATTCTGAAAGACAACAAAAATCTCAGAAAAATTAGAAATGAAGTAGGGTTATTTACTTAAACAATTCTTATACCAATATACTGTCATTTGTATGAACAAGAGCTAATTCTGGGAATCCAGAACTGAAGGGTTGAAAATATATTTCCCATAGCAAACACTTTGCTAAAAGAGATAAATCTAGTCTCTTGGAAAGATATTATTGTCACATTTTAAAAGAACCCCAAACAATACTAAAAATAATTGGAAGCCAAATACAAGTGACCAGCATCTCAGTTATAATAATTCATCAATTTATAATTTAAAAAAATGTGCTGGCTCTCATCCTGTTTTTGAAGATGAAAAGTGAGAAACTAAACCACAGCTAAATAGTATTACAACAAAATTAATTGATCCCCAAATGCTTTTTCCAAATCTAATAACATAGTTCAATGTAATGCACTCTGGATCCATACATGCACCTTGTCCACTCAATGGCACATATCCGAGTACCCAAATTCCACTTAGACTGAGGGTCACGCAGCAGTTGTCTATGCCAACCACCCACTTCTTTCTCCAAACCCACATGGAGCCCTATTAAAATTTATGGAGCTCCATATGGGTGTAGATGTCTGCCTAGGTAAATCACTGGCAACATTAGAACTATAATTATCATTATTAGGAGTGTCTAGTACATTTTATATGCTAGCAAAATCCACCAAGTGTGCTGACAGTAATGTATGGACACAGTAACATAGTTAGTTTGAAGGGCTCGTCAAAGTCTGGTCCTTCATTTCTTTCACAGTCAACATTCCCCCCGAATTCACCAGTATCTCTAAAGCTTAGATATCTGTGATGCAACAGTAGATGCAAATAATGAAAACTGATCTTTTTTTCATGATGGCTTCTAGGCATAAAGGAGTGGAGGGACCAAAAACAATAATTTGCTAATACAGGAAAATAGATACAGAAAAAAATACCCTGTCATTAATTTGACTAGAATTGCTGGGAAAAATAAATCTTATGACCCTTGCAAAAAACCAAAATCTCCCATGTTATTCAAAGTCTTTAATTTTGGTTGTCTTAATATATTTTTCATGTAAGTCATGAAGTATGGTTTCTATGTTTATTATGGCTTACACGTAAAATCATATACAAAAAGCTTTATAGATGCTAAAGTATGACATCCTTTATTCCACCACACCCTAATAGTGAGAACAATAATTCACTCATAAAGATTGATAGCTTGCATTTGTCTTGAAGTTGTCCAATGATTGCATGAGAATTAAAATAAAATTATCTTCTCACCAAAGGAGTTAGTTATCCCTGCAGGCCAGGGCTGAGGTTGAGTTGTGATGAGTCATGCATGGGGAGGATCTCTAGCTTTCAATGAAATTGGTAACTTCCTTGCAAATTAATTTGATCACGCCTAACAAAAATCTCTGTTCACAAAACATGGAGGTCTAAAAATAGAAGATACACTATTCAAGTCAACAGAAATTTCTATATTTTCCTCTCCCTCCACGCACAGTTTTGGGCAGATAGAGGAGGAAGTGTCTCTAGAAGAAGTGACAGAGAAGTTGTTCCATGACTTCTAAGCCATAAGTTGGATTCTCAGCATGTATGAATTCATACAATGCCTTAGCTTGAATAGAGCTACACTGAGTCACACTGACATGGTACCTGACCAAAAGTTTAGGCTCTTCCTAATAAAAAGAGTGAATTAGAACTTTTGAAACAATTTGGCTCCAAGCAATGTTTCTTACAGGTAAGATTTATGAGAACAATAACAACTACTGGAAATTTTAATTCAAAAATTCATTAGCAGTCCATAGTAATCATGGTCCTTTTCTTCCTTTTCCAGACAGCATAAAAGCCAAGTCTGCTTGAACAAAACAAAGGATCTTCCCCTTTTCTGAACTCCGTATGTGCAGCAAGTCTTGGCATTGTCTGCAGTGGAGGTTTTGAGCTGAAAAAATTCAGTCACTGCTTCTGGTTTAAAGAAAGTGTTTGACACTCCAGTATAACCTTCCCTTTGCTGAACTTCATCTTCAAGATTGCAGAGGTTGCTCTGTTTCACTGCAAGCAGGTCATACCTGCTATGATAGTGCCAGCAGATTCTTCCCTGTCTGTTACCTCTCACTTGGGGGTAGAGAGGATGTTGCATTTCTTCTAACCTTTACACTGAAACCTTGACCAGCCATGGAAATTTCTCAGTTGGGACATTAATTGAAGCTTGTTTGTTGTGGGCAGATTTGTTCTGAACTTTCACAGAATCACAGTCTCACCTGGCTGGCACTTCTTATTATCTCAAATACAGTGTTGTGACAAAGGACTAAGTTCAGTGCTAGGTAATGAGTTATAAAAGATTCAATATCAAGACATAGCTCATTTATTTCCCCACATCTGACTAAGGTTTAAAGACTTAATGAATGCTGGAGAGTTTTCTTTGATCTGGACAGATCAACAGATGGATAAAAAGAACTATATGCTAATATCATACACACATCATTGAGCATACTGTGCTTATAAAAATACAACATTTTCTAAGAAAGGCACTCTTCCTATGCTGTAATGCATCTGTGATTATCTGGAAAGTATTCATGACTATCTACTCCAAAAGTATGGCTTATCTATAATTTAAACTGAAGAAGACTTTCCTTTAGGCAACTCAGACTTTGTGACGCATGAATAAACAGCTCTGGCTGTGCCCGATAGTTTACCACCAGTACTAGAGCCGCTGCAGCATTTTCAACTCCCTTAAAATAGAGAAGGTTTTCATTTATAATACTCAGAGGAAAACAACCTTGTTTTTTTAAAGGTAGGCTAGCAGTTTTGTGCTAATCATTGGCAGATAAGCTCTTTTTTCATTCTTCTCCAGATGGGATGCCACAACATGCTGAGATGAGGAAGGAGAGGCACAGGGCTTGGAGGAGGCAGTGTGGAGTTGGACTGTGAGCACAAGGCTGAATTGCAAGATATAGCAAAAACCTCAGGAAATCCTTGTCTTGTTCCAGGCCAACTTTGCCTTAGAAGTAAAACATCCCCCTCACTTTATTACAAAGCACCCAAGATATGAAGCACTGGCAGTACTCACAGGTGGCACCTAGGCAATTTAACAGCATCATTAAACTATGAGAATTAGAATTTGATTTATAATGATGACTAATCCAATAAAATGGTAGAGCAAGTCAATATGCAGGCTCAGAGACTTCTCCAATTTTTTTACCCCCCAAGTACCTTGATGTTGCAGTCATCATAAAGCATTCCAGACATGTCATGCTCAGTGGAAACTATGGAACAACAAACCTTCACGTGTATCCTTGTAGATATCAGGTCATTCTTCGTCAGAGCTGTGTAAACCTGTTTACAAGATCAGCATTTTTGTGGTATCAATGAAAGGAGGGTGGAAAAAAAGACCCTGAAATCCCAACCTCTTGATCACAGCATGTATGAAAATAGTTCCTAGTAAGAAGGATATTTTTACATAGAAGTGGTAAACTTTCAGGTGAAGCAAAAAAAAAAAAACCTCCAAAAACCCAAGAGTTCAAATCCTTGTAAATTGACATTGCTATGCTGATTTATGCCCACTGAGAGCTGTCCCTTCATAATTTGTTCCAGGTTGGAATTTTACTATGGAGAAATATGCACATTCTTGTAAAGCCAAGGAAAAATACCCCCATCTAAAAGGATAGTTTCCATGTAGTTCTATTTTTTATTATTTTAGATATTTTAGGTTATGTCTTGCAATCATCCTATTTATGGGATCAAAAAGAAGTAACCCAGATATAGGAATAAAGTTAGCAAAGTCATTGGTCCAGACAGGACTCAGGCTGCTAAGTAGATGATGATTGATATTGGACACATTTCTTTCTTGGCAGGGAGTTTTGGCTTTCAGCTACACTGTGCTGACATCAGGCACATTAAAAGTGAACCCAAATATCTGCTGAAATTCACAGAGATGTTGAAACATTTTCAACTCTGAAGCCAAAGATGTGTCAGCTGGGAAAGCTGAAGTCTACCTTCGACTCCTTTCATTCTAATTTGGGGAAGAAATGCTCAGCAAACTTGTCAAGTTTAAGCAAGCTTTTTTACAACCCACTTCTCTATTTTCTTGTGGCAGGAGTCCACCAGCAAGAGTCTTCGTAAAAGCAGTAGAAAGGTCAGTTGTTGCATGACTTTGCCAGCCCTCTATACAGTTCCAATGTACAAAAATGGTTTCAGAACCCTAATCTATATTTCACTTTCTGTATCGTGCAAAGACGACAAGTTTTAGGCCCATCTTTTGCTGAGGCAAGTGATTTCCAGAGAGAAAGCCTTCTTGCTCAAGAGACGTATTACAGAACAGAAGCATACTTATCTTTAGACAATCTCTTCTCTCTTGCAGGACTCTATAGCTTCCTATTCTCACTTCAGTTAATAAATTTTCTGCTTTCAAGTTTCCCTTCTAGTGCCACTGTATTCAAGTCCTGATCAGACCCCATCAATTGTCTGCTGCACCATGAGATGTTTTAGGAGTTCCAGTAGAGAAAATACAGTAAATACCTGGAAGCTTTCAGACTAAGAAACCACAAGTCTCGATGTGTGTGCTGCTTAACCAAAAACAGTATTCAAGTTGTAACTGGTTGCTCAGTTGGGTGTCTGTGGTAACACAGATTTCTCAGTTTAGTTATTTTGCTCTTTGGTGGGCAGGTTGCATGTGGGAGTTCTGCTGCCTTCCATTAGTTCAAACACTATCAGGGTTTTAAGAACTTGCTATTTCTTTATAAGCTTTGGAGAAATTAACCTATACAGCCTTTTAAGACACTACCTTTCAAAGACCCAACAAAACAACTCCTTTATGCTTAGTGGATAGTTTTGTATACACTGGAATGATGACAAAGGAAACTGCTTGTCCCTGAAAATGTCTTTTTGGAAGAGCACAGCATTGCCATAGTTTTCATGTAGGTACTTTGTATTTTTATTATTGATTTTTCTCAACTTAATTATCCAGTTTTATATTTATTGGCTTCAACTGAGTGTTTGCATTTTAATGTTATAATGAATCATTTGTTCAATATTTATTTTTTTATACTACACCATGGTTTCTATTTTAAGTAGTTATTAAAGCAGGTTGAAAAAACAGTTACAGAACAAATTCTAAATGATGAGCATGTTGATTCAATTAAATTTTCAGATCAAAATATGTTTTGGAAGAGAACAACATTATAATTCTTTTTTGCTCAGCATGGATGGAGTTTCTGACGTTTTTCCAAAGCTTACAGGCAGACTCAGACAATACTGTGCTATTGCAGCCATGTCTGGGCCAGGCTACAGTAACTCGTGGTGGGTATTCACTAAGTTACATCAGGGCAAGAGCCAGGTCTGCAGCTAGAGCTCATCAATGAGTCCTTACAAAATGTTTCCTGCACTGCATGAGGTTGCACTGAGACCCCAGTTCC
This sequence comes from Galbula dea, assembly GCA_013399015.1. Classification (NCBI taxonomy): domain Eukaryota; kingdom Metazoa; phylum Chordata; class Aves; order Piciformes; family Galbulidae; genus Galbula; species Galbula dea. Next base: position 316,170 of record VWZX01003383.1, on the reverse strand, counting down.
AAGTTCGTGTAATAAGGCATGTAGGAGTTTCTGGAAATACAGTTCCACAGAGAATTTCTATTTGAGATAGAAATAGAAATGAAATTTCAAAAATAATATCTTACTTTGAACTATTTAAACATTTCACTGTTTATACTTTCATTAGGATCTGAAAAGAGAGTAAAGATCATTGAAGCAGTAGCAGTTTGGTAGGTTTTTTTAAACCTGGTCCATCAGGAAGAAAATAGAGATGAGCTGCCTATATGAAGAAAATTTCACAGAATCACAGAATCATTACGGTTGGAAAGGACCCTCAAGGTCATCTAGTCCAACCGATAGCCCTACACTACCCTTACCCCTAAACCATCCCCTGAAGAAACACATCTATCCTCTTCTTAAAAACCTCCAGGGATGGTGACTCCACCACCTCCCTGGGCAGCCTATTCCAATACCTAACCACTCTTTCAGTAAAGAAATTCTTCCTAATATCTAATCTAAACCTACCCTGGCTCAGCTTAAGCCCATTCCCTCTAGTCCTGTCACTAGTCACAAGGGAGAAGAGGCCAAAACCCACCTCCCTAGAATGGCTTTTCAAGTAGCTGAAGAGAGCAATAAGGTCTCCCCTCAGCCTCCTCTTCTCCAGGCTAAACAAGCCCAGCTCCCTAAGCCTCTCCTAAAGATATTTTGTGTTAACCTTTCACATGAAGTACCTCAGACTGTACAAAGAGCAAACATAGCCTAAGCACCCTAAGAGTGGTGCTAGTCCTCATTTAGAAGCTATTCAAACAGCAAAGTATGATTAGTTGAAAAACAAGTTTAAAGGTTTCCCTGTAAGAATCTCATCCAAAGATGAGACAATATGTGAAAGTACATATATTGAGATAATATTTTTGTTCATGTTGTGAGATGGAAGAAATTCAAAAAATGACAAATATTTTGTGTGGCAGGAGCATGAGATAGTTACTATTATTCATATACTTTTTTCTTTTTCAAAAAGCATCAAAAAGATTTGCTTGCCAACCAATTTATACCAGGAGAAGAAACAAACGTTGACCTTATTGTCAGAAAATGGACAGATATAGGCACATTTAAGCTGACCTCTTTAGTTACTGGAAATGTTTCAAGCCACATGGAGAATACAGTGCATATGAATTAAGATGTGTACTAAGAAAAATGGGAAAAGAGACACTGAAAGGTAAGACATTGTTTAATGGGTTGTGTAATCTAATAGTTCATGTCATGTGATCTAGAAGGTGGATTTTGCAAGTTTAAGGTATCAGTATAAGAAAGTAGTACAAAATGAATATTATAGTCTTCAGTGGTGATACCTACAGTGAATAAATAGATGTAACTTTTAAGGAAGGAGTTCTTAGGAGCTCAGCATTACTACTGAATCTGAGCTGAACCTCTTGGGGAAATATTTTCCAGAAGCAACAAATTTCTGGAGAACACATCAACACTTAGTGCAAACACAGAATAGAAAGAACTGACTGCTGGAAACTCAGAAGTCCCAAAGCAAACTAGAACAGCTTGGATCTGAAGACTTATCTGGTGGGAGATATGGTTTGCACACATAATTTGACATCAATTAACCCAAGCAGTCATTCGCTGCTTGCATAGCTCAAAGTCCAGGCTTTGACCTATGCAGAACCTGAGGCACAGCTGTGTCTTATGAACCAGTTGTCCACCAATCATTTCATGGTGGGAATGGGAGGCAAATAAATATCTTTTGCACAAAAAAAATTACTTTTGTGACCTTGGAGTTTTTCTGAAGAAAAGTTCTATTCCAACAACCTGGCATTTCCAACCAAAAGACAAGGAAACCTCCTGCTTTCCTCCCAGTCCAACCATTTAATATAAAAATGTTACCAACAGAAGAGTCAGTAAATGCTAATTCTTACCCTCAGGTCTTGATCAGCTCAGACTTGGATACGAGATTAAAATTTGCCCTAGAAAGTGAAACATTTGTGAATTTGTATGACTCATTCTGCACACCTAGAAGTCCCAAACACAGAATTAACTAACAGAGAACTTTCAGAGTTGGTTTAACCACATTATCATTTTTTTGTGGTTACATCTCATCCTTTTCCCCTTCCTTGTTTTCCTGAACAAATTCTGTTCTAACCCAAACCAGGACACTTTTCATGACCACCATTCAGGTTACAGTCTTTCAGAGGTGAAAATGGAGCTCTTTTATAAGAAAACACAAGCATACTTTGTGTTTGTTGCCCTTCTGTAGGACAAAGAAATAATATTAATGGTATTGATATGAGTTAGATTTTTCTATTATCTATTTACAAGTTATATGGCTGTTAGTTTTGATATACAAGTTTGTCTCTTAAAATAAAAACAGGTAAACAGATAACCCCCCCATAATTAACTGAAATCAAATTTCAAGATACTAGATGCCTAGTATACCAGGTCCCTCAACAACTGGGCCTCAGCAGCCTTCATCACCATTGATCTTACTGTCTACATCAAGAAATAAGGAACTGTATAAAAGCAAGCTTATAACTAGTTAAGATGTTTTCAGTGTATAAACAAATTGTTCCACAGGATCTAAAGCCATTTGCTCCAGTAGGTGGAACTCTTGGTAGTCACTATGTGGGAAACAGATCAGCCCTTCTGATCTTAACACATCTTCCTTGCTCACAAGTAGACACAATACAGGTATCACTAATATTTGCTCTACTGTGTAGTTTTTCCACCCCAGCAACAGTAGCCACCTCTGTGTTCTCCAATAGCGCCTGTGATCTGCAAGTTTCCTTCACTGATCTACATCAGCGAACTCCATAGCATGACTATTTCAGCATCCAGCATCATGTTTAATTTGATGACAGTCTTGGCTAGAAATCTGAAAAATGGAATTTCATATCACAAGGGAAACGAAGCACATGAGGGGTATTTACAAAAAAACAGTGTATGGAAAACAGCTAAATTTTGGTTAAATAAATAAATAAAGGACAGCTATAACAAGCTGAGTTTGAAGATAGTTAAACCTATCAGTAAGTCTTTGAACACTATAAACTGTCTGAGATATGCATATGCTGAAATTAATTTACTGTTCCTTTACCCTCATCTCTTCCTTTCAATGCAGAAATAACTGCTTTGTGACTCAGTTTAAATTACAAGTTTCAACATGAGGATAACTCTGTACAAACAAATGAAGAAACTAAATCCCTCTCCAAGCATAAGACGGTATTTAGTTGTGCAAACTGTCTGTTGTTCCTTCCTCAAACAATGACAAATGTCCATGTTGGCTTCTCAGTATGTTGCCACACCACAAGGAAAATGGTAAGGTCACAGCTGAGGTCACGGCAGAGCTAGGCTGGTTCTGCACCAAGAAAAAAGGGGTTTTAAAGAACTGAAGTTGTTTAGTGCAGGGTGTGTAGGGAAGGAGAATCAGCCATCAACTCCTGACAGCCTGTGGAGTCAGAGCTCCAGGAGAGCAGAGGTGAGGAATCCTGCTGCAAAAGAGCAACCCCTTGCTGCATCCCTCCTCTCCTCCACGGGTCCCTTCATCCTGGCTCATCCTGAGCTCGCAAGAGTTGCCATACGAAGAAGACTCATTTCGTTGCTTGCTCTCCCTACAACTCTACTAGCTGTCTGCCACACCAAACATCTGCCTACTTTGTAGATCACAGAGCTGGTCTCCAGAAGAGCTGACTTTTACCTCACAGCATCTCTGTCCTGACTGCCTGCTACACTGAGATACAAAAGCAAACTAAAAGGAAGACAGTGTCATATGTTTGTACATAAATATGAATACAGTCTTCCAGGCAGACTACATATAATAAAAGTTTATGTTGGGTCACAGTTTGTTCTTGCAGTGTTTTCATACCTACTAATCGATATCATTCAGAAAAGAATAGGACTGATTGAAAATATATATCTAACCAGAAAATGTCTCTATGAAATTAGTAGTGCACCAGCATCATTAAGCATTATCTCAACACAAAAGTAGTGATTATGTCTACAACTTTTCCTCCAACTTATTTTTCATATAATTCTTCCTACTTTGTTTCTTTGATCTAAAAGTATTGAAGGAAAAAGAGAAAAGCAGCAGAATCAGAACAGCAATAAAAAAAAAAAAAAAGAAATTAAATGCCCTTAACCTTCCCATTATAACCTTGACATCCTGAAAACCTGACTATCATAGTGATGGAAGAAGTGCATAAAATAATCTGGGATGTAAACTCTCCTGCAATATATGTATTTTTGCCACTATGGTCTTGTGTCCTCTATGGCCACAAATTCTGTCTTATCCATATTAGGAGTTGCAGGGGAAAGAAATATCTTGTCTTTGTTCTTTGGTTTCTGATGAACTATTTCACATTTCCCTCCTGTTCTGTCTCCAGCCATTCCCAGAGGGCAGCTATGGACCAGATGTGAATGAAGCAAGTCACAAATATGACCATAAATACTTCACCATGCAAATGCAATTTCTTTAGCCGCATATAACAAAATGCTGTGCATGTCAGACTGCTCATTCACACTCCAGCTTGCAACTAATCACCACTAATCAGAGTGATCAGATTCACACTTCACTGAGCTTTCCCAGATTTATGCTGCAGAGGGCTTGGATTTCAGCAGTCTGAACAGCAGAACACACTGCTCTATGTATTGTCTGTACTCATAAGCAGGGAGTAGGCAGCCATATGGGGCTCTGAGGAGAAAGAGCACTGGAAGTGTAAGGCAAACTTCAAAAAAAGAACAAATTGATTCCTGATGCCATCTTCTCCTCTTAAACTGGTGAAGGATCCAGAAAATAAAGCAGCGCCACTCTTCATCACTTTCACATGATAAGTGGAACAACAACATGACATTGCCTGATGTTACCATATATTTTATGTAAAAATTATTTGGTTTTGATAAATCTCTTGTAAGACTTTGATCTTCAGGTATCATAAGTCATATTACAGAGGAATTTATTTAATTTAGAAATCATCTGAAAAGGCCTAGCACATTTGTTTCTGCACCCTTATGAAGGAGATCTCTAAACGAAGGATGTAGAAACATATGAATGCTGTGTAGGATCTAACTGCATATATTTATTTGTTCAGTATTTTTTTAAAAAATCATAAAAGAAGGAGACAATTTAAATTGCTTTTCTTTAAGCAGCTATCATATACAAAAGGTACATAATCACAGAATAATTAGAGTTTCTAAAGTTTTTGGGTTTGAGTGAAGCATCAATTGAGGAAATTGCTGGAAACAATGAATGACCCAAAGGCTATGAGACTTCAGTAACCTTCACATATGGTTTTCTTTGGTTTAGAATCAATTGGTAGGCTCAGTCTGAGATCACTCTCTTTCACCTCTATTCTAATTGATTACTTACATCATCTACCCCATAATAAGCCAAAACTTGAGCATTTCATCTAAATATCCTTTGCAGGTAGCAGAAAAAAGTGGTGTTGAAAGACAGCTGAACACCACTTCTGTGTTGTCGGTGGGAGCTGAACTAAAAAGACTGACTCAGACAAGATGGTCATATTTTTTGTTAGCTAAGTGAGACAAGTCTCAAGTTGTCTGTCTTTAAAAAGTAAAGCGCACGACAAATTCAGGAGAGTTCAGTGGTGCAGATACTGTCTTGGGCAAATTCTCTGGAAAGAAAAACAGTAATGATACCCATCAAATACCACCTGTCAATTACCTATAATTTTAATATGTTAAATACTGGAGCTGTCTGAAGACTAAGGTTTGTGAAGAATCTCTACATTTGGGGAGAAGGAGGAATGTTGCACTTTCTTGAGAAGTAAAAGTAAGACTTCAGGGTTCTCCATTTTCAAAAAGTTCTTTCATTTAATTTGTTTCCAAATTATGAACATAAATGCTAAAAGAACATTTGCTTTTATTTTCAAATTTTTCCCTTGGAAAAAGTTTATAAACAAAATTTCCTCATTACATAGGTATTTTGTTTAATAAAGCAGCCTGTTTCTCTGGGGAAAGAGGAGCACAGTGAAAAACATTTATCTTCCTCTGAAATACAGGTGAAACACACCCATAACATAGAAGTGAGAAACATCCTTATGCTTAACAAGAAATATCCCAGACCTGTATAGGGATTAATATCCTGTATCTGGTATTTATCTAGGTATGATATGTGAACTTATGCTATCTTCCCAATATGACTTGAGTGATTCTTAAATCTTTATTGAGCCATGATAACTATAAAATTACCAATTTTCTCTCCAAAAGTTCAGGAAATATTACTGAATGTGTAAACTGCTTATTGCACTTATGTAGCAGTTATGTGTTAACAGAGCTCCTTACTGTGCACAAGTAGAGGCAAATCTATCAAATATTTTCAAGCTGATGTATAAGTTATGGCATCAGAGCTGTTTAATCACCACCACTGACCTTTTACATTCTTCTATATGTTGCTATGCAAAGGATGATTGTATACTACATTTTTCATTTTGAGGGTGTGAATTTGATATTTCTTCTGCTTTGAGGTGTGAGAAAAAAAGCAAAATGAAGTGAACCAGAATAAATGTCAAATTTCAAAAGTAAATTACATCATACGCACATAGAAGTGTTTTTCTTTTCTACTTTTTGCTCTTGGTAGTGGTTAAATACCAAAGTGAAAACAGTCATTTTAATTTTTAAAAGTGGAGCATTTCTGTTACAAAACATTTAACTACACTCAAATGCTCAGTTTTAGGTTTCCTTTTTTTTTTTCTTTCAATTTATCTCCTGATGCCATACATGAATTTAGCCCTTAGCAAATTATCAACTTCCAATGGAAAAACAGTCTGCATGAAACACAGATATTTTTCAGAACTGACCAAATTGATCATTATTGTCATGGACACAAGCTACTAGTTTCCTAAGGAAAACTGTTAATTATCTAATACAATTGCTAAGGATTTACAGGAGGACAGGAATGGGGCACAATGAGACATGATGAGAACAGGTTGCATTCCCCCTCCCATGCACACTTGAGCCCCAGGGAGTGCTGGGAGTAGATAGGCCCAGGCAACAGCAAAAATCAGGTGGATAACTTCAAGGTTGCCAGGAGACTACACTGATACGCTGGCTATTTGGCAGTTCATTAACAAAGGGAGGTTAATTAGAAAAAGCAAGTGTTTTCTCCACATTGAAACCATCCAACAGATATGCTGCCCCAAACCCAAGGGAGAATTTGCTCTTCAAGAGACACACAATCCAGATAATCCTAAAAGCATTCCCTGTACGCCATAGCTTATGCACATATCCTACCCGCCTGATGAGCCACCTCCCAAAAACCTAGAGGATGACCTCTACAGTCCTCAGCAGCATCTACTGCACCATACCCTCTCTGGCCAGAGCTGTGCAGTACGCAGCACAACAGTACCAGCATCCACAGACGGAAAGGTCACAAATCATGAATACCAGTTTAGTAACTTATGCCAGATACCAACTCCCAAAGAAATCCTCACCTTGTATGCAAGTCAGTACAGTGTTAGACCTATCCATCCACTGGCCAGACTGATGGCTGACAACATTCTCAAGCTGGTCACATCATTATGTTTTAAGGTTATGTGAGTGAAGTGCTAAAAGTAAGGAGGCCTCCTTCCATTTACCCAGATCTTTTCTTATCGGAGATACCAAGACTCCCTTCTGGATAGTCAGAACTCAGCTCTGACAACTGCTGGGAGACTTAGCCTCACCTAAATTAGCCACTAATAAAGCATCACAAGCTCTCACCTTCTCCACACTGCAGAAGTGGCTCTAGCACTCCATATATTGACTAAACGTGCTAATGACCCACTCTAATTATATCTGTCAATGACCCCTGCAGATATAAGCTAATGATGTCTACTAACGAATTGCAGCTGAACTGCACCTTCTGCTCATTAAGGGCCAAAGTCCACAACTTTACTGCCTTTAGGTAGAGTCTTAGTCTGTCTGCTCTCCCTGCTATTAGCAGAGCAACTTACAGAAGAAAAGTACTTAAGACAGTGGCAGAAATGACACGTGTAGGTTAAACAGAGGGTTAGCTTTTTCCACCTGTGGTGCTTTCAAGTGGTACCTACCTCCAAAAGGAAAAGATGATCTTCTGATTAACCCAAGGCATGAGAGGCTTCAGCTAGGTCTGTGCTCTGTCACAAATGTCTTGTGCTGAGATGTCCCTCTTCACATCAGCTGAGTTTCTCCAACTGAGGCTAATATCTTGTCAAAAGTATTATGTTATTTTTTTGAACATGAGATACAATCAGTAATGAATCTCTGAGCCAAAATATATGTAGGGAGAAACATAGGACCTGTAAGATGGTGGAATATTTTTGTGGTGGAGTAGTTTTTTGTTAGTACTTAGTATGCTAAACAGAACCTGTACAAGATATGGTTGATTTTGGTTTTTTTAATCATTAGAAAGACAATTTATAGAAAGGATTGAAAGTGAGTGGAAAGTTGGGAAAAAGCCAATATATCACGATCAAATAGAAAAACTATCCAAAGGCTCTGTTATACTGCCTTGATAAAATGGATTTCTTTCCAATCCCGGTGGCTTTCAGGATACCTCTTGTTAAATATCCTGTCTTTTGGCTCCTCAGTCATTATATCACTGTTAGATTTAACCTCTACCTATGACTGCTCTCAGAGCAGGGCAATGTGCCATGAAGTTTACAACCTCTGGACCATCACATCTAAATTCAGCAGAGTCCATCAGGCAGAGACCTGAGCTGATGTTGTCCACAGTGTGGTCATCCCAGTAAACTAATTGCAGCTTTTTAATGCCTGAGGAGATGTGGACACACCACCATTCCCTATGCCTACTTTTGGTAGCATCAGCCTCCAGAGTTTTGTGTGCCCAAGGGGGCAGACATACTGGAACATGTTTATTCCTTCTGGACAAGGTGCTCCTACTTGTATTTTGCTAATGATCAAGTGTGCAAGGAAGAGTTTTATTCCTATTCATTATTTAAATGAATGAAATCCACAGCATCCGAAACACATGGAAATAAGTTTTTCTTCCACACAGCCTTTTCAGTTTAAGTTCTGCCATTTCACTGAATTAACCCTGTGCTTTTCTAATACTGGTAAGTCAGGTGACTGAAACTTCTCTGTAGTATAGCTGCATAAATGTGAAAATGAGAACACAGGGGGCTCTGCTCTCCAAAGGCAGAGAGTATATGGCTGGCCAATCACATAGATAGGATATTAATATAGAGCTAGTAACAGTGTTTATTTCAAAGTGTATAAGCAAGCAGGAATGGTAAGGGGGGAAATAAGCTAGAAAGCTCAGAAAACAGATATTTATTGTGCTTCCCTGCCATAAACATTCCAACAGCCCTGCCTTGGGATCCTAGTACCATTATACAGCTAATATTGCTTGATTACCCATGCACCACCACAGCTTCAGCCTCCCAAGAACTGAAATCGAGTTTTCTATTCTTAGCTCGTGGTAATTTAAGCTCATTATGGAGGTGCTTGTATTCCATGAGCACAAGAGATAAAGGAAGCAATATAACTTTAATGAACAGCTGAAATAGCAACCACAGCAGGCTCTATAAAAAACAAAATAAAACAAAAAAAAAAAGCCCCTTTTCTCAGATGTTGTCTTGATTTTTGTCCCATAAGTCTGAGTAGTTAGTGCTCTCTGTATGTTTTATAAAGATATTCACACACACGTACTTAATGGAAGCAAATATGATATGCTATTTAATATGAGTAGATACATACTAGCCTGGAAGGTAGAACCACTCAAATTGTGGAAAAGAAATAAAGGAAAACTGCTAGCCTAGATCCAGGACAAATACTGATGAATAATTAAAATAATACTCAGCTTAGGTTAGGTAGCTATAGAGGTTTTCTTTTTACATAAATAAATGTCTTGTGTGTTTAATGACTCTCACTTAGACTGAAGAAAATGGATGAATGCAGATGTAACTGTCAGAAGCATTAAGTGGAAGAGTAAATGCAAAGCATTTTTGGTTCTTTCTGTTAAATGTTTGCATACCCCAGATTATTGATTGGGTGGTGCTTTTCTTTCACTGCTATTCATTAAAGCTCTAATCAAATGATATGGTCAAATCCTGCAGCCCCCTTGGAAGCAGTGATTGTGTTTGCTGATCAAGAAGTTCAGAGGGAAGGTGAAGTAGGCAGAAACCACAAGGTTAGAGCTACAGCTTTGAGGTAACCATCATCTTTCAGCAAGGATGGCAACTAAGGACCACTTACAAAAATACCACATAAATAACCAGCTACCTGCATTCAGGACAAGTGAAAGGCAAGATCTGGAGGCAGCTGCATGTCAAGGGTTAGGGCTGGACTGACCACTAACCCAGTGACAGACACCCTCCACTATCTGCTCTTCCCCTCCCCCCACCCACATGGAGGGAAAGGGAAGAAGAGAAAGAGAGACTTGTGGAAAAAAAAAAACAAAAACCAACCAAACAAACCCCTCCAAAACCCAACAAACCAAATAATAACCAAAAAACCCCAACCAAACAACAACTAAAAAGACCCCAACCAACAACCAAAAAAACCCCAACCAACCAACAACAAAAAACCCCAACCAAACCTAAAACTACTTTAATGAAAATAATAACAATAGGTGAAATAAATATACAAATACATGCAGAACCAACCCCAACCCCTCCTTGATGGCAACTATGTCACTGTCCCCACTCATACTGCAACAGGAGGCCTTCAGCAGCAGATGGGAACCAGATTCGAGGGGTTGGACCCTGGAGCCAGATTCAGAAACAAGAGAGAGAAAGAGAGAGAAGAGCAAGAACAGCAAAGAAAGCAAGAGGAGCAAGAAAAGAGAGAAAGAAGAGGGAACTGACCTTCAGCTTTATATCAAGTATGAGGTATATGGAATGGAATACCTAGTTTTCAGCTTAGGGTCACCTGTCCTGTCTGCTCCTCCCTGTAGGTGTAGACTTTTACTTTGCACGCCCCCAGAATAAGACACAAGATTCTTCAGTGGCCCTGGTCTGCATAACAATTCTTGGCAGTAAATCCAAACATTAGGCTTTATTACTGCTGAAAGTAGGCAGTGTTTGTAAAAAATATGCTGCCAGCTTCAGGAAATGCAGTTACTTAGTGGAGCTTCAACTGGAAAGCAAAATCACCAAACAGAATCAGTTGTGTTCTAACCCAAACCAGGACACTGTGGAAGAGGACTTCCTTTTTCTTAGCATTAAAATTTGTCCTTCTGTTTTGAATACCTATCTCACAAAATAGTCACATATAGATGTTCAGAAGTTAGTGTAACTGATCAGAATATGGTAATACTTCTAAATAAATTTGGAGTTTATATTTGGTCCAAATATTTGTAGTTTCAAAACAGAGCAGTTCTTCATTAACTTATTTTTCCCTAACAAAATAGTTATCCTGCGGCTTTTACATGGTTTTCAGTTTTCTTTTGGCACTCAGTCATCATTCCTTTCAATAAAGAAAGAGCAGAGAAAGGAAGAGTAAGTAGAGAAAAAAATCAGCTTAGGATAAAGAGAAAAGCACTCCAACACTTTGACAATTAAAAGTTTACTGATTCAAAATACAAGGACTATTCTGCTGAATAAACTCTGTCTGAAAAGATTCTGAAATTGGTACATAATTAAAATTCAGAAAGTATTTAAACATAATCATTCCCATGGCCCAGGACCTTCTCATAATAACTACCTATACAACACCTGTGAATATCCCTGCACAGAGTTAAGGTTAAATTTATCTCAGAGCTATACTTTCCCCTTTGTATTTTGGGGGAAGGACTCCTAGATGATTGTATATGGACACTAAGTTTTGTAGAGGCTCATAATTATCAGAGCACTAATTTGGAGTGCTTTTATAATAAATCTTATCTGATATTTAAGTTCACATTTTCAAAGTTGGCAGGAATTAAATTAAAAACAAACAAACAAACAAAAATGACTCCAACCAAACAAAAAACCCCTAACCAACCAACCAAACAAAAAAACCCTAACAACCCACATTTCTGGACCAAAATATACTAAAGAAAGTAAAGTTTCAACATTTCTCTGAAAAGATTTTTGTTCTTTCATTTGAAAGAGAAAAGAAGGAAACTTTGAGACAAGCATTCTCCAGCAGCAGCAACAACAAAGTTGTTTTCTGAAATGTCCTGCTCTGTGTTGGACAAGTTACAAGGCAGAACTTCCTGTCAGCTTTTCTGTTCACCCACATTCCTCATTTGTGCAGGGAATATTCTGTGATTCTGTGTGAATGTCATTGCTGTCAAAAGATAGGCAGGCTCAAGTCCACCAAGAACTAGGTTAATACCTGAAGATACCTGAGGCTTAGCAAAGAATTGTCACTAACATTTTAGAAATGTTGGTTTTCTACCTAGATTAACATTGAAGATTCAGTTGGGGCAGAGAGGGGAAGAGGAATAGCATCTGGAAAATTATAATAGAATCCTGTTTATGAATCTATCACTGTGGCTTTAGCTAGAAAGACTACCCTTATGATCCACAGCACCGAGCATATTTTTAAAGGCTTTACATTTGCCACTGTGATCCAAGACAATGAGATGAACCCATAAAAACAAATGTATGGACAATCTTCTTTCATTACCTGTTGTCCACTCAGTGCTCTGGCATCTGAGAGACGCAGGAAACTATTTCTGTATAATAAAGGAGATGTAAATTGAGTTCCCTGACACATGACCTGAAGGTTGCTATGTTTGTCACTGGATAAGAGTTTTCCAGGGAGCTGTTGTGCAGCTGTTGCACCACAGAACTGGATCATAAAATATACCTCTGTGCCCCATTGTGTTTCCCTCTGGAGAAAAGTCAGAGGATGGCACCAAAATCCAGAGTGATTGCCAGATTACAGCACTAGGATTTTTTTAACTTCCCAGTAGGACTTTTGTCATACTTACAGCAGAATGATAACCTTGAACACTGTTTACAAACATAGCAGCCAAAGATAGCAGTGGTTACAGGCCAGGAATTCACAGGTCAGAAACAACTGCAGGAGCCCATCATGATTCTTGCATGTGGGTCCAAAAGTAAAATCTTAAGCTGCTGACTTCCCCTTTTTTTGCCCTTTTTTTGGCAAGAGGCTTCACAGTACAAGATCTGCTCAATGTGATGTACCATTGTCTTTCAGTCTTCAGAGATATTGACCTGAAGAGTTATCCTGTGTCCCTGAGCCATGGTCACCCTCCGACTGGACAGTCAATTCAGTCAAACCTCATAAAGTTTTCTTCTTTGAACAGGAATGAAAGACTGTTGGTTGTTTTCTTTCTCCTTGGCTCAGAGCACTCATGATAAGATAAACAGTGATAAAAGCTTGCACTCAGATCACTCAGACCAATGCCTGAGCCACTGTTTTCCTTTGATCAGTTGTGTTCCCAGACTATCTTTTAGGAATAAAGTGGTGGATCAGCTCACCAGCCTGGTCCCTTTCTCATCCCATTTCATGTTTGTGCTCATGAATGGGAAGAAATCCAGACACAGGTGAGATCTGAATCCAAGCTCTTTTTCCATGGCACAGCTGACACTAGTGATCCCAAGCAAGTTCACAGTTGTCTTCCAAATATTTGTGTATCTGTGTATCTGGTCTAAATTTCATGCCTTCCCTGTAAAGTAACTTAGGGTAATCAGACTGCATTTGCAAGCCATAAGAAAGGTCAGTGACACATATTTTAAAAACTATTTTTGAATGCCTGACTCTACATTTTCTTTCTTGAAACTTCCTTCATGGATTTCTATGGCTCCAATCAAACTCCCATTTGATTTCCTCAGGAACTGGATCAGGCCTTCTGTAGTGCCTGCCAAAACAAAAAAGCAGAATGCAGTCAAATGCATGCATCAGGAAAGCTGCAATAAAACCTGTTTAGATGAAAATGTGGTTCTACTCTGAAGACTGTCTCTGTCAGTGAGGTTGTGCCTTTCCTTAGTTGACTCTTAATCATTTCCTTACCATCAGTGCCAAGTTTAATATTTTAAAAATCTGAGTTGCTTCTTTTTTTTAAGAGCTACAGCCCTCTAAAATCAACCTGGGATTCGGAGAGGAAGCATGGTCTTGTGGTTGAGACAATGGACAAGTATTCACTCCCATTTCTGCCACAAGCTCCCACCTGCCTTCAGCAAGTTGCTAAGGGAATGATTTTCAAAAGAACTCAGGTTTGGCCTGACTCTGCTTCCTAAGACTTAAATGGAAACAGAAATTTACATTAATGTGAAGAGAGATAGGTCAGACCCCAGTGTCATAGAAAAAAACCCTGTTCTCTTTCATCCTTTCCTTTCATTTAGAAGTACTCATAGAATCACAGATCGATAGCATGTCCTGAGTTGGAAAGGATGCACAAAGTTTCACAGAATTCATAGAATGGCCCAGGTCAGAAGGACCTTAAAGATCATCCAGCTCCAAGCCCTCTGCCATGGGTAGGGATGCCACCCACTAGACCAGGTTGTCCAGGGCCACATCCAACCTGGCTTTGAACACTGCCAGGGATGGGACAGCCACAACATCTCTGGGCAATCTGTTCCAGTACCTAACCACCTTCTGGGTAAAGAATTTTTTCCTAAGATCTAATCTAAATCTTCCCTCCTTCAGTTTGAAGCCACTCCCCATTGTTCTATTGCTTTCTACCTGGGTAGAGTCTCTCCCCCGACCCTTCTATAGGCCCCCTTTAGGTATTGGAAGGTCCCTATAAGGTCCCCCCAAAGCCTTCTCTTCTCCAGGCTAAACAATCCCAACTCTTTCAGCCTGTCCTCGTAGGGGAGGTGCTCCACCCCTCTGACTATCTTGATGGCCCTCCTCTGGACCCACTCTAAAAGGATGATGTCTTTCTTATGCTGGAGACCCCAGAACTGGATGCTGTACTCCAGGTGGGATCTCATGAAGGCAGAGTAGAATCATAGAGTCGCTTCTCTTGACCTGCTGGTCATGCTTCTCCTGATGCAGCCCAGGAAATGGTTGGCTTTCTGGGGTGCAAGTATGCATTGCTGGCTCATATCCATCTTCTCACACACCAGTGCAGAGTTAAGTGGGACTGTCATCTCCCTTGACCAGCTAACAATGCAGTGCTTGATGAACCCCAGGACACAGTTGGCCTTTTTGGCTGCCAGGGCACACTGCTGACTCAAGTTCAGCTTGCCATCAAACAGAACTCCCAGACCCCAATCCACAGGGCTCCTCTCCAGCCTCTCCTTCCCCAATCCGTATGTATCTCCTGGTTTGCCCTGTCCCAGGTGCAAAATTCAGCACTTGGTCTTGTTAAACTTCATACAGTTGGTGAACATCCAGCCCCCTCGTATGTCCAGATCTCTCTGCAAGGTCTGTCTGTCTTCAAGGGAGTCAACAGATCCTCCTAATTTAGTGTCAACAGCAAACTTACTTAGTATGCCTTCCAGTCCTGCATCCAAGGTGTTTATGAAGATATTGAAGAGCACCGGCCCTGAAATGGAGCCTTGTGGAACCCCCGCTAGTGACTGGTCATCAGCCTGATGTAACCTCATTTACTATTACCCTTTGACCCTGACCTGTTGGTTGTTCACCCATCACATGATGTACTTACCTAGGACATTTTGTCCAGAAGGATACTGTAGGAGACAGTATGGAAAGTTTTACTGAAATCCAAAAAGGTGACATCAGTGTGTCTCCCTTGGTTGACCAGGTAGGTAACCTTGTCACAAAAGGAAATTAAGTTTGTTAAGCAAGACTTTCCCTTGTGACACTGTGCTGGCTGTGACCAATGACTGCATTGTCTTTCAGATGTTTCTCAGTAACTCCAAGAATAATCTTCTCCATAATTTTACCAGGTATAGAAGTAAGACTAACAGCCCTGTAGTTACCAGGGTTATCCCTTTTGCCCTTTCGAAAATAGGAAGAACTTTTGACAACTTCGAGTTGATTGGGACCTCCCCAGTTTCCCAACAGCATTGGAAGATCATTGTGAGAGGCCTCATGATGACATCAGTCAGCTCTTTAAGTACTCTTGGATGAATCCCATCAGGCTCCATGGATTTATAGGGATAGAGCTGGAGCAGCAAGTCCCACACAAGTTCAGGGTTGGCTGAGTGTTTAACATTCTCACAGTGATAGGTCTCTATCTTGGGACTCTGGGGGCCCTGGAGCTCAATGTCAGTGTTGAAGACTGAGAATCCTTCTTATTCATCAAGTCCTTTAAAACTTGATCTTTTTCTTGTTCTTCAGCATGGAAAGATATTCCCACACAGGTATTGTACGGTGCCTGGTCTAATAAAGCCTCAATCTTGATTGAGTCCTCTAAGATGATGTCAAGCTAGGACGGGAGTGAAGGTCCACCTTGACTATTATTCTGCTTCTGGCTTTGTCTGCCCAAAGAAGTTCAGACACAAACATAACAATGGAACTTGTTAAGAGTGCTCTTTCCTCAGGTCCCTTCTCAAACTTCTAACAATATTATTTATTAAATGATTGTAATTATCATAATAAATGTTAACAAATAATTCAGTCTAATGCCAAAAATGTAGTCTGCTTCGCATGCTCCTGTCTATATTAGGAGGAAAATTTGAGTTTTTCAGAACATAACTAACCACACATTTGCAAAATAAGTTGCAATTTTCCAACCATGCACTTTAGTAAAATATTGAGAATGTAATATACTCCAACTATATCCTGCAGTATCTCTAGTTTAAAATATATCCTTGAGCAAATCACTTTTCTTAGCAAATCCATTTTCTCTTGCTGTCTTTCTTATTTCTTCTAGATAGCTGTAAGGACTTTGGAGTGGTGACTAGCTTTCTGTTGTTTTTCGTACAAGGCTTTCCAGTGTGGTCCCTGCTCTTGAAAGGAGTTTCCAGATGCAATTGCAATGCAAACAAAAATATGATTACATTGAATATATTCTAAATACTGTAATTATAGGAAAATCCTCTATCTAGAAGTATTTCTACTGGTCTGAGGGTATGTGTACTAGGAAAAATGAATATATTTCTGTTATAACCAGCTTGGAGGAAATTCATTAAAAAAATTAGATGTCTTTTTCTGTTTTAAGTTTACCAAGAATTGGAACTAAACAAATGCCTTCTGAAGAAATCCCTCTCTCCCTCCAGCTATCACACTGAAATGAAATAAAACAGATGTGCTCAAATAAAAAAATCTGTGCTTACTTGTTATTTTTTTCCTTGCCCTTATTACCAGCACATATGACTTGCACCAATACAGGTAAAAGCATGGAATATTCTTCAGAAGTTTCCCATTGTTATATTCTGCCAATACCTGCTGTGATTTCATTCCTATAAATAATGGTTTTCTTGTGTTATACTGTCAGATCCCAGCTGCACAAAAGGCAAACTCAAAACTCAGACATTCTTGGAGATTTAAAAATCCTAAAAAAACACCCCCCCTAAATCCAAAACAAATACATACAAATTCAACTGCAGATGAATATTTTCAAGAGTTGTGTGGTCAATTAATTCTTATCGTGTGAAGTCAAAAATGTACTCCTTTAAAAATTACTGCTTTTGATGTAGGAATATAATGTGTTGTTTAAAGCTTCATTCAAATATTCTTTTAGGAATAAGTTCTCATGATGGGGTTTCATAGTTTCACCCTTACACTGAGAAAAATAAGTTGTTTGTAGAACACTATGCAGTTCATAAGTAACCAGTTATAAACTAATCCTCGATATCCAGTCCAAATCCTAAGGGAGGCTTCAAGGCAGCCACTTCTTTTTGGCAATACAGTGATGAAAGATATATTGTTGAAAACCATAAAGCCTTGGGAAAAAATCTAGCAAAGTATCTACACAGGAATGAAATGTTGAGAGCTTGGCTCATCAGCCGAAGCTTTCTGGAGAAGGAGGTCTGCAAATGTTTTGTACAGGTTAGCTAAGCAGTCTTGAAAACAAAGCAAAAAGCTATACTTGAGTTATTAGAAAGCTTTTATTGTACATCACAGAGTCTTGCTTTCCAGGGATCTGCAGGTAAAGATATGGGGTTAAATGAAGATAAACTATCCTTTTGTAAGTTGTTCATAGACATTATTGCCCTAAATGATGTTTTCATTCAGAAAATATATATATAGGCAAATGTTTAAAAATTCCCAGGAACTTCTGTTAATAAAGGTGGACCACCAGTAACATTCTTTGTTGTATACAAACAGCATGTACATGGCACTGCACAAGCACCCATTGACACCCACTATGCCAGTCTAGGTGAATGCAGAGAAATATTGCTTTTCCATGGCACAGTTAATCATAGA
The DNA here is from genome assembly GCA_013399015.1 of Galbula dea. Classification (NCBI taxonomy): domain Eukaryota; kingdom Metazoa; phylum Chordata; class Aves; order Piciformes; family Galbulidae; genus Galbula; species Galbula dea. The sequence goes on along the minus strand of VWZX01003383.1, from coordinate 298,044 downwards.
GGATTGCACTAGAGCGAGCTGGCTCTACCCTCATTTCCTATCAAGGTAGAGATTTGGCCAAAATAAAGCCTGCAGCATTTAGTGATTCAGCTAGATGTTCCTTTCCACATCAACAGTAGAAGAAGCCAAGGCATTTTAATAAGAACATTTCAGTGTACACAGTGTCATCACAGATCATTTTATAAACAAATAAAACTTGCCAGACGCAGAGAACAGTAGTAAAATAAGGATTTCTAAAACTTTTGTACTAGATGGAAAAGTTTAATTTCCCTCTGCTAAAGATGTAACTCCCTGAAAAAAAAAAAACTGTCATGCCCTTCATGCAGCCAAGACGACAGAGTCAGAAGGGCTTGACTCAGCCTGAGCTTCTCCTTTTTCTCAAACCTTTGTGCATCCCTTTACTCACCCAATAAACCTTTGGAGTTGGTCCCTGTGGCCTATCCTGTATTGGAGGTGCAGTAGGGGTGTCTACACCCACTGCTGAGGACAGCCTGGCACACAGTGTATGGCCTTGGACACCCCTGCAGCTTTCAGGCATCAGCCTCCAAACATAGACCTCCAGTGCCTGAGCATGACCCACCAGCAGATACACTGGGGGCAGCCCTGAGAGTGATCAGCTGAGCTCCAGGGACCTTATTTACAAGCAGAGCAGACAAAGCTAATGTGCCCTTCATAAGGACTTTCTCACTCTGGCTGCAGGCTTCTGGGTGTTGCTGTAATCCAAATGATGAGGTAAACTAAGACTCCCAGCCAGGCTTTGAATATAAACATTGGAAGTGACATGATAACTTTGTCGTGTAAGGAATCAGAAGAAAAGAAACCATAATCCTGTAGTTAAGCAGTCTCAGAAGCTGGAGAACCTGGAGTCAGATCTAAAGTTTATGGTAGTATGGGTTCTGTACACAACTTACTTATACAAGATGGTTTATTTTTAATTTCAGAGTAATTCATGGAAAGACTTTAGAAAGCATTTGATATTTTTGGCAAAATCCTGGTCCCACTGAAGCCAATGACAAATCGCCCATGACTTTAATGGGACCATGCTTTAAGGCTTTGTTCCATCTCAATACAACAGCACTTTTGCCAATTGCACTAACAACTTTCGGTTATTACTGAAAAGAGACATTAGTAACACAAGAATCTTCTTAGTAAGTTCATCAAATGATTGTACTGAGGAAAGTTTGATATAGTTCAGTGCTACATCCTTCTGAACACGCACTCAGTGGCAGTCAGAAACATATGTTCTTTATAAATTTCTCGTTCAGAAACAAAGACTGACAGTAAAAACCAAAAGCTTTGATATTTATATAAATTGCTAAATGGTTGCACTGGAAAGTACATTTCAATTAATGTGTCACAGTGCATCACAGTTGTTTTAAAGTCTGCCAACTCAACTGACTCTTTAGCTCTATGTAAGTAGTTTAGGTTTACTCTAAATCTGTGATACAGAAAAGAGTTTGCTTCAATGAGTGCTCTCCAACAACTGGAGATTTTTTAGGTCAGATTATTTCACTCTGATCCAGAACACGCAATAGCATTATTATTATTTCCACCCTGTTACCTATTCCAAAGCTATGCTAATATACCCTCTTGGGCTTTATGTTAGCACTATATTCCAGAAAAGTCCTTAGTGAGATTTTATAAAGGTTAAATAATAACCAAACACAACTTTGCCCATTCGTGTGTTAGCTTTTTGTTTCTTGTGTACTCTGCTGCCGCCTCTAGGACAACATTGTAAACCTAGGTTTTCTATGGCAAGTAAAGAAGAAATTTCCTTCTATACCTCAAATACGTCTATAGGAGAAAAATAAGACAATTGTAGATGTATTTTTTTCTAATTTTGGAAACTAAGATGGAAATGTGATAGGAAGTATTGTCTTCAGTTAAAGATAAACAGGTCTTCCCAGCAAAGGTACAATTGTTCTATTTTAATTTACTAACTTTTCTAGATTTAGCTAATCTATTCAGCTCTTAGGTCTGTGAGCAAATAAGAAAAATATCTTTAAAACAGATCCAAGAGTCAAGTAGATTAGCATGTATAAAATGCCTTTTAAATGTCAGAAGTTGCCTTTGAGCTGAGAAACAGACAATGTGCTCTGGTTCTAAACCTTTTGCTCTTCTAGGAATACATCAAAATGCATTGACCAGCTTACATCCCAAAGGGTGCTTATATTCATGGAGAGATTACAGCATATTTCGTGATATTGATTGTACTGGGTTGGGGGTTGGTAATCTCAGAGAGGAAAAATGGTTGTCCTTGAGTAAGAGGAAAACAGCGTATGTCATCCCATGCTCAAGTCACCAGCCTGCACAGGTGACCTGAAGCAGATTTTGATGGGCAGAAATCAGTGGTTAACATGTGCCTTTGCCAGTGTATCTTTCCTGGCAGGTGTCAGTAGTGCTAATACTCAGGAGACCTAAGATAAAGAAAATTGGAAAAACAGTAAGGGGAACCTATAAAAAGGTCAATTTGGACTTGGAATTAGCTAGCAGAAAGCTCATGCTGCACACACTATCCTCATTTCCCTGCAGTATTTAAATAAAATAACTACCAATCCTGAGAAAAGCTCTTTTTCTGTTTGAGATTGTCATCTCCATGGCCCCACTTGGCTGCTGAAGGGCTTCACTAGCCTGCTTGGCTGCTCTAGGCAGGCAGGATATATTTGGAGCAATGTGACCTTTTTTGCCTGATTCCACAAACAAGAGGGATTTTACCTTCATATCACAGCACATCATTGGCCAAATGATATGCAAAATTGACTAAGAGGGGAAAAAACTCTCTGCTTACTGGTTTTTTGGAGGTATCTTATTCAAAGTTGTAAATCTCTACATTCACATTCAAGCTTGAATTGACTTTTCAGTCTCCCTTCCCCCAAAGTCACAGACAGCTAGAGCTCCTGCAAAATGCTATTACCATATTAATACACTCTTGCAATATTGACTCCTCTGCAAAAAAACACCCACTAATTAGTAAAATTGGCTGAAACAGAAACACATGTATACACAGTTTTTTTCACCTATTTGTGCTTCATGCACCAGCCCTTTTGCCCTTCAGATGCGGATGTTTTCCTGATTAAAGCTCACCTCAACTCCATCAGTACTCCTTGCAGCCCCTGTGACTATCTCTGTGGACTTTCAGATCTACTCCAGCCTCCCAAGTGTTCTTCTTAGCCCATGTACACATCACTGCTACTTTTGTTCATTAGGAGGTGAGATACTTGGGTTTTTTCTTTTAACCATTGGCTTTGCATATTAGCTGACCTCCAGTTAGGCTGTGACCAAGGCATACTGAAATCAACGAGAGCTATATTATGGTATCCACTGGGGTTTGGATCAAGTCTCTTGACAGACTCACAGAGTCAGCCTGCCTTGCCCATCTGGGAAACAAGTTGGAATACTGACTGTTCTATTCAATATTAAGATCCCAGTGAAGACCATGTGTGTTTGGTCATTGACTTTGGTTAGGCCAGAATCCCATCCTGCTCGACTTCCTACAGGCAAGCTGGGTATTTGTTGTACAGAAAGCAGAATTACTGAAGCACTGATGTAACCAGGATTTCCCAGTGGAAAACAAACAGTTTATTGAATCCAACTTCCCTCAACATTAAAACCAGAAACATGTATAAATCATGTTAGCTGCAAATGTGTGGGACACCTTCAAATCTTTTGTACTTCTTATCCAACAAGTATTTCCTATGTACTTTGGTCTTATTTGAGAAATTCTAACTCCCTTCATTTAAAACTGAATAAATAAATAACAACCATCAGAAAATGTTTAGGGAATGTTATTCCAGAACTCAATGTCTTGTGGATTCTACACAGTAAGAGGTTGCTTATGGTGCTATGTTTTATTTCCTTTTTCATTCTTATTTTAAAGAAGGCAATTATTTCTGAAGTCATATGGAAAAAGTTTTCTTAAAAGTATATTTTATAAATAAGTATATTCCCAAATCATGATCTGAATAGGGGCAAGTCTATTTTGGATTGGATGTTTTATTTATTTATTTCAGAACTAAAGATTGCTCATTTAAAGTTTTCCCATTACACTAAATAGTGATCTTTGAGCAGTACGAAAAATGAAAGCTGGCAAAAGCAGTTGAAGAAAAAGAAATCTCCACAGGAGTCTGGATACAAAAAGACAATTGCTGTAAGTGATGAATGCAAACCAACATACTTTTTGAGTGCTAGCCTTTGAAAAATGCACACTTGAGAACATTTTAAAATGCTTCATGCATGGAATATATATTTTCCCTTATTTAAAAATTATTTTAAAAATCTGAGCTCTAGGCATCTTCCTACTCTTTTACCTACTCATAAGAATTATTAGCATTACTCAAGTTTTATGCAAAGACTTTAAGGAAATTTAATATTGTGGTAGTGGAAATGCAGAACAAAAAGAAAGTCTCCTCCAGTACTATTCCCAAATATACCACAGGAAAGAGCAAGCCAGTGGTCTCTTTCAACACACAAAAAGGGAAAGAGGTATAACAAGCAAATAGGAGACAGCATTCTTTGGTCAGATTTTGTTCATTCATTTTTGAAATGGGAATAGAAACAACTTGAATCCCCTGGGTATTGCTAAAGACTTAATTATGTTGTGTTTTTTTTTTTAAATGATGCTTCAATTATACTTGCATGCAATGATAACTGCATATTGCCACACACACACAATTATTCATTTGTAGTCTAGTAACACATCCACTGTAGTCTTATCCGCTGAGAAATGACAGACCCCACCCTACAGAGATTACAAAAATAATAATAATTCATTATTGTTAAAAAGTAAGATAATCATATCTACCAGATGGGCAATTTGTAGGAAGCTATTTGTTGCTTTTCATACAATACTTTCATACATAAAAGCTAGTTTGTGCAAAGTGCCAGTAGATGGAGCTAAAGAATACAGGCACGTTTTCAGGTTGGGGTGGGGGAGCAGTAGAAAAATGTGCCTTCTGCTTTGTAATTTGTACAGATACGAGAGCAACTCAGATGTCATTGAAGCTATCTAGCTCTAACTACACTGCCAAGTTTGCTCTTGGTTCCCAACTGCACTGGACCATCAGCTTTGCTAGGAAGTGGAAGGTCACTGTATCCTGCCAGGCTCCCTGAACCTTTGTCTTTTTCTCAGCTGACATAGTTCTTTCCCACCACCTGTCCAGACATCTGCTGTAAGGTAGGAACTGGGTACACAAATATAGAAATATACTGTGGTAAACCTAGACTAAATACAGATAAAGCTGGGCTGGGAGGGAGAGGGAAAGGATGTGGACAAGAAATATGACATCTGCCATCATGGAGCCTTGCAGTATTCAGATACCCACAATATCTATGGTATAAACATGTCTGCTTTATTTGGGATTTGCTAAAAAAAAAAAAGTCCAAGTAGGACCTTAAAAAAAAAAAAGAAAAAATTCTGAGAGAATCTTTTAGGTTTGATATACTACTTCATAAACTTTGTTCCAAGATTTAGTTCTTTCCAGCTGATTTTGTCAAGAGATCCCTGAATTCTAGTTTGATTACCATTGAGCAACACCATGCTCACCTAATGTTTCCTTATTCATTGGTGATCACCAGAAAGTTCATCTCTTCTTAGACATAAATATTCTGTGAAGCTTTTAGGTCAATGTATCTCAATAAATCAAGAAAACTGACACCTAATGCATGAATTTTAGAACTATGCAGGGCAGGGATCTCCCTCTCTTCCTTTGAATGCTGATATCCTTTTGTTCTCATAATGTCCAAGTTGGACAAAAAGCTATAGATAATTCTTCGACAGAGGAAACTGAGGTGAAACACCTGTCATTCAAAGGCAAAATTTCCCATTTAGTTGAGATTTCTCCTTTGGCTTTAATTTTGTGCATATATTGTTCATAAACAGAGAGTATTTCTAGAAGAAAGCAAGAGGATGGCTGCTAAATTAAGATATTGGTTCACTCAGTGAATTATTACTTTGCAAACACATGTGCATTCAAAATTATTTTAGAAGTAGTTTGATGAAACTCTTTTAAACAGCTTTCAAGATCTGGCTCAACAAACATGTTCCAACAGAAGCTATTACTTCAGATTTATATATGTCAGCAACTTGCCCCACTGCAATTAGCAACACAGTTCAGATTTTTAAAAGATAGACATTTTCCTCCAAGTCATGTTGTTTGCTTTAGTTTCCTTTTGCTACAGTAAGGGAAATTTAGTAGAGAAAGAAAAACTTCTCCACATCTCAGTGTGTTCCTGGTGTTAGGCACCAGTCTAAAGTCATCACTGGAGGAACGTTGGCACTGCAGAGTTGGGGGCCTGGAGGGCCCCCTCGGTGCAGCCAGGAGCAGGCTGGAGCCAGGTCTCAAAGATGTGGCCCTGGAGCTACTGTTACCTGAGGTTGTTAAAACAAAAACAATGCTGATTTTCATTTTTGCTTGGGGTGATTTGCTTTACCTTTATGCTATCCTCTTGGAGAGAAATAAATGCATGCAAACTGCTTGCTCTTGTCCCCACGGTGAAGGGGTTTGCCCCTGGAGTTAGACTGTGGCCGTGCACAAATTAATCTGACATCCAGCACGACTGAAAGGAAAGAAGTCAGCATCTACAGAGTGAGGAGTCTGAGGATGTAGTGTGGGTGATGGAAGCATGCTAGGAAGCACATGCAAATGGATCTGATGGCTGTAAGGAATGCTTCCCATCCACGGGAATGCCTCCTCCCTTCTCATTGTCCTTTGTGTCTACCATAAGTGTCTGTCTGCTCAGCTGAAAAAATTGTATCTCACCTGGCAGCTAAACAAGGGCAAGAAGCTTAGGTGGAGCAATTTTAACAGACACTTCTAGACAGATTGCTGGAATTGGGGGTAAAGTCCCCCGGCATTAGCTGCATTATAGTTGCTGTTCTACATGCTGCTGTGTGCTGACCTAGATGATAGTTCTTCACAGACTGCATAAACACAGATCTTATTTTTAGTTATATAGATACATATACACTTCAGTGGGCATAAACCAGGACACCAGTGACTACTAAAGGAGGAAGCAGCAACTATTTCCAAAGGCAGAGCCTAGGCCTTTTAGGTCCTTAAAGGCCAAAACCCACTGTGAGTAAACCACAGACCCATTGGACAAGAGCTCTTGGAGCAACAGGTGCTAGAAGATGAGAAGACAGCACAGTAAAGCTGGTACTTGTCTAGTAAGTGGCATAACTTGCCAATTAGAATTGCATGCCAGTCTCATTCCCACATTCTCCTCTTGGTACAAAAATGAAAAGAAAAAGAATGAAAAAGAGAAGCTTGGGTCAACTGTATCTTTTTTTTTTCATGGAGATGTTCCTTGCATTCCTCTCCCTAGGAAGGTATATTAAGAAATGTTATTCCTCTTGCTGTAGTGCTTGCCTCAAAGAGATAATTAAGTGACATCCTGGTAACTGCTTATGAGTACAGAGGAAGACTCTGAACGCTGGCACATGGCGCACACTTTACTGTGGCAATTGTGCAAGTTCAGATTTATTGGGACGGTTAGTCATATCAGTCCAAAGACTGTCACATCCCGTTTTCACTAGTGTCATGTAATTAATCTTCCCTTGACTTAGAGTCAGACCTCATCATTCTAAATACCATAATAGATTTTTAAATGAGAACATTAATAACAAGGTCTCTCTATTATTTACCTTGGCGATAGCAATGAAAGCTAAAAAGGAGATGGCTACTCCCAAGGGCAGGTGAGAAGAGGCGTAAGAAGGAAATGAAGGTTGCTGACCTTCCTGTAGAAGAACCCAGGGAAAGAGTATGATTTGCAGGGCTTCAGTTCACCACTGAAAAAGAGGTTGTTGTTATAATTTCTATTAAGTACTTTGGAGGCACTTCCATACGATGTTGTTGAAGGCCATAGGCATACTTAGATAGCTCTATTAAACAATAAAAGCATAAAGGTATAATGTTCCAGTCCCATTTAAAATAAAGATAACTACATTGAATTGGAATTTTTTCTACCAGTAATTGGGCTAAATTGCTTATTTAAATTTGAAAATCAAGAATGATGAGCAGGTTCTTTGCGAATCAGCTCTGTTTTTCAGGTTGTATTACAACAATTTAAGCAAAAGGCCAGAGGCAACAATTTTATCTGAACTGATTTCAGAAAGCTTGGAGAGTATAAGATACTTTGAATTCTGTGCCTGTATCTACTTTCTCTGAGATGTATGAAAAATGCAGATATTTCTACAGATACCAGAACACAGTACACAAGGCAATGAAATTGTGACACCTCTTTCACATCCCAAATGAGAACAGAAGCAGCACAATATTAATCCAGCTTCAGGACAATCACTGCAAATAGAATAAGATGGAAATAAAAATAAATAAATAGAAAAAATAGAAAAAAAATAAATAGAAAAACCACAACCTCTTCTAAATTACAGGGTCAAAACTGGAGCCTGATGCTACTCTGTTGCCTCTGCACTCCATTAAAATTAAAGGGCTAATAAGATATGCATTGCAGAGTTCATCCCAATTATCCAAAGAGTACAGAGGACACAGGGAGAATGCAGATTATCACAATTTCAAGAAATCAATGGATTTTTTCAGAGAAATACAGAAATCGTGTCACAACTAGACTTTTTCCAGAAAGTTACAAAGAGATTTGTGTTCCTGGTGTGTCCCAATCTGAGCGGCAAGAAGGAAGAGAAATGCTCTCATATACAGACAGCTCACCCTGGACTTCATTCTTCTGGGGTTAGATGTTGTGACTGCTGTAGAAAGTTATTCTCCAGCTGTTTTCTGAAAGACTTCAAATCCATTCCAGAACATGAAATGGCAAGTGGAGAGGATCAGGTATCTTCTACCAAAGATTACATTCTTTGGTACTTTATTACACTTATTACCAAAGGTTATGCTATCCAGCTGGAAGCACAGGACCCAAGCCAGGTTTGTTTGTATGGTAGTGGGGGTTGGATTATCCCTCCTGTGAGCAGTGTTCAAATAATAAGGGTGAAATTCTAGTGCAGAAGACCATTATAAAAAAAGTGGAGTCACATCAGGGTGAATCTCCATAACTGTAAATTGAAATTGTCAGAAGCAGCAGAAATACTACTCAAGGGTCAAGACCCACTGAGAGCAGGTGCCTGGAACAAAATGGAAAGGTTTTTCTTGCTCCTGCTTAGCAGTGCAAAGGAAAATGTCTGTGAAAGACTCTAGAATTATATAATGAAAGTAGTCCACAAAGAGTGCAAATGCTGGAGCAGAGCATAGTTTTGGTAAACAGAGTTAAGCACAGTGCAGAAGGAAACACACTGACTACAGTGAACAAGGAAGACCTGGGCACACAGGCTGTACAGTCATATTCCAAAATAACAGAAATTACCAAACAGTACCAGAGATTTGGAAAATGTTTGTAGGACAATGTGCTGGACTTGATTAACAGGTTAACAGGTGAGTCCTCCAGACAAAGTAGAAACTAGACAAGTGATTTATTGTTGTACATACAGTCCTGGTTTGAGCTCAAAGCAGGACACATACCCTTTTAACTTCTCTATTTGAGTTTTGTTTTCACGCCATCTCTTTTCATAACAATGACAGAAGTATCACAGCTAGGAGAATCAGAAAAAGTGACATAAAATATGGTCAGTCAGAATGACACACATTATTTTTATTATTTCAAATGACAAGTTTGATTTGAGAGCTTTTGGGTGGTACTATTCTTAATTTTTAACAAAAGAGGCTGAAATTGACAAATACCACAGATCACTGTAATCCAGAATGGCACATTGAATGTTAAAAGTATTAATCTAAAATGATATACAATATCCAGAAAGCAAAATGGGTTAGTATAAATTTTCTTCCTTCTAAAAGTTCATTGAATGGAACCCACCACAGGACAAGACAGCTTTCTAGTAGAACTAAAAGGTCTTGTACCAGATTTAATGTAATTTCAAAGTTATTTCCCTTTTGTCCTGTAACTTGCTAATGGCAATTAGCAGAACCACGTTTTCATAATTGTAACATCTTTATGATATCGCTTTCTAAGGCATATTTTCTCTGATGATTCCTAGAGCACTTTGTAAATTAAAAAGTGGTGTAATGAAGTATGCTGTCAGTTTATGACAACAGCAGAAGGAAATGGTCTTCTGGCTGAGACTAGCTATTTGTTTTCGTGTCTGCTGACCAGAATGAAGAACAACCCATGAAAGAGAGGGCTAAACACAGAAGGAAATGAACACAAAACAGTCAAGACAGGGCTGCCTAGCATTACCCTTGTTACCTTGGGCTTGATTACTTAAGGCCCAGTGTGGATAGGAAATATTGATAGGAAGAGAGAAATTTACTGTCATCTTCTTTTAAAAGCACCCAAACACCCTTGCTAATCTCAGAGATAACTATACAAGATATACATACCTCAAGAGACACAAACTGTCCTAAGGAATTTCCAGTCTAAATAGACTTGACAGTCAGAGAGTAGGAAAGGAGGAAAATTATCATATCCAGTCATAGATAAGGATTTGAAGCATCTACAGATTATGTGCAGTCAGGCTTATGCTTATCACTGCAGGGAGATTTAAGGGTATTTTAGCTTCGTTGTGCATCTTGTGCCCGTGTCACTTGTGGTGATACCTACCTCTGTCCACTATAGAGAGTGAGTCTGTGGCAGATCCAAGAAAATAATCCATCTTCCAAGCTCAAAGCACTGAATGGAGCCACAGGCAGTGCACACACACACAAAAAAAAATAAAAATCCCCTGTTCCTATATTCTGGCTCTTCCTATAACAAATATTCATTATGCCTTTAGGTGCAGGAGACCATATACTCATCTCAGAGGCTAACTCTGGATTAAAAATACCACCACTTGTGACTGCAGCAACATTATTATAGCTCCTCCAGTTCTTCCCAAACATGTAAGGAGTGGCAAGTCTTCCTGTGCAGCCTTTTTTCCTGCTCAAAGTCCTAGTGAAGTCTAGCAAATGCTGTCAGGATGCAGAGCCACGATCTTGTGCTTTGGAAGACCCCCAAACAGAATTATGCTCAGTTGGACTAACTACTCATTTCTCTTCACTATAAAAAAATGGGTTCAAAAGCATCCTGAAAGCATACTATACACACATGTACACACAAGGCTCTGACCTTCAAGACTAATATCCCCCAAAATGGGTAGTAGTTATTAACTGCAACCTTGAAGACACTCTAACAGTACAACGTTTTTGTTTTCAACAACTCTTTCCTATTATTTTTCACAAGATATTGGACCCTGTTCTTTGGGCTTCTTCAGCAGAAAAAGTGGGTGGCATACCCCAGACAAAGTAGCAGGAGGAGTGGATCTTTAACAGTAATTTAATGAATGCCAAAAGTGATCCCTCAACTACCTGAGCTTATTTATCATGCCAGCAAGAACACATGTGACTGTAGCAGCGGTACAGCTCTGAGAGTACAAAACTGATCTTTTTGCCAAACTCCCTTAAGAGAAAAGAGCAGCTCTGTTTAAGGGATCATGATAAGTCACAATTGTCATTATGGCATTGCAGGGCAACATGCTTTATTTAGCTCTTTAACCTTGGCCTATTTGTTATCAGCACAGTCGAGAATAGTTTGTATTCATTAGGAGGCTTGTTTATTTTGTAACATAATCCTTGTCTTTGTTAACATGAAAGCACAGAGCATGAAGCATTGGAAGGACACTTCATCCAGGTCTGCAATGTTGTTCCATAAAAAAAGAAATGTCTTTTGATAAATGATTACCAGGATTATGGGCTAGATTCATAAGGAATTTGTCTTGTTCCCATATGTTTCTTACATAATAGAAAACATGCAAAAGATATTTAAAAGTGCAATTCCCGACTGTTCATTAATGCTCCCCTTCTCTCATATTTCTGAGCAGTATGAAACATCTTTGTGTATTTTGTGGATTTACTCATCTTCAAAGAAATTTTTTTTAAGCATGTTGATTTTTTCCTGTGGCTTAAACCCAGACTTTTACCTGCATTCCCTAGGGATCTTTTAACAAAACAAAAAACCAAACAAACCCGGAAAAAACTCCCAACACCAAAACAAAACACATCTTTGCTCCTCTCTCATCTTGCACATATCCAGCTCCTGGAAAGACTTCAGCACACAGAGGAGAGAGAAAATTACACTGGAACAGGTGGCTCTTGTTTGACTGTACTAGACTCTTCCTTTTCCACAAGTGGCTTGTGATTACTGCTGCCATCCTCAGGCCCTCAGGCCACCAACAGAGAGAGAAAGAGAAAACCCACACAAATTTGATACTCCCCCAAAATACCCAGGTTCTCTAAGGCTCAAAGGAGGATGGAAGAGGTGGAAGTATGCAAAAAAGTTCTAGTGATCTTGAAAATTTATATTTATTATTCTACAGTTTGTCCTTGTACAGACACATTTATCAAGTAAGTAGAAAATGTCTCTTTAGACAAACTAGGTATAATACTAATATGGAACATCAGAAGCACTGTATTCCAAAAGCATTGCACCAGCTAGTGCTAGGGACCAGGTTAATGAAGGAATGTTAACTCTCAGAAATACAGATAAGTGATCATGGGGATTTAATACAGCTTCTAAGACAGAAAACTTAAATTCATTGTTAAATGCTCAAATGTGTTTTTAGACTGCTGTTAGCATCTCTTTGCATTAATCCAAGACAGAAAAAGTTGGGTTTTTCTACCACTATGATATAGCTCTTTAAAAGTAGCAGAGACAGATCAGGTGTGGCCAATTTGTACCTCAGGAAGGTTTTCTTTTTCTGTGTAGCCTATGAGCTTTACTCCCCTTCCTTCCTTCCTTCCTACCTGTGCAGAGGGGATAGTACATTTATATTTCAACACCTTTCCCATGTATGGAGATTAGCAGACATTTGTCCTCTGGGCAGAAATAAGGACAGGCTAAGAACCCCCACACACAGGCTGCTGAGCACATTTTACATGCAATAAGAAAGAAGTATCTGTTTGCTCTTTGTGCATTAAAAAAAATTCTGCACTGTTCATATTAAAGCTGAACTTTTGAACCTGAAGTGCTTATGTTAGGAATACCTTGTTCACCTATTCCTCTCCTGGAATGTTTTCCATAAAGCTTTATGATGGAACACATAGTAAACAGAAACAATCTTCATCATTCACAATCATTTAATCTTGCTCACAGCACACAGTTCGTCCCTGCTGCACCCTGCATTTTGAGGTTCTCTCCCCCCCCTGAGCTGGACAGACACATTTAGGTAGGGTTTGATTATGCTTGGACTTCTACTTCGAAAAGAGGCAAGGGAAATGCACTTGAAACAAAGTCCTTTCTGTTTCTGGAACAAAAACATATCATATATAGTCAGGCTATTAGGTGTTTTTCAAAAGAGGAAAAGTAGGATTCAACTTATAGGTTTAAGTGGTAGGTTTTTGAGGTTAAAGAAACAATGATGTAGCTCTTTGCCTTGTTGAACAACATGTACAGCTCATACTACAAGGTTCCTAGGTGAACTTCCTACAAGCTTATTGATTTAAACTGAGTATGGATTAGGTGGCACAGCGCACAACTGACTGTTTTCAGGACAGACAGGAAGAGGCTATGCAAGACCAAAACCTCATTTCAACCATTCTTCTACATAAAAAACACTCTGATTCCAGGAAGATTTGGGTTCCACAGGGGGAGACATCTGGAGCTATAACCACACTTAAGGATGCCTGGAAATGCCTTGTGGGTATTCTTTGTGCTTCTGGAAATCCAATGAGCCATTGAGAGGCTTCACAAACTTTTATTCTTTAATGAAGAGCATAACTGTGGTTGATGGAGGACTAGCAGGCCCAAAGGGTGGTTGAAGCACAGTAGCTTCTGTAGCTGGTGGCACACAAGAGAGTATTGTGTCTCGCCTAAGTGCTTGCCTGCTGCTGACTCCTGACACTGGACAGAGACCCATTTACAAGGAGCCCTGGCCCCATGCCAGGGGCTGTCTCAAGACTGAAGTACACATCTCTGGGACTCTAGCAAGATGCTTTAATCATGTTACCTCAGGAGCAAGCAAGCAAGCCATTTTTCACAGAGCATCCTATACTTTCCTCTGGGACAGTAGGGCACACTCCATAAGAGGAGTAATTTATGCTCTGTGCCTAAAGAGCTAGAGTAAAAGCCTATCTTTCTGCTAGGATGGCACCCACTCCTGAATTTGTGCAAGTCCACTTTTGTCTCCATTAAATAAACCTTTAGGTTTGGCATCATTTAACAAAGAACAACTTCATAATGAAAACTCACTTTGCATTAGAACTTGGCATGTGCACTGTTATGTCTAGGAGCCAATACCCCTTTTCTCCATATGCATTTTAATAGTTTGATCTGTTTTCAAAAAACAAGGATACAAATGGGTTAGTATTGATTTATAAATCTGAGATCTGTTCTCCTGCCTCTTACACTAAAACTGTGTCCATTCCAGGGTCATAGCTTTTTTTTCAAAGTTCTCACAAATTAGCAGGTGTCCTTAATTCCATCAATCTATCATTTCATATGGACTCAAGCTATTTTGGTTTTTTAGAGTTTTTTTCTTTGTTTGAGCTACAATGCACCTGAATGTCACAGTGGCATCTCTAAAATTCAAAAAGATAAGACTGTGTTACACATTGGAAAGAATAAGATACTGTGGATATTTTGGTATTCTGTTATTTCTGGATGAAAAAAATGTTAAAGTCTCCTCTTCAAAATTACTTCTTATGTCATGAAGCATGCCTGGTAATCATTATGGTATAAAATGAGAGAATTATTTAAGCCAGCAAGCTTGGCAAAACCTATAGTACCTTCTTTCTGTTATGACTCTGCCTATATTTAGCATTACAGACTACAGCATTTTTTAAAAAAGCTTTCTTTTTCTCCATATTTGGAAGTGTATTCAAAAGCAGCCATGTCAGATTAGAGCTACATACTTTCCAGTATCCTCTACTTCGTACATATGGCATAGACAACCACAGTTAGGTAGTTTAGACGTGGTAAAACCAGTATTTCGGGGAAGGATCAGGCCAATTGCCTATATGCAAAGCAAGTAGTTGGTACCTACAAAGCCCAGGGTTTCCAAGAAGTTTTAAGTTTAATGTGCATAGGCATAGCAACATAGATGGCAAGTCTGGTCTTCCCTGAAAGCACTGTCCTTGTACCACCAAGCTACCACTCAGAGCAGAACAGCCCTTGTCTTGAGTTCCATATATGAATGAGCTCTTGTGAAAAACAAAATTAAATACAACAAAACAAAACACAAACAAAAACCCAAACAGTCACACACCCCAGTTCAGGTCACTTTCATACTTTCATTAGATAACATGATCAGAGGACAGTTTAACCTCTCACAAAGACATTCAGAAATCCCAAACAAATACATAAAATTATTGCTGGAATTAAATTACAAACTCATTTAATGGCATTCTTCCCTCTAAGACAGTTCAAGCAACATGCAAGTACAAGGAAGGAGGTAATGAGATCAGGGAGTGATAATCACATCATATTAAGTGTGTGGTTAAGGGAAATACAGCAACCAAAAAGAAAATCAAACAGAATTCTGGGCTACATGACAAAGGCAACAGCTACTTTTCTTATACGTGGTTGAAGCTGCTTATAGGATATTGTATATGACTTGAGGCTTGCTTGATGTGGAGAGAGTGATCAGCTACTTTTTTTTCTGCTAAACCTCAAGAACTACTTCCTTCAAGGTCTTGAGAGGATGGCAAAAGTAAATCCAAGTGTTTCAAATTTAAGAAAGTTTGCTCAAATCTTGCTTCTTTTCTTACTGCTCCTCTGTCCTTTTCTTTAGGACTCTTGTGCTAGGCACTTCTGATATGGCAATGACAGAGATCAAGTATTGTGAGAGAATTTAAGATGTAGGGTTTAGAAATCCCTTATATCTCTATTCCCAAAGCCTTCAAAAGGCAAAAGAGGCATTAACAACTGATAGATTTGAAATAGAGGCTGAGTTAAGCCTGGAAACTCAACTCTATCTAGATTCAGCCACCTTTATGAAGGCACAAAATCTGAGTCCAGCACAAATTAAAAAGGTAAATAAAAAAAGTGATTTTTTTTTTTCC
This sequence comes from Galbula dea, assembly GCA_013399015.1. Classification (NCBI taxonomy): domain Eukaryota; kingdom Metazoa; phylum Chordata; class Aves; order Piciformes; family Galbulidae; genus Galbula; species Galbula dea. Next base: position 282,031 of record VWZX01003383.1, on the reverse strand, counting down.
CTCTGAAACACCTGAAGTATTTCTTTCTTGGAGTAAGTAGATTATGTTAAAAAAAAAAAAAAAAAAAAAAAGGAGCTGGGGAGCATGCTTTTGTAACAAAGCATGCAATATGAGCCAAGCCAGAGCTGCTCACTGCCTCCCGAGTGGTACAGCTTGGTGCCCCTCCCTTCAGCAAACCACTTCCCCTAGAGACCCCACAGTGCCTATCCTGTGTTAGGTCAAAATAAAAAATACTGATAGTAATGGCCCATAAAGAGCATAGGGGCATGAAGCATCCAAACCACATCTGCCTCAAAATACCAGTTCACAGAGACTTGACTGTATCAAAATACTTCCAAGTCAGTATTTCTATTCAATGCATTTAGAGTTTTAGATCTGGGTTGGTTGGATTAAAAATTATATATTTTATAAGATTCCCTCCCACTGAAGATATAAAAAACCCTAGCAATATTGAAAGCTTTCCCTCAACTAAAATTATCAATTTTGCAAAAGTTGAGTGTTGCCAGAAGGACTTTGAGGACTTGTCAGTCATAAACCAGAAAACAAAAGATCGCATAACCATACCAACAAAGAGGTCCAAGATGCATTTATTAGGGCTGCTGACCTCTTCCTCACCTTTTGCCTGCATAAGGGGAAGATGAATGCCACTTACTGCATGATAGGGAGAGGTCAGAAAATAGAGCAATCAGGACAGTCTAGACTTTTATCTACGTTGAAAGTCAGGAGAAGAAAACAAAAAGAATAAAGCTGAAGTAACATGACAGCTTGAAAGTCATGATGAGAAGACTGAATATGAACAATCAATGCAAAACACATCTGTTTTTCTTCTGCTACAAGACTCATTTCTGTTTTACTGGCTATCTCAGGTCCCCTTTTCCCCAGCTCATTACGCTTATTCTTTCTGCTGCTTTCTGCTAATTTTGGCTGTGCAAAGCCCTATCAGCAAATTAGCAAATGTTGCCTTAAATTGAAGTGAAATATTAGCTAGATTTTACTCTGTACACAAATATAGTAGTAGTAAGTTGACTGCAGCATGCTTAAGTGCTTTGCTAGACTGCACCCTAAGAAAGGAAATGCAGGGCAGGAGTAATGTAACAGCAATCTGTAGCCCCTGAATCCACCATTCCCCAGTAGCTTCTCCAATAGTCACCTATCTGGTATGACTTGTGTTCCCAGAGCCAAATACTGAGAGGGGCCATACGCTGGCTGTACAGCTCTGCTGGCTAGGCAGTGAGTCTCCAGTGCTGTGCTAGCTTGTTATAACAGTGATAGTTCAGTGAAGAGTAGGAATCTACAAGGATATAATCTTGCTGACCTGGTCTCAGCTCCTCCAGCTCACAGCCTGCTCTGGGGACATTTTTATGTTGACAGTGTCTGTACTTCTTGTTTTCATTTGAATGCCCTAATCTTCCCCCCAGTGGATAAGCTATGGCACAAGGGAAATGAGTTTTTCTTATATATAGCTGTCTGACACTAGGACACAGATGTCTGAGTAGTTGTGGTTCCCTCCATTTTTCCTCTTCCCTCACTCATTTTCCTTATTTTGTTACTTTGCATTAATTTGGCTAGAATTAGAGAGCGCACTTCACTGCACAGAGCATGTGGCCTAACACTGGTGGCAAGTGAGCACAGCTGTCATTTCAGAACATGGCAAATCACTCCTACAGTACAAAATACTACTAAAAAAAAAAAATTGGTCAAGCAAACCAGAAAACCAACACCACTGAGCATCACTCAAGGTGTGGTCTCGCATATGAAGTCCAGATAACACTCTGTGGGTACTTGCTGTCAAATGCCCCACACATCTCCAACCACCAGGCTTGAAGAACTGAGATTTCAACTAACAGAACCATCTTATAAATCTGTTCTATCATTTTTTGTTGGTGGCTTTGCCGGGAGAGGGGAATTCTTCATTTTTCATTTTTATGTGCTTTATTTTTCAGTGTTTATGGATATTTTTGCTCTTTTTACACAGCCAGTAAACTGCAGTTTGACTTCTGCAGCTATTCTACAATAAATGACATGTAAAAATCTCTCTTGGCGGGCAATCACTTTGGATTTTCTAATGTCTATTAGCGCTCCCAGAATTTCAGAATAGTCTTACACCCCTTAGTTTAGCATATGTTAAGCAAAACTTTCCTGCATTGCATTTTTTTGCCTATCATGTGTCAGCAACAAATAGAGCAAGAAAGAGTTGACTTCCTAAAAATGGCAGTAAGTGAAGTATTGCTAAAAATACATGACAGTAACGAAATGCAGTGTAGTCTGGTAATCTGGGCTGGGATTTGTCCAGTTCTAATGCTGCCTTCATCAACCCCTTCCTGCAACACTTTGTTAGCAGAGATATTCAGTGAAAGCTGTGAGGAGGCTCACCTGACCAGGGAGCAGGCACTTGCCTGAACTCCAGCATGCTGCGCATTTGAACTGGTATGGCTTGTAGTGTACACAAGGAAAGCCTAACATGCTCAGGTCTTGGGCAATAAATAAAAATTTTAAAATAATGAAAAAATATAAAGACAACTTTTTGCATATCCTAATTCCTACTTGCTTTAGCTACAGAGTAAGCTGCAGTGTTGAAGAGATGCCCTCAGGGTCCAGAGAGAGTGAATACACTGTAGCTCTAGTGTTATGGAAGACACCACAGCAACAGAGTCCTTCAGTAGTTCCCCCACAGACACTGCACACATCCATCGCTCTATGGAGAGGTCAATCTGTTTGTCATAGACCAGAAATTTGTCATTTTTCTCGATATGTAAAGTTAGGATAATACTATTTATCCCATAGGGAAGTTCTAAGGGCTTAGGTAATGTGTATACATGGCGTTTGAAATATAATCCACTCCAAGGTCAGCCCTTAGTTTGTCTTACAGTTACCTTTGCACGTGGGCACTCATGTTTCAGAGGAAACTCAGAGATGACCCCAGATGTGGCTATCCTTTCTCACTGAGAGCCACCCTCTTATCAGGTAATACTGGAAAGAAGCAATCAGATCGATTACACTGATATGCTAAAGGCGCGTGTGATGAATAGCTGCGTACTGAGCAACATCATCCATTGCAGCCTATTAGAGCACAGAGAAAAGCAGTGAATTAGCTTCATGCTGAAAATGAATGGTTGTTCCGGGCACCCTGATAAGGTGAGAGGCACATCCTGGTGATTAGCTGGGTCGGTACTAAAGAACATTAGGAATTCACTTCTGCTGCTCTGATTGGTAATTAAGTGACTCGTCTACTGGCCGACAGTCCTGTATGCTTCCCCAGGCAGTTGTTAGTTCTTCGAAAACCACTCCTGACAAAATGAGGTTTGCCCTTGGTACACAGATAATGAGACTCAGCCTGACAGGTGTGGGGCGATTAGAGCCCTGCTACACGCGCCTCGCACTGCTATAGCCACTCTGCAGTAAACACACTCATTACAACCCGCCGGTCCCTGGAGGCAAAGCATGTTTGACATTATTAATTGGCTTTTCTGTATAAGGAGTCAAATAGATGAAAAGGTTTATCAAGCTGAAATAATTAATTTTGCCTGAATTCGCTGACAGTTCAGTTCTCCTGCAAAAGACCATTTTAAGGGTTTGGTTTCTTTTTCTTTTTTTTTCTCTTGAATTTCAAAGTTCAAAAGACATAGTAGTGGTAAAAGTGGAGCTTTTTAGTAAATTATAATTAAAGAGAATTTAATTAATTTAGACCTGAGAAAAGGGTGTGTGCGGGGGAGAACTCCTATCTTTGTCTATACAGAGGTCTAGATGGTAGAACATATCATGGCTTAGTAATGCATTAATTTTAATCTAATCAAAATATAATGAAAGAGGTAATTATGTTCAAAAATTGTCATGCCCCGATATTGGTATATTTAAACAGTTAATACTTACACTCCTTCCAGTTAGCAAAAGTTGTAATTGTTGCACTCAAATTTAGCTTCTTTAATGATAGGGCTTATATTCATGAGGTTAATTGAATAAATCATTGTAATAACTCATGGTGAAACTATGATTATCTATCAGGTTCTAATTTCACTTTCAAAAGAAGAATAAAACCCTCAAAAGTTATTTTTCTTGGTTTCTGTCCCCAAAAGGCAGTAGATACTCTCCTCAAAAAACTTGAAGGTAGTGTTTGTTTTAATAATCCAATATATACTTCTCATGTACTTTTAAAATGACACACTCTACAGTTTATTTAGCCTTTGCAAAGGCTAACATCATGCCATGCCAATGTCCATGCCAACGTCACTTGGCAAATATTTTAAACCTTCCACATTAACACATCCAGATAAATATCGTGTAATTATGTGTATTTGGTCTGTTTACAAACCCTTCCATACTAATGAAAACATTCACCTTGTAATTACAAAGGCATAAGACATGAAATTTCAGAGAAGTGTCCATAATATAGAAGTAAAAAAGGAATAAATCACCCAGGAAGAGCCAGTGTATCAGCAGTTGCTTCCACATCGTCTCTTTTTAATACATCTAGTGCTGCACTTATTTAGAGATTTTAAAAAGACATCTTTTAAAAACCCTCTTGACCTTTTCTAGCAGATGTGTTCACATCACTGAGGAAAACAATGAAAAAAGTTCTCTAGTAAACCAGTTATTTTTGCTGAAGCCTCAGTGGCCCAAAACAGTTAAGACCATTCTACTTCATATAGTGTGTGGATTGTTCCAAAACATTCAAGATGTTTCAAAACAGCCATGAGGGAGTTCTTCTACATTTAAAGCAGGCCCTCTACCCTCAAACACTCCAGAGTGTTGTCAACAGTGTTATAAGTCATCAATATTAGTTCATTTGTCTCTGTTAAACAGAGAAATTTAGGAAGCCTTGATTATTCATCTAGCAGAGGCTAAGGATCTGGAAGTAACATGCAAGTGCCAACATGTCAATACATTATTGTTGCCATTTGAGAATATTTGTAGATTTTATAGTCTCTCATGTCTATATAAATGTATTTCTGAACAGACAGATGGGAATCTGCAAAGACAGTATCACATCTGCTAAATTGAAAGGCAACCCACCAGTCAGTTTTCATTGAGGATACAACCCCTGGCTGAGAGAGAAGCAGATGGGCTCGTAGCAGTACCTCGTAGTTCATGGTGTGACCCACTCATCTTTATGGACCTAGATGGGCAGGAGAAAACACAGGGAAAGAGGGGAAAGCAATGGAACCTGCTTTAAAAGTCACATCCAGAAGAAGAAACCTAGAAATCCTGAACAGTAACAAATTGTAATATTTACCAACAACTTAGCATTTGGTTTCAGAAATGTCATCTTCCAAAAATAAAAACATCTGTGCACTCACAGTGGAATAGTCAGCAAATGCATCAAAGGGATAAGAAAATACCACCATTCATTAACAACATCATTTTCACCCTCTGTCACATTTAATGCTACTTAGTGTTATTTTTCACTTGCATGTACTATATTAAACTTACTAATTGGCTACATAATAAAACTCGGAGAACATTATGTTTAAACAACCAGGGAACTGAGAGCTGGGAGAGAGGAACAGGAAAGATCCTTATGAGCTGAACTATGCATATTGAACAAGTTTTTTGAAGTTTTTAGTTGGCATTTTCTATAAGTATGCTTAATTCTTAAACAAATTCACATGTTAATTCTAAAAGCAATTTATTTGGGATTTGTAATGACTTATCTCACACTAACAAATCCTGTCTTAAAGTCTGGCAAAAAACTTCACCCACAACTAAAGCAAAGTCCCCAAAGCTATCTAGCACATTGTTCTGCTAATACAATTAATAATTCTACATCTTATAATTCTTGTTTTCAGCAATTTTGTTTGATAAAATTCTCCCACCTCGAATGGTTCTGTGTCAATGTGGTCAGCAGAAGAATATCCTGGGGGAAAGCACATCTGCCCAGCACCTCCCTTTCATTCATTAACCCACCAGGGGCTAACACTAATTAGATCAGGCTGCTCATTTTAAGCTGATAATTGATTTAAATAGGTTGCTCATTTAAAATAGAATAAAAACCTGCTAAACAGTTGGTGCTTGGGTTTTTTTTTCATCTGCAACTTTCAATTGCTTGTGCAATGTAGCATAAAATGTAGAGGTCTCCCTTTGCTAAAAAGGCCATAAAATTAATTACAATGAGTATGAATTCTGCAGGGTGAGGGTATAGGGGAAAATGAGTGCTAGAGTTAACTGGTGATGACTGACTAAGAATCAAAAGCAATAGAGCTTATTCCTTTTAAGCAGAGTTTTAAAAGTAACTTGGATATCTGAACTGATCAGTTTTACAAACTTTTTCATCCCATAAGAGAAGGAGCTGTTTATGATATCCAGAGATGTTTCTTGCATCTTTTAAACTGCTATTGCTGGCTGCACAAACATTACCATGTGCTGCTAGAGGTTTCCATTGTCTTTCTTCAGTTAATTAATATCACAGCCTCTGTCCAAGCATGTAAATACAAAGTCTTCATTTCATTATCAGGACAGTATCAAGCCACAGTCAACATAAAAATATTCCTTTGGTGAAGTTGCACATCAAAAACTTGTTGTGTGTCTCTATAATTTGCAGCTTGTTTCTTCCAAATCTGAATAAACCATTACCTTTTCAGCCAACTATAACTATGCTTGTTTGTACAAGGCTCAGACTTTAGCCCAGGCTAATACCCAGCATTTGCTGTTTATTTAGCTTGCATAAGTGTCTAAACCTGTGAGCTAGTGTGCACACACACACACAAGACAAAACAAGTAATAGAAGGTTCCAGTAGGCTGAAATAGAAACTCCTGACAAAGCTGGAGAGATTGTAAAGCAGGATTACCACATAACAGAAATAAAACTGAATGTGAGCTGTAAAGATTGTCACCACTTATTTTATTTTTAATTCTGCTTAATAAAGCCAAGTCCCTGACACTCCATCCCCTGCTGTGGCCCCGTTCTGAGAAGTTCCCTTCAAACCACTAGCATGGCATTTCCCCTCTTATACATGGTATTCTTCTCTCTAGCTTCCAACAGTCACCCAGAGATTCACTTTGCAGTTTAGGGTGGTTCAAGGACTCTCTGCCTTGAAAAACTATTCAAGAGCACTCACTAGTGGCTGAAAATTTAAACAGCACCTTAACAGGCCATTACTCAGCCTATTTCCTTCATGCCTTTTTAAATTGTAGGGAAGACAGCAAGAAGACAATAAACACCCTTTGATAATTCTATATTCAGGCACCAGATCATTTTCTCAGTTAATGGTAAACAGTATATACTAGTAAGCACTTTTTCAAGGCAGCCAGTTGTGAAATACATTGAAAACAATACCAGTTTCTCAACAGCTATCAAGGACCATTGAAGATAATACAACCGCTTGCATTTTACACAAATGCCTGTATTTCTTCATTCAGTTTTGAACAAAACACGTGTTAATAAGCAAGCTTTTTAAAAGGAAAATGCCAATTTATTCCTTTGCATTTCAATTTGTCACTGGACACATGCTTCTTGTGTTTACCTGTTAGGTGCACTAATATATAAGCATGCAGCACATGAAAATGCGTGTGAATAATCAGTTTAATTGACAGTCTTCTGTGACAGAAGCACACAAATAGGACAAAACTGATGACAATACCATGGCAGTGTACTGGGTTAGTTGGACTAAATTTACAGCAGCAGAAGACATCTGAAAGTGGGCAACTAGGTAAAACTGCAGTGCATCGAGGGGGTGATTTTACAAATTTTCCACATCATACCTCTCTAAACGGTAGCAACTTCTGATCATCACCTGTGAACGTCACCCTGGGACACAGGGGTCAGCTGGGCACCTGGCACAATGCAGAGCTCCCAGGCCAGGGGTGCGGGTCAGCGTTGCCTTGCCAAGAGCAATGGGCTCCTCTTTGAACCACAGCACTGTAAAGGAACAGATTGCTGGCTACTATGGAAAGCTGCTTATTTGCTAGATTAACGATGATGTAATTTAGAATTTACGTATGTGTGGAGAGGGGTTGTTTTGATCCCAAGGTAATATATCTGCAGTATAATAATGGAAGCAATAGAGAAAAGGTGAAGTGAGGAGGCCAGATAAGAGAGAAGCAGAGTCTCTGGTGGTGGTGCCAAGGAGAGACCTAACAAAGCACGGGGCCCAGCTTGGCGGTAAGTAGGGGCGTTGCTGGAACAACAGAGATGTGGCTGAGCTGGGGAAAGGCGGATGCACAGCAAGGGACATTGCAAAGGTCAGTGAAGCAGTTTGCACAGCTGTGCATCCAAGTTGGCTTCTCTAGCCCCAGGTCCTTGCCCCTGACATTTCAGTAGCTGAAAACCAGAATTTGCAGCTGCATATTTACTTGCCTCAACACTTTCAAGCGAGTGAGGCTGAGTGCACCTGACTCCCCCTTAGCTCTGTGTTTGAGGTTTAACACATTTGCTCCCATAGCAGCCAGTTGGATGTGCTGCCTCAGACATGAGCTCTGCAGAGGCAAAGGAATTTGACTGGAGTTTTATGGGCAATGGGCAGCAGAGCAGGGAATCTCTGCTGACCCCCAGCAAATGTTTTGAGCAACATTGACCTCCTCAAACACAGGACTGGGGCTAGAAACAGAGAAAACAGCCTTGCATTCATCCACCAAACCTTCAGTGATGAGGCAGGAGCTGACAGCAGAGAAGCAATCAGCTACACAGTGAAAACACAGCACTATTCCTGAATCCTAGTATATAAAAATTTATCTATTTTTAATACTGGCTGTCCCACTTTGGCCTCTGTTTGATGTTTGAGTTTTGGGAGTCAGGGAGGAAGCTCAAAACTACCATAATGTCTCTCCTGCATTCTGATTAAGATTTCTATCATCTATTCCATTTGGAGTAGCAAAGATAATTACAATGCAGAAATACAGTACAAAAACCACACCCTGTTCTTGTGGATCACACATGATGTAAGCAGAGAGATAAGTGGTAGTAGCTTAAAGCTGAGACGCAAGTTCTTCCCCATTAGGAAAATCCTCACACACTGAACTTGCCAGCATTAAATGTCATCAGACATTCCATGTTCAGAAATGTATGTAAGACTGAAGGCCAGTGTACTTACACTAGAAACAAAACAAAACAAAAAAAGGTGGCATCAAACTGAGTGCCAAAATAGTCAGTAATTCAATCTGAATCTCATCTCCTTTTATTTCATGCTTTTCCTGCTTTTTAAGCTATCTGTTTTACTTTTGCTGCCTGCCTTTGTCATCTTGTACATTTCAGTGTCTGTATTATTTCTTAGAATATTTTTTCTTAATCATGTAATCATTATGGTTGGAAAAGACCTCTGAGATCATTGAGTCCAACTGTCCACCCAAAGCTACCATGCTTACCTCTAAACCACGTCCCCAAGCACCGTATCTACTAATCCATCTTTAAATTTTTCTGTAGCTTCTCTCTTCTCTCTATGCATGTCTTCATCTTGAGATGCAGTTTCTTACAGGTTTCAATCGTCTCCAAAAATTACTTTTCTCTGTAACTTCTGTTTCCAACTCCTTTGCACATTGTTTCTAGTCTCATTTCTAGCTGGGTTTGAAGTTACCTAAAATAGCACAAAAATAATAATTATATATGTATGTTTCTTCTGTCTGACAATTTTCCATTGATTACTAAAATATCACTGTTAATTCTTTTTGCCATCTCCTGAAGACCATTTCTAAACAAAACTCCACTTGTCTTCAGTGCAGCTATCCTTTCCTTTCTTGTTTTCCTTCTGCAGTGGTAGGACAGAAAGGGACACAACTGCCCCTTGTTTGGGGAGCTGATAAACCTTTCTGTGCTTTCTTGTGGGAACCATCTAGATTTGTAGGAAATTTAGTTAATTTTTTTTTTATTTGGAAGTCCAGTGTATCATTTCTGATCTAGGACATCCATTGTTAGTCTTAGAAAAAGTCTTCTGCCTAGATTGCTGCTTTAGTTACTGAGGTTCAGTAGAGAGAACCAGAAATGGAGGTTACAACCTACTCCTCAAGGTCATTTCAAGCACAAATTTTGGAGAAGGTTGCCTTGCTTGCAGGCAGTAATCTCCCCTGCACAGAGATCTGATGTCCTCTTGGGAAGAGGCAAGAAGGTAAAATGAGTGCTTGGCTGTTTTATTAATGCTGCAATTTGAGTAGACATTAAGAGGCTGTGAGGATTTGTTCTCAAGAGCACTTAAACTGAATACCTGAAAGATTTTTCCCTTTCTGTTTCCCCTTTCTCTAAAAAGGAAGAGATTATAAGGAGTTTAACTTTCTGTTTACTTGTTTGGTTTTTACTTTTAATCCTACAGGATTTAAATTACCTGTATTTTGCTGGCCAGCCTAGCAGAAACACACAACAGGAGCAGTGTGCTTGCAAGCAGATTGTGCAACTGTTTCATTTGTGGTGTGTTTTCTTTTGTATCACCATAGTCGGTAACAGCTCTGGATCCCATTCTAGGACACAAGCCAAGAATGAGAAACAAGGCTGCAAGCGAGACAACAATTCACAACCATAGTATTGTTTGCTTTGGAGTACTCACCAGGGTAAAACCTACAAGAGGAATACAAGATGCTTTAAGTAGCAGACGCTGCTTTTAATCTTCCTGGTACTTAGGAAGTCCACCTTGCAGAGCAGCACGCAGCCTGTAGAGCCACAAGGGATCTGGCAGAGGGATTTCTTCCTGGTTATGTTAGCAACAAAATGACAGTAGGAGCAAGTGTTGGTAAGCACCCAAGATGATCTACAAAGTAGGATGCATATGAATAGATGCTTTGTTAGAGAAAAGGACTGTGCTCTTGATGAAAAAAAGCAGCAGCCGATTAAGAAGATAAATGGTCAAAATGGGGGAAATATACCTGTATTCTAGTTTGCTGGGAATTTTTAGCCAAAACCGCAGTTAAATGCAGCTTACAGTACTGATTATACACACACTGCATGAGAAGGGAAAGATGAAGTTGTTTTGCTATGATTCGAAAAAGAAAAAATGCAGGCAAAGGAAAACAGACATTGAGGCTTTGATTCTGCTTAAAGAGGAAGAAAAACATTAAAACTGCTGCAAAACTCCAACATCAAACTAGAATTTAGACAACAACAGAGTAACCATCACAGTGCTATGAGTGCCCTGCCATAGCATAAATATCTTAGAAATACGTATCCTACATTTTAAAGGAAATTAGAGTAATGCAAAAAAAACTCTCTTTAAGAGAACATTTCTTTAATTTTCTGATAATTGCTTAGATTTGTAATGAAGCAAAAAAAAGTTATTTAGGAAAACTGAATTTGGAAAGTAGAACAAATTACTTTACAGTATGATATAAACTCTCTTCTTTCCAGAGCAGTTGTTGTTTGGGCTGTTCAGAAAATCTTGACAAAAATTAAATTTTGATTAAAAAGAAAACCTGTCGCAGAACAGTTTGTGATTTCCTGATCCAGCACACACTCCCAGTTTCCACCCATCTTTGAGGCTGTGCTGGGTGCTATCCAAAGCCTGTAAAAGCAATGGACAAGATCCCACCGGTATTCAGCAGGTGGGACCAAAGTCAGCATCGGAATACCTCTTGAAAGGCTTATCTCTCACTGCAGATCCCAAATATTATATCCAGGCTGAAATAACCCTCTGTAAAACAAACTACAAAGGCTTCAGATATTTCATGGTCAAACTTGCTACCATAAATCAAAATGGCAAATAGTAAATTTGTAAGGATGGCAAATACAAAATGAAAATATCCCAGGCATATTCAATGAGAAAGTTCTGTACTACCCTGTCCAAGAAGGGAATGCAAATTTTGATATTCACAAAGACTCAGGAATATCTGCTGCCTGCAGTTCAGGCAGTGTTTGAACCCTGGCCCTGCATCATCTGCAGTCTTAACATGGAACAGTGACTGAAGACGTCCAAGCACAGCTCCACATGGCACGCACAGACTCCCACATCACACAATCCACTCACAGATGCATGCCCGTACAGCTCACCTCACTGTTCACCTGACAGTAACCTCCTTCCAGGTTGCCTCACAAGGAAACTGGAGTGCTCCATGTGCTCCGTCTCACCCAATGTGTGTGCTCTTTCCCTTTCCCCCCCTGAAATTTAACATAAAGCAAAGTAGGAAGAGCAATCAACAAGTCCTTGAGGAAAGTGTTGCAATTGCAAACCTGCTGTCGCTGCCCACCAGAGGTGGAAAGGAGAGTGGCATGTATCTGCTCACATAACCCATGCAGAGAATCCAGGCAGTCCTCTGGCACTTCCACAGCTATACTGTTTTCCAGAAGTAGCTGATCTTTTGTCTCAGATGAAAACTATTTGTGTGAAAGGGACAAGACACTGAAGATTCAATGTCATTATGATAAACCAAAATTATGATTAACAATAATAGAATGTTAAAAGTAAGATTTTAATCTTAATATCATTTTTTTTAATTTAATATCATTCTGGGGAAAAAAAGGTTAACAATAACTACCTTTTTGTAAATTGAAATGTTTACAAGTAGGATAGGTTCAGGACATGAAATGTTTAGCAAAAGAAGAGTGGATTAAAGCTTACATTGCAGAAAAGCTTAAGAGCAGGTGGAATATCAGAAAGATCCAACAGACATTCTAGGTTTCAAGACTATACTGTTCCTTTATTAGGTGCAGGAAAAAAGCATGCAAAGTAAAACTGCAGCCTGCAGAACAAGAATCATCTCTGGTCCTGTCACTTGTGTACCTAGAAGGACTGCATGAGGGTATTTTCTGGCCTAAAATCTCTGACTATAGAATAAAATTGGCCAGTCAATACAGTCTGTAAGAATCACAAATTAGTTTTATTTATTTACTGACAATTTTTATCAAAATAAGATACATTTTTGATGGAGTGATATTTTTAAAGGGAAATTTTTTACTCTTTCTGAAAGAAACACCAAATCGCTGCAGATATAAACATTTCAACCAGTGGTTTGGTTTCCACCATTGGCCTCAATTTTTAGCAACTACATTTTTAAAGAGGTTTATAACTCTTGTCACAAGATGCAGAATCACAGCTTGAAGAATGAGGTAGTCAACCTGCACACTCTGCAGATTCACCTTTAGGTGCAACTTTCTTGATCTGTGCCAGAAATAAGCCTGTAAGAGCTCTGTATAGCAGATGAAGAGACTTCAATGCTCCACTGGCTTTATGTCCTGAGCTTTGTAATTTTTTAACACTGTCCCACACTTGCAAAGCAGGGATACAAAGAATGACATGTCAAGGAGGTGAAAAAATTCTAACATTTTAAAACAGCAGGAAACTTCCTAACACTATTTTCCTGCATGGTGACTTCCTAAACTAGATGCAGTTTACAGTAGTGATTATTCTCCATGAAGGGAAAGAAAGCATTTCATTTTCTTTGCATTTTTCAATGTTCCTCTGTGTCATATCTGGCTATACAGACAGTCACTAGCAGTGCCAGCAATCTTCTGGTAGTCCAGGATCAGAGCTAAGGAAAACTTTCAAGTGTAGAAAACACAAATCAACACCATCTACCATAATTAGATTTTTAACGAGCCTCCTATGTGTTCTAAATCAAGGAGTCTCATGAGCTTTGAATAAAGCAAAAGGTACAGGTTGTCTGTCTCCTGGTTTGTCATGAGGTCCCATGGCATTTCTTCTCCCTAGATGAGGTTTTATTAAGTCTCTGCCCTGCTTGGGTTCTACGGTGTGCTGCAGCCCCCACAGCCATTCTCTCTGTCAGTGTCTTCATGAGGTATTTTTTTCCTGTTATGATACATATTTTCACTGATCTTCATGGAATATTTATCTCCTCTCTGATTTTGTTAAAGTGATTGAGATTCAGACTGTTGGTGATCAAATCACACACACAGAGGCAAATACACACATGAATATTTGCCTGCTGCTTTTTTTTTTTGCATCTTTTTTTTCTGTGAGACAAGCAGCTTAAAATTCTCTCTAGCTGAATGAGATTTCCCTCCATCAGTCATAGTGAGCACATGTACTCTAATTTCATTCATAGTTCCAGGAAATAATTTTTGTAGTAGAAAAGTTAATCTGTCAGGATTATAGTATTCAAAATGAGCTACAGAGAGAAGGAAAGAAGCATAAATGATAAATACATGTAAACTAATTGATGGGTTTATTTTATCGAGCCACAAAAATGTAAAATACTCAGCTCCAGGGACTCTAAATGGATTGAACAATATTTTTCAGAAGAAATCTTTCATTTGTTTTATTTCAGGATAATGAATAAGTGCCCCCAGGACAGTCTTGAAAGGAGATAATGCACTTCAAGAGCTGATCTCCTATTTCTGGCAACACATTCTAACTGTAAAAGTATTTGGATTAAGCAACTAGACTGAATGGCTGTCAATACTACAAAGCAACTTTACAAAGCTACTGTAGATGCACTGCTCAGCCACAGCTATCCTTCAATATTCAAAACTGTCTGGTACATTTTCTTCTCATGTGAAAACAGTTTTCTCTTTAAACTTCAGTTGCAACAATCCAGAGATTTGTCTCCCTTAAAATCTTGGTAACCCACGGTGGCTTCCAGCGCTCACTGAGGGGATGGTACAGGGCATCCAGATCATCAGAAAAACACTAGTGATCCAGCCCTTTCTGCTGGAGGGAAACACCACATCTAGTGTTTGTGGAAGACTACTAGCAAGCTGAAGAGTGTTTTTTAACCCTTCAGTTCAGGGTGTGTAATGCAGGTAAGGGCTCAGAGCTTGCTGAGTGTGAACGGGAGGTGAGCTCCCAGGGAACTCAAGAGAACAGCTAAGAAAATTAGTTAAATTATGCAGGGGAATTTTTAGGATGTGTAAAACAAAACAAACAAACAAAACACTAAAACAAAACAGAGGAAGTAGGAATATAAGAAAAGAAGACAGAAACAAGCTCAGGGTGACCAAGTGCTGATCTGAAAAGGACATTGTTTTGGGAGGTTGAAAGACAAAATTTAGCTTGGATGTTATGTAAGTATCTAAATTACTACAGAAAAGACAAGTACAGAGGTTCAAACACCAGACATTGTAGTGCCTGGAAACCTAAAATTTACACACAGTGAACAGTATGGAGCCCAATCTTACAAGCACATTTTACTTATCATTTTTTTTCTTAGAAGCACATTGTGCGTGAAACACACAGATAACCATGACTGGCTGGTGTCTCTACAACTGTTAACACCTCTACACAATGAAGAGAACAAAAATGCTAATCCAAATGGAGGAGGCAATATGAGTAAGTGGATTAGAAAAAGAATTGCTGTTCGAAGGATATGGGTTTACACATGGCTCTGCCTTGCTGAATGATGGCAAATCAAGTTCCTGCTATGTTAGATCCCCATCTAAGCTGCTTGATGAGCCTTGAGGACCTCAGGCAGGAATTTCTGACCTGCTATGAAACCAAACACTGCTGCAGACTAGGAACTTCAGCACTGACCTTCAGCAAAGAGCTCTGCACAGTAATCAGACAGACATACAGACAGACAGATGTTGCAGTCTCACCTTCACCTCCAGGCTGAGGATGGTGTATTTCCCATTAAAATTTGAATCTCAAAGCAGCCCACCAGGTAGTCCATAACTGACAGATATAATCTCAGTCTTCTGTAAGGAGAGAGGTGGAAAAGGTACACACCCGCAGATGGATCAGGTAAAGTAGAGTTATAGGTGGGGGGTTTTGCCTCAATAAAGCCACACCTTCTTAATTCTCCAGGCAGCCCCATTAAAAATAAAACATGAGACTAGGAAAATGTTGGGGACTACACTTAATTGTGTGTTTAAATTTCTGGGATGTTCGGTTTTCCCAAAGAGCTGTAACAAACCATTGACCTCTTCCAGAGATTTGTAATAGCTGGGTTAGAAATGCACACATGTAGTACTGCAGTCACTGTGGCTGCTAATGGAATCCCCATAGATATTTATATCCTTCCAACATTTTAACTGCAGTGTAAAGTCAGAGAAAACTCTCTGTGGTAGCCAGTTCAAAACTGAGAAGTAAACCTGTTCTTTGATGCTTAGCTGTGTTTGGACCCCTATAAAAATAAAACTGTCGAAAAAAGTGTCAAAAAACATGGGACCAAAATATTTTGCTGCTTTTATGGACATCAACAATTTGTTAGACAATGAAATTCACAAGCTAATTATGATTACCTAGTATATAGTACATGTGTATTATCTCTTTATAAATATGCCCCTGCAAGTAGCCCTTTGCTAGTATGTCTTAGTTTCATTGAATGTGCTGATTTTTACAGCTTCCTTTTAAAATCACTAACCTTCAGGAGAGAGAAAGCATACAAGTACCTTAAGAAATGCTGATTTATGAACTACAGTGGTCTTTATTTTTCTTGTAAACCTGGGTGGAAAATTGATCAGTTATAAGCCTCCTATAGATCTCACAGGTTTGCAAGATATATTATTGTATTTTTGATATTGCAAAAGATTTTTTCCTTTTCTTTTTTTTCTTTGCCTTGGCCATACATTTTCCTGTCTCAATTTTTTTTCTACTCCTATTAGAGTAGAGAAGCTATCAGAAAACTAAGATAAAGACAAAGAATCATCCTAGAAAAAGTAGCTTTGGGCCACCCCAGATTTTCCCAATTCACCATAATGTGGATTTTATTTCATACCCCACTGAGGTGGAATTTGCAGAATGTTTCTTGAATTACCATGAGGCACTCTTGTAAGACAATTACTGTCTTTTTTCCCCCCTTTTGTTTCACTCTGCTTTTGACAGCTGTTGGCATTTATTATTTGGCCAATGGACCCGGCTTTAATTTTCAGCGAAGAACCCTTCTGTAGGATACAGATCAGTTAGACTGTAAAATAAAATGTACAGACCAGGACTGTTCAAAAGTAGGATATTAATCTAGTAGAAAATGAAAGTATTTAAAAATCTTTTGAAATACAATTTTGGACAGAAAGATGAAATATGAGAATTTTACCAAAAAGTTCTAAAAACTAAGGTTTTGACAAGTTTAGAATAAATAAGAAAATTCTAACCTTTTTATGGTAACAAAAATGTCATTTCAAAATACCAACAGTTTTGATAGATCAAAACACAAGTCTGCTGCTCCAGCTTTTTCTTTTTGGGGTAGTAGGGATTTCATATTCAATATTTGAATATCTCAAATAATGAAGTTTAACAGTAAGACACCATAAACAAAGAGTAATACATTTAACAAAATAAATTATATTCTTTGTCACTTATATTTTTATTATTTACTGTAATAATTTTTACTTCTCCAGATCATGTAAAAACTCTGGTGAGTGTAATGTTGTGTGTGATTTTTGAAAGAAACATTCAATGCATTTTTGGAATGTTTAGTTCCAGATTCCTTAAAGTATTTGAGTGCTCAGAGTGTGAACAAGTTGCCCTTTCTCTAGATGGGGCTGAAACATCTAACCTTATACCAAAGACTGAGTTCTGAACAACTAGTCTCCAATTCAGTAACATCAGTGGTGCCAGACAGTCACAGGCTGGCTTTTAGACACTAAGTCTTGAGCTGAAGGCTCAATAAGGATTACAAGCTGTATTTTGGCAAAAGCAGTAATCATCACTTTCATGATACAGCTCTAAAGCTTGGGCAGTTCAGTTATCACCATCAGCCAGGTATCTACCCAAATTATCTGCATCTTTCTCAATCATTTTACATGTTCACTTTATGCTTTTGCTGACACTCTTTTTTTTTTTTTATGTTATACTTGCAGCACTTTCTAGGATAAATTGTTCTTCTCTAACCCTTGGATCAAGAGCTAAGAGTGAGGGGAAAGTTCTTTATGCTTTTTCTAATTGGAAGATGACCTGGATTTGGGCAAGAATGCAAATGTTCTGCTTCCTAGGTGGGCCCCTATTAAGGATCATTTACTAACTATTTTTCAGATGTTGAATTTTGTTTTATTCCACTGGAATATCCATTGAATGACATCAGCAAGACTTCTAGTAAATTAAGAGGTTTTTTACTATTAACACGGATGTAACAGCTAGATAGAAAAACAGAGCTGTGTGCTGAGACAGATCTTTAGGACAAAACCTTCAACTAATCACACCAATCAAATTTGAAGATGTTCACCATTTGTTTTGACATACATATGAACCAATTCTTCAGTTGTACATGGAATGGCTATTCTGTTTATGTTAGTCTTACCAGTCACACGGGGTTTTGTTCTGCATATGAAGTGGTTTTCTTCAGGTCTCAAATTCACACCTCTCCTGTAAAATTTCCTGAGTACTTACAGTTGGAAGAATATCTATCAGAAGGAGTCTTCTTCACTGAGGTTTTATATTCCCATGTAAAGTCTAGTAAAATCACTTACTGCATGAGAAAAGATGAGCCAGATGGACCAATGTTCCAACCCAGCTGGTTCTAACATCCTTGTTGCCACCTTTTCATTAATAATACAATAACTATGCACTCTAAAAAATATCTTTGAAGAATTCCTTAATCAAAACCCCTACTGATACAGCATCCTGCTGGGAATGTTCTCCTCCTTCCCATGAGCAAGTTTAAGTGTATAGCACTATGATTTTTTAGGTGGAGGAAGCTGTATGACAAAACACTTCAGAGACACAATGTTTTTTGCCAAGCAGCTGAAACTGTTTTGTTGATAAATGTTCATGTCTCATAGTATTAACACTGTCACACAGGTAAAGTTTGATCTCCTGACAAAACCTCTTGTGGCTGTCTCTTAATCTATTCAGTAATCAATATTAACACTGTCAAATGTCTCAAAACATTCCTTTTAGCTTATTTGTTTCAGTATGTGCTACATGCACATGCACATATTTCACTCCATATACTCATTCTGCATGTGTATATATATATTTCATTCCAAGTGATAACATACTTTTTCTTTATCAACTGCAGCAAGCCAGATTGTAATAGAAGGTTGAATGCCCAGATACACTGGCAAAGAGCACATTGTTAAAGATTTGGAAAATAGGAATGGCAGCTGCCTAAATAAACCTGCAGTTCATACTGGCCTTTAGGCTCCATCAGAATCTCAATATAGTCTGATACTTCTGTTTGCTGTTTTAGGAATTTCTTTGGCTTTGTAACCTCCAGTCTGCTTGACACCTGCAGGAGTGGACAGTGCTTGGTTTGCTGTGGAGAATGGCCACCCCTCTCATGACTGAGCCTATCACTTCTCAGATATTTGTGTAGCCAAGTAATAAAAGATGCAGTTCTGTGATAAATGATAGTTTGTTTCTTCCAGCTGTCTCATAATATTTAAAATAAGCTGTGATGATGCATAAGCCCAAACACTAGACTGTGTCCTCACACCTAATCACTCCACTCCAAATCCTAGCAAAAAAGACTTTCCAGTTTAATCATGCCAGACACCTCAACTCATTCTTGGTGCAGTAGATTCCTTTTTTCTCTCAACCACATATTTCCTTAAGGCCATCAGAACTCCAGAGTTAAAAGCAAGTTAGCATGTGTCTTGGCTTAACTGAGACCTAGAAGGATGGAACTGTTATTTCTCAGAGACCAAATGAGCGTAACTTTGCAAAGTTTGAGTTTTCACAAGCAAACACTGCATTTTAATAATTTATCTTCTCAGAGGACCATATTGTACCTTGAAGTAGAGCCTGAAAGATTTTTCTCTGTAGGGAATGCAGCTACAACAAAAGAAAACTGAAAGCCATTTAGCTGCTTGTGATCAACTCAGAGTTCAAATTGGCCAAATTCCACACACGAGCACAGAGAGAGACGGATACACACAACGGCTGCAACCAGCTCACTGTGCCAAATTGCAACCATATTTATAATCCTTTCAAAACACTTGGGTCCATTTTTGTGGGAACAACAAACATAAAAATAATGAAAAAACAATATTTCTTTTAGGAAGCAAAGTCTCCTCTCTCCCACGCACCCAGTAAAAGCAGTCTTGTTGCATTTCCTGCTATTAGACTGAACAATAGCAGCCATTAACATTTGTAGATTTCTTGTAAATACTTCTTTCAAATAAACATATTGAAAAATAAGAACCCTTAAAGTTTTTTTTGTATATTGTTTTCTCTTCCTAAATCCAAGAAAAATTGTTCATACCTGACTCCATGGGCAAATACTCTTCCTAATTTAAATTATACCTGTTCTTTTGAAGCTATTGGTTCAACATCATCAAACTGGTTTATTTTTTAATTGGTAATTGCACATAGTGAGATTATTTTACTGCTGCTATGTGGCTATTAAACTTTCAGTGACAACAAAGAATCTCTCTTGACAAACACTACTGTAAAGAACAAAATTTTTGTTGGTCCTAACATCTCAAATTCACATAATCAAAATCACAACCACATATTCATAAATGCTCATGCATATATTCAATATACAAAAATATTTTCCATTTATACATAACCAGCTTGGAGGGCAGACCATTATCTAGTGACATTGGTCAACACTTTAAAATTTTTAGCACATCAAACTCTCTCCTTTACTGTTGTGCTGTGCTGAAATTTAAAATTTTGTGTTTGAAACTGAGACTCCACCATTCTGAGAGTTCTAAGAAACCAGCTCCCTCCGCTGCTGTAAATCACCCTCAGAGGATAAGTTCCACATGATCCAATAATATTTCTAACAGCATCAGAATCCCAGTTTGAAAGTTGGTTTCATACTAGAAGTAGCAAATTTTTGTTGAAAGAACGGCACTAATCTTGCTAATAAAAGGAAGGAGGCAATATTTTCCACTGAAATGTACAGCAAAAAGAAGGAAGGGAGAAGAGTTATTCCCTGAAAGTGGGTAAAAATGGATTGCACATTGCAACTTAGAATTCTGAAACATGAAGCAGAGCTGCAGTAAAACGACATTAGCAGCTTTCATATGATAATTTGTATAGAAGAGAAGGTTGTTTCTGGGTGGAGCACTAACCAAGACCAAGTTCACTGAACCTAGCACACCATTCAATCAGCCACAGAAAAAACAATGGGACATAGAGATGGGGGAGACTTTTATTTTGACTTCATAGCAGACATGAAGGCAGGGGGTGAGTATAGGGAGGGGAAAGTCTGTAAAAATGAGAATTTAAGAAAGCTAAATATTTGAAATGTCTCTGAATGAACATATATTATTTGTAACAATAAAATAACAATCAGTCCTGCATTGACATAATGGGGTGGAAAACTAAGCAAATGTAGATTTATATAGTACATGTAACATATGAAATAATGGAGGAAGATAGTGGCAGTCTGCCAAGACTCTCCCTCCCCATCACCCCCCTCCCCAGTCATTGACTTTCAAAGAGGAAAAGATTTCATACAACAAAATCTACCCTGACTTGCAGGAGATGCAATGAGAAGGGATTTACACTTATTTATATCTTCTAAATAGTCCCAAATAAATACAAGTTTCAAGTAGTTCCTTGCATGAAATATGTCTTTTACTTTCTGGGACAAACATACAGGTTGGGATTTTCTTGCATATGTCTTTTAGCTAGGATTTTTCACCCCTTTTATTTGCCATCTTTTAGCATAATTTTATTCTTATTTTAAAATAAAAGCTACAAAAGGCAGTTCTATTTTAATGGAAATTGCCCAGCAGTAAGAATTTCAACTCATTTCCAGAAGAATAATCTTTGTGCTGGTCAATTCAATGAAGATAGTTTGCTGGCTTTCACACAGCAATCTACTAATTAATGACAAATTAAATAGTGTTCTATATGAAGATGACTTCAGAGGTGGTGCATAAAGCTTGGGATTCCTGGAATATTTTCAAAGTGGCTACAGTCCATTTGCATGAAAATATGGTTGTTACAATTGTGTTGAGTTTTGTGTGTTTCCCAGCACAAAATAAACCCTTCTGATGCATAAACGTGTTTCCTTCTGTCATATAGATGCTTACATTTGATTCAATACTCTCGGTGTGCCTTAAAACATGTTTATAATTCAAAACCACAGAGCTGTCATATTAACACTTTGCTGCACTCTTTGGGAAAAATCATTCAGGCTGCTCTGAGAGCTGTAAGCTGTACTATCAAAATTCACTGCTTTACAGCATGGCTTCATTCTGAAGTAGTGTGGGAATCATTCACAGTGTTGCAGTCCTCAGGGTTTCTCACCAGGTGCATCATTTCAGAGTTAGGCACTTTCTAGCACTCAGGATTGGTATAATTTTGATCTCACTGAAACAAACAGGTAGTTTGTGCTTGACTTTAATGGAACCTCACTGTGTTATGATTCTTATAAAAGAGCACTTGAATTCCTGTCATAAGCTGCCCCTGAGATCCACGAGGTCATTTCTGCATGCCTTGTCCTTTTGTGCAGCAACACCAACCTTCCCTGAGCCTGACCGCATCAGCAGAGGCCAGTGTTTCTGCTAGGAGAGGGGCACAAAGCAGCTTAAGGAACTGAAAATCTCCTGCACCATGCAATCAATCCTAAGCCAGAAATTCAGGCAACACCTAGCAGATGTTGGACGCAAGCCTGATGCATGTGTAGTAGCTTTTGACTTAGTGACTTGATGCACTCTGTATTCCCAGACTAGATTTGGTGCAATATCCATCAGAATAACAGGAATTATTATATTTTGACATCTAATACTAGAAGGGACTGTGAGGTGGTAGGGTGGCAGAGAAGACACTTCAGTGGAACATTGTTTAGGGGAGAGAAGCATGGCTGAAGACCCTGGACCTGAAACATAGGTCGACTTCTAAGTCTAAAGCAATTTTGTTAGCACCTCAGTTGCTTTGAACCACTACAGTTTCCCTACAGAACATACATTAGGTGTTAAATGATCAATAGGAAGAGCCTATGTTTAATCCAGTGCTAGATGGTGCAGCATGCTGAGCTAATCTCCCTAGACTTGAAGAAATGTGCAATAGGAGAGGAAAGGTTCAGTTTTTAAAATAAATTGAATATTTGATCCCAAGTTAGCATTCAGCAAAGCTGTGTGCTATTACTATGACAAGTTCTTAAAACTAGAGCTAGCTAATAAAAGAATTATATTGATTGTCATGCCACGTCAGGTCAGAAATTCATTTAGTGTTTTATTGCATTCCTAGCACCAGATGGTTCAGAGGAAGGTGTGAAACTCCCATAACAGTGAATTATGCAATAACTTGCTTATGAGAGAATCTTCTTCCTAAGCCCAATGCTTAATGGTTAGCATTATTGTTCTTCTTCCTATGTATTCTTGTCTTATTCAAAGTGGCTACAGCTGTTCTTTCCTTATATAAGCAGTGAGTTTTGCAGTGTTTGTTATGTTATTCTAATGTTGCCTAAGTGCAATGAGTTCCATGAGTTAACATATGTACAAATGGTATTTCAGTAGTTTTCTGCCCTTTTAAAAAAAAAACAAACCACAACTTCCTTTGATATCATTCATGACCAAAGAAATATATCTCTCCTGTACTAATCCTTACTGAGGTATTTTCTTATGCCTCTCTCAGTGTTTGCTCTCTAAATTCAAATTGGTTCAGTAACAACAAATAGAGTAAATAAAAAATGGGTCTTTTATTCATAGACTTTGCCTCTCTATACATTCCTGTGTTAGGTATGAAGAGATCACTATTTTAATTTCTTTCTGTGAAATATTTCAGTAACTAAAATATGCTTAGTGCTTTCTTTAAATACTTTTAATCTGGGTAAGTAATACAGGTAACTCAAGATATTTTCACAGTGTGTAAAGAAGAGTAGGCATGCATAAGACCATGAATGAGAAGCCAGGTTACAAAATCAAAATAAAATTTGTGCAACTATTCTTGAATGTCTACTAAAATCCTTTCTTTCATAAACTTTCCTGACAGAAGCTCTCTTTCAAGAAAGTTAATGAAACTGAACCCAAAGCAGATGGGAATACAATCAAGACAAATTTGTTTTCCAATTCCATTCAGTTGTTGTGGATTTTTTTTCTCCACTCTTCTACTTTCAGATTCCTCATCTGTTTTATGGGTTGCTACTACTTACTCTCCCTATAGTGAAAGATCAATACATTCATATTTTTAAAGTATTTTCAAATCTCTGAGTGAAAGGAGCAACTATATCAAATTCATTTTGTGTTTATAGAGAAGAGACTTAAAAGTTACTTCAGAGAAGGCTTCAAAATCCAGATCAATACAGATCTGAGCACTGAATATAGTGAATCCGAATACAGTATTATGCATGTGTTACTGAGTTTGGCTCTAACCCAATAAAGCTCTTAGATGTATGCCTAGTTTTACACACTGTAAGTAGTGCCATCGATCTCTGAGGCACTACTCAGCCCTAAGTGCTTCACAGGATTTGGGCCTTCTTGAAAGGCGACAGAAAAGGAAGTGCCAAGGCCATTAGGATACACGGGAATCCAATTACATTTCTCTCTCAATAGGTCTACCCTATAAGCTCTCTCTTTATCAACCTGACTATATTTTTTTTAGTCCACAAGCAATGCTGTTTATCAACTTCCAGCAGCACAGGTGTTATGTCATGACTGGATGGTTGGACTCAATGACCTTTAAAGGTCCCTTCCAATCCAAAATATTCTATGATTCTATGTGAGTGTTCCTTTCAGCAGCTTTGACACCCTGAAAAGTAACCACTAAGTTTTTAAAAGGAAGCCAGCAGAAATTATTTCAGAAATAAAAGTCAAAATGTCTCTCTCTAAAGTAAATGAAAGTCAGTAACATTCAGCTCACATTGAAAAATTTTATTCAGTCTAGGTAGGAACAAGGACAGGTTTTCCACACAAAAAGCTCTCCAGTGCTACTGAAACACTACCTTTGGCTCTTCCTACAGGATAAGAAAAAATAAGCACTCATGTTTCAGTAAGGATTTGAGAAATGCAGGTCTGTCCCATTTGGAGGATGTGTATAGACTAAATTATGAGCTGGCCTTACTGGCAAATACTTTTCATCAGTTTCCAACACATTTGAGTTCACCTTCTGGTTGTCTTAACTGATAGAAATACAGGAGTTCATGCTCCTCTGCCTGAATGTATCAGGTACTATATATATATATATATATATATATATATACACACATATATATATATATATATAGGGAGTTAGATTTCCATAAGGGCAGTATGTATATTACATTGCTTCCCACAGGCCATGGGTGAGTCTATAATAGTATTTTAGTGGTGACTAGAAACTTTAAAAGGAAGTTTCCTAATTATACTGACTTACCACACCTTGGTTCAAAACACAGAGCTAACTCAGAAGGCACAAACATGCTCCTTTTTGAATGAAACTAGTGTGGAAGAAGCACATCAGCAGCCAGCCCATGCCCTCCAGGCACCAATGGGCTAAGACTGTACTCAGGCTAGAGCAAAAATCTCCAAAATGCAGAGTGCAAACTTTTCACCCTCAGCACCACTGACATCTCTCCATAGGTCTTCTCCTTTTGCACTGCATTGCTCAATAATGTAGATGACAGTAGTAAGCCATAACTTACAAATTAAGATAATTGCTATTCCACCCCAGCTGGACAGTAAAATCTGACCTCATTTCTGAATGATGCAAAATACCTTAGTGAACTATATTTCTGCTGCAGCAGAGTAGAGACATGGAGATGTTCTAGGGAGCCTGCAATACAATATGCATTGCAGCAGAACAAACTGGCTCACCTCTCCCAGTGATGCCGGGGCAGGCTGTTCTCTTCTCCTCCTGGCAGCCAAAGGAATAATGACACTGAAGAGCACAAAGGAGATTATTCCTACTGGGCTTTTTTCTTACCTCTGGAAGTTGAAGAGAAGTTAAGGATCAGGTGGTTTCATTCTTCTTTCATGAAGGTCTGAGAGACGAATTTACATTTTCAGTCCAATGTAATTGTTTTCTTCTTTCCAGCTCTTTCACCTTGTAGTAGGTGAATTCCATTTCACACAGGTGGATGGAATTCATGTTTGATCCCATGTGACTACATTTCTGTGGGCTTTGAGACACAAAAGGCTCGAGTATGGCAATCAAGTTCATAAAGGTGATGCTGGCACACGTCCTGACAGAACATCCATTTGACTTCTGTGATTTCTGACTGGATCAGACACCTGCCTGCCCCCCGGGATGCATTCAACCCACAGGTCAAGAGAGTAAGCAAGCATGGATCTGAGCCTATCCCTCTCCTCACCAAATCATAAGACAACTCACTCCTATTTCACTTTGCAAACACCACTTTCCTCCTATTTCCTCCCCTATGTTACATGCATTTAAATACCCCCTATAGTAGAGATTTCCAAGAAAACTCTTTGCTATATAGTGCTAAATTTTATTTCATTTCATTTCATGGATCTATTTGATGCACCAAAACTTTTTAAAGGGATTCTATAAGAAGTTATCCTTACGTCCCTAAAAGATCCCATGCTGTGTTTTGTGGAGTGATATACCCTCATTTTGGCTCTTTATTGGTTCCACAAGAGCCTTATAAACTCTGAAAAACAAAGCAGAATTACCAAAGCATTATTCTTTATTCAGTATTATTTTCATTTCTATTTACATGGAAGTTTAATGCAAAGTTTCAACACTTTTTTTTTTACTTCCACCAAAAGCTTTGTCCTGCCTATCATCTTTTGAATTATGTCATTAGAACACATTCATAATTAAGCTAAAACAGAGGGGTTTTTTCCCCATGCACACAACATATAAAACATTGACTTTACAATGTGAAAACAGAGTTCTGTTCAAAACCAGAAATTTAGCCTGGGTGTATCTGCAGCAGAAATGTATGGCTTATAATTATCCCCTTGTGCTAGAACAATCTAAGTCAGTACAGAATCAGCCCGGCTGCAGATTCC
Source organism: Galbula dea (assembly GCA_013399015.1). Lineage (NCBI taxonomy): Eukaryota > Metazoa > Chordata > Aves > Piciformes > Galbulidae > Galbula > Galbula dea. The sequence continues at coordinate 255,438 of VWZX01003383.1, read as the reverse complement.
TCTGTCTCTCATGTGAGGCTGTGTGGAAAGCAAAGATGAAAGCAAGAGGTTTTATAGTGCCTCTTGCAGTCCTTCCTTTCTCTGGCTACAATATGATTAAAGATATCTCATGTAAACTGGAATAAGCAACATTTCCTGTAGCTATTTCAAATTCTGCCCTTGAGGATAATAAAAAAAAAAAAAAGTAATTCTCATTCTTACACAGCATTTTTCACCCACATATTTCAAAGACATTGCTTGTCTCACCACTAAGGCATGCTGTGCCTATGTGGAAAAGTTTTTCTCTCCTGCAGAAGCATTGGGGCATTTGCATGGCTGGACATGATCAGAGATGGTGCCAGAAATGAGCTTTCACTATCATATGTGGGAACACATGGCACCATGATGGCTGATCTGTGGTAAAGCCTTGTGAAGTTGTCCCAAGCAAAGGGCATGCTGGATAATCACAGCACCATGGTAAAGGGGCTCCTGTTATCCCAGAGATGCTCCCTGGGCCACTATTCTCACTCTATTACAGGTACAGCAGTGACTACTGGAGTCTCCAAAAGACAAATCTTTTCTTCACCATATTACAGTGCTATTCCTTTTTCATTTGTCCTCTTCTAAATCAATTCTCACTCAATGTATTCTTTTCTTTGTTTCATTAACTGATCATTTTAAGGACTCTCACTGTTGCATAGTTAATAACTTTTCTGTAGCTTGACTTTTTCCATCAGTTCACATTTCCCAGCCAATTAATTCCTTGTTGTTTTCCAATGGCTATTAAAAGGTAGAAAAATCCAGTTTAACCCAGTCTACTGTCTGAGGGATGCATCTATATGCTAATTACTTTTCCAGTTTGCTAGCAGGAAACTCTGCATGATAGAAAGGACCATTTTCTAAAATTATCAAGGGCCAGTCTTTTAGAGGTACTTAGGTGCTTAAAGATGTACAAGTGCCTACTGGGATTTCTAGAAGTGCCTAGAGATTTAAACCCTATTGAAATCAGTATGATTGAATTAGGAGACTGAATACCTCAAAAAGCCTAGCTCCATAAGATGCAAAAAGAAAGCTTTTGCAAAAATACAGTATTTTAAAAAAAATCTTTAGTCACATAATAAGGAGGTTGAATATATGAAAGAGTAGGGTGATTTTTTTTCTTCAGTTAATTGAATTTTAGGCTAATCAGCAGAATTATTCAGTTCTTGGTGCATTCAGACAAGTAACTTCAGCTAACCAAAAAAAAGAAATACATTTCCTTATCTCTATTTATAAAAGATAAACTTTTTCCTGTTTTGTTTGTTTCTTAAACAATGCTTACATTTTTAGAAAGGATAATAGTCTGTGAATGAAACAAAATGATATTATTTTCCTTCTTCACCAGGAAGAACTACAAAAATATGCTTTCAACTTCCCTCAGTTGTACATATTCTTGATTTTATTTTTAATATTTTTCCCTGCAGACATATATGCTCCCATTCACTCATTTCTGTGTAAGAGGCTCCAAGGCTGAATTCATGGCCAAGCTTCTTACTTGTTCACAGTGCTAAATTGAAAAGGCATTCCCAGCACTTATTCTGGCAGCTATTATCTGACCTATCTACTCCTGCACCAACATCACCTGAGCAACATCAGACAACTAAAAAATAAGTTGAAGCCTTTTTCAGAAAGGCCCTAATAGCACAGGGGAGAAATGGTGTGCAGGTGGTCTGCATTCCAATTAGGCTCAGGTGAATTCAGGATTTGTACACAGAGCATCAGATCTCAGGAGAAGACAGAAATATAGGTTATTCCCAATAGCAGACAACTATGTTTTTACAAATAAGTAGACTTTGAAGATTAATCCCCTTATTTGGTCTATGGGTAAAATTTGAGGAAGAGTCTCCATAAGAGTTTTCAGAAGTGACATATAGAGGAGAGTCCAGAACTCTCAAAAGTGGAGGTGTTACTTTAAGTTATTGATAGGCAGATACTTTCTGAATCTTGTTGGATAATTTTAGAAATGGTGAGCAAAGTGTAGGCTTGCTAGAGGTGGAGCCATCTCTCCAAGAAATTTAGTTGGAGTTACCTGAACAAGATCTCCTGCCACCTACTGTATGAAGAATTTTTAAAGCATTTTAACATTTTAAGACAGACATCATTGCCAAGGTAGTAAAACAAGGTTTACAGCCTCAGTTTGTGGTTTGATTTCACTCTAGGACACAATGACCATGCATCTCTTAAGGCTATTATCTCCTAGCCTTAGGAGTGCAGCTAAGCAAACACAGGAAAAAATTCATTTCAGAAGAGTGCTTCACTGCTTGTTTATATGATTTGTCCCTTAATCCACAACTTGTATTTATTTCTTCTGTAGAAATATTGCAAAATTGCTTAAGAACAGGATGACTCAAGGTCTGGTAATGGGATTTTTAGCCTTTCACACCCAGCTCATTTATCTGAGCATGGGTAGGTCTTCAGGTCAGTGGGTTGTTACCTACTGACGCTTGTCCAGTGGAATCAGAGAAAAAAAATGAATGAACAACTTTCACAAAGTGAACAGTTGTCTAACCAAAAGTTATCTGCCAAAAGGGAATAGTAATAAAAAGAAAACCCACAAGAGTAGAGCCCCAATTTCTTCATGACCACATAAAAGGCTTTTTCCCCTTGATATTTCTGAATTATGCCAGTAAGAAGATTTGGGGAAGCCAGCAGCATTCAGCCCAACTTTTCTGGGTAGAGATATATTTTACTGATCCCACACTGAAACAGATTTCTGTTGCACTTGCTCAGTACTTTTTGTGGGAAATAGATCTGGAACAAACTAGGAATTCCCATCCTCTGAAGAAACCCTCAAAATTATGAAATAAATCTTTGAGAGATCAGTAAAGTCCAATATTATGTCTAAGACACACTTATTGTTTTTATATTGAAACCTGTAATAAAACCAGAAAATCATAAGCTACACATATATACATACTCACAAAAAATAGCTGAATATGATCTTAAATTAAGGATGTGATTCTGTGATGTAAAAAAGAAAGCAATAAAGTCACAATGATAGAAAAGAAGAAAGCTCAGACAAAGTATTTAATTTTGTTTAAGACTTCTGGTTTGTCTTTCCCATTAAAGGCATTCTGAGCAGCTCTTCCAGATACTGATTTCAGACAGAATCACAGAATCATTACGGTTGGAAAGGACCCTCAAGATCATCTAGTCCAACCGATAGCCCTACACTACTCTTACCCCTAAATCATCCCCTCAAGAAACACATCTATCCTCTTCTTAAAAACCTCCAGGGATGGTGACTCCACCACCTCCCTGGGCACCCTATTCCAATATCTAACCACTCTTTCAGTAAAGAAATTCTTCCTAATATCTAATCTAAACCTACCCTGGTACAGCTTAAGCCCATTCCCTCTAGTCCTGTCACTAGTCACAAGGGAGAAGAGGCCAACACCCGCCTCCCTAGAATGGCCTTTCAAGTAGCTGAAGAGAGCAATAAGGTCTCCCCTCAGCCTTCTCTTCTCCAGGCTAAACAACCCCAGCTCCCTAAGCCTCTCCTCATAAACAGACAACTGTGACAGTGTCAAAAGACAACTGTGGACGGTGTCAAAACTCAGTCAGGAGTGCAGGAGCTGACCTAGAAAGGATTTCTAGCTGCAAGTTTTACTTTTTGCTTTTTATTTGGTCTCATGCTTCCCACTCCACAAAAGTATCTATATAGTTTAGCCTGATCTAGAACTTTTCAGAAGGAGTTTGTTAAATTTTACTATTTATGGTACTTGAGTACTATGTACTTCCAGATCAAGAGAAAACCTCCTCTGACTATATATATCTCGTTGTCAAATACTATCCCCTATTGGAATGTACTCTAAAAATCAGTCAGCAATCATCACTTACAGAGGAAGGCAGCACTACTCTGAAATTAATGCTCCTAGACTACTGCCTTTGGACTGTGCTCATTCACCACGAGGAGAAGACAGCCCATGGGCCAACCAACACTGAATTGGATGAGCTAATACTAGAGGAACACATACAAAAACTTCTCACATGTCAGTAATAAATAACCAAGACAGCAGGCACAGGAAGGTCCTTATGAATCATAAACCATGGTCTACTTCTGCCAACACAATAAAATTAATTTATAAGAAAACAAAAAGTATCAGCAAAACCAAACAAAACTGAAAACCTCCACAGGGACGCTGGGTGAAACCAAAGTACAATGTAACAGAATAACCTCAAAGAACAGCTAAAAAGCAGAAGCATCCAGAGATTACTTAAAAATAAGTGCTTTATCTTGGTTCTCTCATTCCTAATTTTCAAAACCAGCATGCCAGTACCTGCAAAATACCACCTCACATACTAGATTCACAATGTTATATGGTATAAACCCCAACCTCACTAGAGAGGCTGATTTATGGCATATTACTGTTTCTCATTTCTCGGTTCCCACTTAGCCCTAATTGTTCCACAAGTGTGAATTAGATCATCTTTAATGTTCTGATAGATTAGCATATTTAAATTAAAGTTATCGCCTGATACTTAATTGAAGTTTGATGATTCTGTTCTAGTCCTCAAAAAGACCTCAAATGTGTTTATTTTTTTCCCACAAATATATTAGCAAGCCTAAAAAGTGTATCTCTAGGTCATCATGCCTATATCCATGCCAATAAAACAGCAAAAAAGCTCAAGGTACTTGTTTAATTATTCTTCATCTGTAATTAGCATAAAACAAAATGCAGAGTGTCAGGTTCCAGTCCTGTGTCACTTGCAAGACAGTGAAAAAAAGTCAGTTTAATTTTCACAGATTGCAGCACTCTCCATGACTTAAACTTCCTGTGCCTTTGAAACCTTCAAAGATTCATTTGTTTGTGTTAAACTGATTCCTAACACATTCGACCAAACTGAAACAATCCCAATTTAAAATTCAGTATTAGTATTACTGCTGAGAAGTAGTTCAGTAATTCCATTGTTTTTAATTAGATTTCAAGCTAAACTAGTGAAGTTTTCTTGTATAGCAGTAAGAAAAAATACCTAGCTGGTACCTAGCTTATATAGAGAGCTTTGCACACCTCAGAAGGTAAAGTCCTCAGACCAAAGTTGTGCAGGAGCTGAGGTGCTTCTTTAAATTGGGCTATTAATTTCCTCCTAACGAGCCCTGAGTAAAGCTCAGTGAATTATTGCTGACACTGGCTGACACCAGCTAGGGATTTGGTACAGGGAATGAAAATCCAAGGACGATTGCATAGCTGTGTGCATCCTGATCTCTCTTCTGGCATCCTCTCATCCTCTACATTTAAGGAATGACCCAAAGTCCATCAGATGAGCTGTATTTGTATGGCATTGCATGTCTGTTTGTCCCTACACAACTTCCAGACATGCTCCGCCTAGGGGTTAACTTCACCCTATAAGCAGCAAAAATTCTCAGCATCCATGAAGAGCTGCAAAGAGAAACTGCTGAAGTCTGCAGAGATGGCCTCTTTTAAGTGGAAACTCCCTTTGCTGCAAGTGCACAGAGCATGGCTTTAGACTGAAACTGGATGTTTTCATTTGCATTGAACAGCCCACTGCTGAAACACTGAAACCCTTGGTAACACCAAGGTCAGCAATGAGTATCCCAGACGGAAGTGCTGTAGTAGATCCAGCGCTTGCTGCAATCAGATCACACTCATGCAGGCCTAAAGTGAGAGAAAAGCCAATTTAACATTTCAGCAAAGTAACATCAGAGCAAAATCGTGTGCTGCTGAACAGCCATCTCAATAACAGGTCACGCTCAGGGTGGGGTAAGAGTGTGGGTGGGAATGAGAGAGAATAAGTCTTTGTCAGAGATCGCGCCAGGGCTCCAGATCAAAACATTCTTCAGCCTCAGAAGGGATTCACCGTCCAAACTTCGATGCAGCCTGAATCTCATTGCTACTCCTCTCAGCACACTGAGCTAAATCAAATTCCCATAAGCAAGACTGAAGCACGAATCCTAATTGCATAGCTTGGCCTCATCTCTAATTTGTAATATCATCAGTAATAAGCTTTCCAGGGAAAAGTGAAGGGGCATCACACATCTATCACCCTGTACATAAAACATGCTGGACCAAATTCTTGCATTTACATTTTGCTATTGAAGTCTACAGAAAAATGCTGATTTAAGCAGTAGGGGCTCTGTGCCTATGCCTTCCTGTAGATATGCATGTTGTCTCTGTGCCAAAGCCAGAAATGAAGTCTTAGGGTTATTGAGGCAGAGGAAGCTACTGAACTCAAAAGAGACTGGAAGAAACTGGAATCCTAGTGTTTTTAGTAGGAATTCTTTCATAGTAATGAAGGGTTTGGTATTAATGATTTTCCACACAAAGGGATGCCCAGTCAAGATGCATGAGTACGCATGTGTGTGTGTAAGGGAGGAGAGGGATAGAGGTAGATGTGAGTAGCTCCACGCTAAAATTAAATCAGGCTTTTCCATAAAACAGATGTTATGGTCCCCTTTTAAAAAATAATTAACAGCAAACAGAAATGTTCAGGAGAAGGAATTTGGGGTTGGGATTTTGGCATTAGCAATTCCCTGTATTTAATCCATAAAAGTTTTCTTTTATGTTTACAGAAGGGGGTTAAAAAAAGAAGCAAGTCTGTTACTAAAGGATTTTAAGATACAGTGGAGATGTGAAAGGCACAGAAGATTTTCATTTCCTGTGTTATAGGGTGCAAATAATATCAGTATGAAAAACCTGGCAGGAAGATTTAAGATAGCAGTTTTTACATTGATAAGTATTTGTTCATTTCCTGACAACAAAAAATATAAATCTCTTCAGAAATTAAATACCCTGGCTTGTTGAAGCACTTTTGTGACGTTCTGTGGTAGACTGGCTTTCTTTCATTGGAAATCCACAGCTAGAATAATAATCACAGCATCAGTTATTATACTTGTATCAGTTCTGTGCGGCAAGAGGCTAATACAGTGTATGGCCGAATTCTCCTACTTTTGTGTCACTTATTTTCTCTGTGGGCCAGATTTGCATTTTAATGGAAGTAGTTTATAGACTTCTTTGCTGCCTTCGTAGTGCCACAAGTGGCATCATTAAGTGAGTTAAGCCGGATTAATGCTGATAGTAAAGTCAGATAATACAATAACAGAGGCCTTCATTTCCATTTGGATTAGGTGAAGAGAGCAGGCCTGTCTGGTGCAGGGTGATAATTTGTAAGCGCGATATGTTGTACTTGAGAGGATAAGATTAAATTTAGTGGGTTTAACTGTCATCCCAGTAAGTCAATTACTTCATCTTTTCAGGCTTTGAATTTATTTTATAAATAAAATAAATGGAATATTGAGCTGCTCCACAGCCAATTCGAGCTTCCATGAAGAAGAATTACACATGCTGGGCCAAAAAAAAAAAAAAAGGAAAAAAGAAAAAAAATTCAGAGAGGGGAGGGGAGGGGAGAAAGGGCTTCAGATTCAGCTCCATAAACAAAATATAAACTGCATTCAAGTGCCAGCATGGCAACAGCTAGGGAATATTGTCCATCTCTCATATCACAAGCATGACAGATTCCATTGTGGCTTTAGTTTATCCATAATAGGAAATATTTATGTTGTGCCTGGTGTTTTCTATTTGTATCTATTGGATTGTAGAAGGAATACACTAAAATACTGATCCCTGCTATCATTTAACTCTTACTCTTTTCCTTCTGCTTGCTATCTCCTGTATATTTAATGCTTACACCTTGCTGCTAAGACAGTCTCAAGTGGAAAAAAAAGAGATCTGCTTGATTTTGATCCATATCTGATAAAAGCCTTTTAATTCTCCTGTCTTCTCTCCCTGTAACCACTTCCATTTGGATACCAAATCCCTGCAATATGATGTCTTGGGCACAGAAAGTTCGACAACAAGCTTTCTGTAAGTTAGATACAAATAGATAAGCACCAACATCTTCATTTCTATCCACACACCCAGAATACAGTGATGTCAAGAGATGATAAGCATATCAACAAGGGACAGCGTACCGACAAAAGAGATGATTTCGGAAGCCCCCCAAACTCAATATTTTTTCTTAACATCATTTATAAGTACTTAGCTGTCTCTTGTGATTCCTGCTGTGGGGCATTATCACATGTAAAGGGAAAGAAACCTCTGTTAGTCTCTTTTAAGCTATTGACAGAGCTCAGCATTCCAATGAACTGAATTCTTAAGGTCTGGTGTGGCAAGGTGCTAGGCACCTTTATCTGCGCTGATGGTGAGAAAGAGCTGGCATTAATCTCCTGGAAGGGAGGAAGGGCACAGCTAAAGGCTAAGACAAGTGCTCCTCATTCCCATAAGAATACTCGACCCATGGACCATTAGCTAATTCAATCAAAAGAGCATCCAAAGACCCTGCAGAAAATGCTCAACAGTCTGCAGGACTAAATTCATTTTATGAACCCAGCTACCCTAAAAAGACAGGGCACCGGGAGAGCTGACCAAGAGTGATGATAGATTCCTACAGGTCTGCCTAGGATGTGTCTTTTTGTTTTCCTGCAGCTCTCACACGTGGCACCTCTCTGATTTCCCTAGGAACTCTAACTGTGGTACTACAAGGTGAAAGACACTCTTCTGGGTTGATGTGGGGAGGACAAGCATATACCCGGATGCTATTCTATGCCAATGAGTGAGATATTTTTCACACAGTTAAGCTGACATAAATAATAAGTAACTAGCTATTTGCAATGGATGTTTATGGCATACTTTCCTCTTTTATGCTAATATATATCACCTACAGTTTCCTAAAAGTCAGAAAAATCACCTGAATGACCAAACCTGTAAGGCAAAGAACTGTGTCTTTTCATGTGTCTTTTCATGACACAAAAATGGCTAGATGATTTAAAATAGCATGTATGAAACCACAGTATCTGTATCTTAAGTGGAGTGCATCAGTGAATATACAGATTCTTCTGTAAGTATTAGGTATTTAGCAAAGAAAGTTGTGCTTTGAAAAGAAATCATTTCAATTTCATAATTTCATGCCACAGTTTGATGGTCAGTTTGACTTTCAGGTATCTTAAAGTCTGACTAACCTTTTCAAATTTTTCGTAATAGCTGACATTTACATCTTCTCTTCTTTTGTTTTTGAATTATTTGTATAATTATTTATATAAAGATGCTAAATGGATTTAATATTCACAGGTTTGATTTGCTGATATGAGTCTATAATCAAAATTCCAACCTTGAGTGTTCTTACAGATATCAGTGTCCCATTTTCTCTCAAATTAGCAATGTCACGCAAGCTTTGAGAGGCTGTAATTACAACCTCAACCGAGCAGAAAAGCCCCAGCAGCCAGCCAGCCTCATTCTGCTAAAAAATGAGTCTTCCCTTAATGCTGGGGAGTTCTTCCTTCTTGCGTCTGAGTGTTGTGACTATGATCCAAATTCTGTTCTTTTTTGGACCCAGCAATCCCTCAGGTTTTTTTGTGCAAATGTCAGTATGGCAGAATTTGACCAGCTTGACTTTAATCTGCCCTGATTTGTCACACAGTTCTGCCAATTGAGTTCCTTAGATGGTATGGAAAATTGGTGCTGCTTTTCCCCAGAATGTGTGTTCTCTCACACACTAGCACAGTATATGGACAGTCAAGTGTGCAGTTATCAAAGAGTACAATATCTCACTGTGTTTGTCACAACCAGTGGGCTACCACTCAGTAGTTAATGGGTTAGTGAAGTTATTTCAGGGAAATTAATCTGTATGCCAAAATTAGGTACCCAGATGTCTTCCTTTGCTGTGCTATCTGAGCAGTATTTTAGCCTTCATTTTCTAGAAGTGAGTCACAGAAAGAGATAAGGGCAGGTTTAAAGGTAGTCAAGATGATAAAAATGCAGAGAAGTTAGCAGTAAGTATAAGTTAACAAGCACCCTTTGCTGACTTTTTTCTCTTCTCAGGACTCAACCAACCTGCTTAGAAGGTAAAACTCCCAGGAGTCACCTCCTTTATATCTTTTGCTATTTAAATATTTTTCAATCAGTTTTTAAGTGATATTACAAGCAGTAGCTGTTATGCCCAATGAAGTACCTCAGTCATTGTTCTGTTACTCTTGGTAAGACTGAGCAAAAGCTCTGTGACTAGCTCAGTGACGAAAGAGGGATTTCTACAGAGATTTGCAAAGCTAAAATCTATTGAATATTCTGCTTGATGAACAGCTCAGTCTGAAACCTCGGCACGCTTCAATTTAGTTAAAAAGAAAGGAGAAATGTGTGGAAAGCCTTTCCTGAGCAGGAGCCCAAATGAACAGGCATTCTCATGATGAACACTAAAGAACAGAGTCAATGGGGCTTTACCAGTGCACAGGAGATCCTTAAGGCCAGCTATCACCCCACTTTGCATGGGTTTTATGGGGATGTAAAGGCCGATGAGGTTGCTTCAGGCTAGATACTTGAAGGTACTTGAAATTTATGTCTGCACATGTCACACAGGGCTGGTTGAATTAATACTTGGCCAGAACATATAGAAGTATTAAGTTCTCTAAGTGCCAAATATGACTCTGAATCAATTCTCCTCTGAGAAAGGACAGCTTTGTTCTTACTGATATCAGAAGCAGAAGCCTGTGTATTTGTCACCTGTCAGATAACTTAAAGTATATATGTATTTTAAAGACAGACAGAAGCCAAGACAGAGATGGATTCAAAAAAACTGCAGCAGTACCTCAATTTAGTTTCAAGTAACACTATATGGGCAGATATTAAATTGTGTGACAGGGGAGCTTATGCTCCCACCAAGCTTTAGCTAAAACCAGGCCTCTCCTTGCTATGTTTCTGTTCTGCAAAGCACAGGAGGTTTATTAAATTTATATTAGACAGCTTTGACAAACAGTTGTTCAAAACTATTTTAAGCCTTGTAGACACATGTTAACGAAACACGTATATCACAAATGCCATACAAAGATGAGGGTTCTCAGGATCTGAAAGCAGAAGCCTGTGCCAGCAGTTCTCAAAAGGAGACTTTCTACCCATGAGATCATGTTATCCCATTCAAGGTACAGAAAAGAGGGAAAGTTTGGGTATTCAAATACTTAACATTATACTGTAGCTGCAATAGAAGGGGGAGATTTATAGTCTTGTAGAAAGGTTAATGAGCTTTTGTATTTACCAAAGTGTTATGTCTTGTACATTAGGTCAAGTTCTCCAGTATAGAACAGTCTGGTTTTATCACACAGTTAGTAAAAGGCAGCATAAAATCCATTTGACCTATTACAGTGAAGATCATTTGACACTAACAGCAGCTCCTGACAACTGCTGAGTTGAAGTCAGGTGCTTCCAGACAGCAAACCTTTCTCCTCCAAGACTTAAGGAAAGCAATATGGCAGAAAGGGAAAAAAAAAAATAGCAGTCTGGGTGTGAATGTAAGCCCAGCTGGGATGTGCTGTCCTTTGAGGCTGGTATCAGTTAAGGGAGCCACTGAGCAGCTCTGGAAAAACATAGAGGACCAGCCTACAGAAAGAAGTGCAAGGGTTAGGGAGAGCAAAAATAAGTTTTAAGCAATTGCAGCCAGCTATACCATGAACTGCTGAACACATATATGTATGAAGTGTTAGTAGTAACATTTGAATCTATAGTGGACTAAGAGCACTAAATATCAGGCTCATTGTACATGAGCATCATCACTTGTTTCTCTCCTTCTGTCCTTCTTTTAACATATATTCTTGTTTTAATATGCAAAATATATTGGCTTAAGATGAAGAATAAGAATTCTCTCCAAGAAAGTGGAATAAATGGGTGCAGAACTGGGTTACATAGTCTGATTTACATGTGAGGGAGGGTCACCAAGAGGGTTAGCAGGAGGTGTGTGTGCAGCTACATTGGTTCTGCAGCCCATTAGCTCAATCTCTAGTCTGCATCTAAGAAAAAAACACTACCTACCAGAAGGATACAAGCACAATATGTTGTGACTGTGTACTGAGGAAGCTAATGGAGCATTTTACAGATGAAGAAAGAGTGCAGCAAGCCTAGGTCAATAAAGATTGGCTGAACTCTAGAAAGGAAATTAGAGTAAATATGCAATAATAGGAATAAATATTATAGCATAATCCATTTGTGCAGATTTGGGTGCAGAATATAAGTAGTATTATGATGTTTCATGAGCATTCACGTAGAGACTATATTATAATGCAAATGTGCAGTGTTGGTTCTACAGCTGAATATGTTGTCTTTGCCTTTGCATCTCTTAGTTTTTGAATGTAGATCCATGACTTTTCTGAGTATAGCTCTGTCTGGGGAATTTTTAAGCTTAATATTATATTTTCATGTACATGGAAAAAGGTCCATGACTACCTCATGACATCTCCACATGCCTCACTGCATTTAACAGAAACTCTTTCAGAAGATGCTGTTACTTTAAGGACTGACTTGTCATGTATTAAAATGATATCTGTCAGATTGCTAAGATTTAGAGAGACCTTTGGACTAAAGGTGCATGGATTGCCACTAATAATGTTATGTTAAAAGATTTTATCACATGTTCTACATGCCTGGCATCAGTTTAACCAAATCTCAAATTTTGTATCATACCATTTTATAAGATTTTCATTCTTTATAAAGAAAGTTAAGGTAATCTACTCACTGTGTTTATTATATATGAAGTTGTTGAAATAATGAGGGCAATAAAATTGAATTTAGCATTGTCTTTATTGGTATGAAGGTTACATTCATAAGCTCTGTTTGTTTTAATAGGTTTATTGTACAGTCTTAGGCACATGTTATTATGCAGCAATGGATATGCCTTGAATATTTTTGTAATTGTGGGTAGTATAAAAGTCATTTTCTGTTAGATTGCACAAATCCATTACATTAGTAGAAAAATACATTATTGTAATAGGATTAATGTGCAACACATAAACATGATCAGTAATATTCTTTTTGATAAATTATCTCATTTTAATCACTTGGAATGTAGAGAGATTCCAGGATAGTTCCATCTGTGATTTGCATAATTGTATTACAGACAGACAAATTGCATTATATTCTTCATTAACAATAGATGGCTTGTATAACTATTGTATTTTTGAAGGCACTGCTCATATGTTCATCCTGTAATTTGTCATTTTATGACACCACTGTTTAGCTTAGTTTGGAGAGAACAGAAAATAAAAGATTATTTGATTTTAGCTGAGTACAGTAATATCTTTGCAGTCAGCTGTAATGTGGTAAGCTATTGTTTGTTTTAACAAATTATAATCCAACAGCTAAAGTTAGTTAACAAATATTCTTCTCATTTGTGGCAGAACCCACATTCATGGCTTTTCACAGTGAAGTGTCAGCACTTGGAAATGAACTTCAATATAAAAATATAACATAAAATTAAATTAGATCCATCAGGATGTTTGCTACTTCTCTGCTTGGGCTTGCTCTCCCCCTTTCACCTTTTTTTTTCCACTTATATATGCACACATAAAATGCATGCTCTGTCTAGCTTTCACTGAGTTCTTTAGGGCTTTGTAACTGCACAGCCTAAATAAAACAGTTAAATGGCAAATTATATCATAAAATGAATTATTAATTTTGTAAGTGGTTGGATCTGGTGATCTTAGAGGTCTTTTCCAACCTTAATGATTCTGTGATTCTGTGATGGAAAATTCTTCTCTTTTAAGATTGTGTGTTTTCTCTATGACAAGCTAAATAGTCTCAAAGACATTTTAAGATAAAACAAATTCTTTTTTCATTTTTCTCTAACTTAGCCTTCTTCAATCATTTTTGACTGCTAAGAATACCAGTAAATTAAAAGTTAGCAACTTGAGACACTTTTGCACTCCTACCATATCAAAATCAACTTCTTGTTTTAGAACACCTAATTGTCGCACTCTGGTAGAGCACCTTGAGCATTGTGATTTTTTTTAAAGAAATTGGGTTTAGAAAGACATTATTATAGCCAAATCACAAATAGATACCTTTGATAATGAAAAACACAACTTAAGTTCCTGATTTAACTGCAAGTCAGAATTCAGGCCTGGCCCACTGAAGTTTGGTATGTTAAACAGAATTTTAAAAAGCTGGGCCAGCACCCTTACAGTTAGATCCTAAATTTAGGTTCTTAGTTTAGGTTCCAATCCTACAAGTACCTACGTATTGTTACACATAATGGGTAATTTTATCAATGTTGATATAACCAGCCTAAATGAAAGCCTGATCCTTTAAAGCCAAAGGGACTACGGCTGTGAGTCCAAAGAGTCCAGGATTTTACCCTCTTTGCCCATCTATTGACAACCACCACAGCTCTGGCTTCCCTGATAGTTCATTTTTGGGTTTTTTACTCTAATACACACTGCAAATAAACTTTACAGAGATGAGAGAAGGACAAAGATTTTGGATCAAATTTACCTTTTCCTTCAGCAGCTAAAATACATTATTACAAGACTTCTGAGTCTTGTTGTAAGATGTTTTGTGTTTTATGACTATGACCCATAAAATAAATGGGTCAAAAATAAAATAAAAATCTGTATCTTGCATTATTTTCATTCTTCTGGAGGAGAAACATAGAAAAATACCAAAACACAAGTTCACACAAATTTGTTAGGACTCTGTGCATCTTCTAACAAATAAAATGATAAAACTGGTACAATTGAGGCAGAAAAATATAGCTAAATCTATTTGTAGGGAACCAAATAAAAAATCCTACCTTGATTTGGTTTTGCTTTTTAAGGTTATTCTTTTTAGTTTTCTCAAAACTGCAGTCAAGCAAGTTGTATTTTCTCACCCTGATGCTGGATGTATTATGAGATACTTTGGCAAAAGGTTGAAGGTTAATATTTTTTCTGTCTTCTTGAAACCTCTTTGAATGTCTCCACTGTACCTTGGCAAAACCTTAGTGCTCCAATAAGGGAGGATAGACATTATTCACATCATCACGTGGCCTCAGAGGCTGACTACATATTGAGAATTAACAGTTAATGAACTCTCCATATGCAAGCACAGTCTCTGAAACAGACTGGCAAAAGGTGATCACATCCTAGTTCTGATGAATGAGAAAACACATAAAATTCAGAGTTTGCTTGCAGATAATTCCCAAACACAAAATAGAATTACATTTGCAAGCAATTTATGACCAACAAATTGCCAAGCAATGTGTACATTTACAATAGCTCTGTCAAAAGTAATTTTCAGAAGTGTTTCAGCACTGTATCCACAGCTGACCTCCCCAACCCACACAGCATCATACATAGCTGATGTGTCAATCTGAGCAGTTTTTATATCACTTGACACCTTGGATCAAACACAAAGACATACTGGTTTTTTTAGTTCCAATGTTTTGTGTGTTTGTAAATGTGCATATTGCAAACAATTGAGATTTAGGGTCATACATATTTAACACCCTGAAGAGCTCCAGGAAATATCCTTTTGCTGCTTATACTAAATAACCAGAAGCCTCACAAAACAAGTAATGTGAAAAAAATAAGCTTATGTTGTTATTTACCATCACAATAACTCATCTAATCAAATGCACACAGGCCACACTTTCTCAAAAGCACAATTCTTTAGACTGTTTGAGGAAGGGCAAAACAATAAAATCCTCACCACTGCATCAGTTACATGAACCACGGCTCACTGCCAAATACGGTCTTCCAAGTTATGTCTCTCTGTATTCTTCAGATGAAAAGCTATACCGCTCTGAATGAGGCTTGAGGTTTCACCTACCACAGGCAAGCTGTGTGATCATCTCACACATGACAAAGTGGGTGTGGGGGCCAACAAGAATAGGAAGCCCTGACTTCTGGCTGCCACTGACTCATTCTCTGACCCAAGAGAAGCATATTCTGTTTTTACTTCTGTATGTATTGTTTGTTCCCTCCATTGTTCCATAGCAAGTTTGTCTGTCTGTGCGATTTAACCATGGACATTAGATAGATAAATAGGGAGAAACATTTAGGATGTGTATTTGTTCTTCTAATAGTTTGCTTTCCACTGCTTAATTGTAGTCTTGCTAATGTAGTTGAGGAAGTTCCCTCAGGGGGAGTATATTACAGTGTCAGTGTTTTTAATTCTTGAAAGTTTTCCTTGCCCACTAAGAAGATATTTATAAATATGAAGAGAAATGAAAGCCACCACATGTAAGAATGTATCAAAACAGGAAAGAAAAATGAACACCCAAACCAATTTCTCCTTTTTTAAAATGTTTCCCTTAAAATCATTCTTCTCTCCCTCTTTCAGAGATTACTCTGAACAGAAAAATGGGATGCATATGCTATATTATCCATATGGAAACTAAACATAACTTCCTCCAGGAATTAATAAGATTAAGTTACACTTCAGTGGGAAATCAATGTACATAAATTAATGAAAATTTCCTGTGGATAGTGGCAAAGAAAGCCACTCACTGTGCTAGTGAACTGATGCAAGCAGATAGTTTATTATGAGGTTTATTGAAGAAGAAATAATAGGACTCATCTACTCTTTATGACATAATATAGGTGACCTTAAGTGTCCTTTATGAGTCAGATGTTTCCCATCCTGTTTGTAAATGAACCAGCGACTATGTTCTGATGCTTTCTATCTTGGACATCAGGTAAGGATTTTTTCCAATTGTGAAAAATGTCTCTTTCCGGCAATCACATCAATGATTGCTTAAAGGGAAAAGTGTTTAAATGCCTCTCTGATATTTGGCTTTAAAAACTAGCCAACATCTACTATTCTCTTACACATACTTCACTGTAAGAGAGTGACAGCTTTTGTCAAGTAAGTAATTATTAGAAATTCTCTCGTGTCCTTGGATATATTAGTAATGATTTTATCTCTGATACCCTTTCAGAGGTGTGAAGGCTACAACAGATCAGCACAGGCATCTTCTTGGGTCTCCAGATTCTCATATTCCAGGCTCACCATCAGCCAGAGGATGCATGGAAATTCATTTAATCCTTTTACTGGAAGTTTACTCATTGCTTTCAGTCATAGCATAAGCCTTTGATTTCTATGTTAATAGCAAGGATGCTTTTGAGTCACATTTTTAGAAGTGCTTCTTAGAGAACAGGATTTACCTTGAAAAATCTCTTTTCCCTCACCCAAAGATATCCCAAGGTGGTATTGGACATCTCTTTTGTAGGCCATCATCTGGGGAAAAGAGGTTTATTTCTCTTCTATCTTCTGCCTGTTATTTTTGCTTGCTGTTGGACAGCGATTTTAACCACTGTTCTGTCAAGCTCTGTCTGAATCTTGGCTGTCTTAAGTTAAATATTCTTCTAATTAGATTTATTATCTTAGAATCCAAACAATTTTTCATGCAGTCAAACAAGCTGGAGGAAGGAAAGAGCACTGGGATTATCTGCAAGATGACAAATTTATTAATGTGTTATCCAGTGCACTTTAAAGTATCAAAGAATAAAACTTCCAAAGTTCCACAAGAAAGCTATTTCCTTAGTTATTAAAGCTTACTCTTAGAAAGGATTTTGTAGCATTCACAAGTGCCTATTCTATTACCCCTTGTTATGTTGCAGGTAGGATCGCTACTAAATTATTTTGATGGTTAAAGATAACTTAATAGTATTTGATTAAATAACCAAAAACCACTAAAGATACCCAGGTCTGAGGTTACATTTGGTACTTTAACATTTATTGTGGCTGTTGGAGCTCTGAGTGCTTTTTGTGATTTGGAACTGTTAACATGAAGTTTAAATATCTTACCACCAAGTGAAGTGAATGCTTTAGATAGTGGAGAAGTACCTTAAAGATACAAAAATGCATCACTACCCTCCAATTCTTTGCCCCAAAATGACCTATGAAGTGTCCAGTCACTTTAGACAAATGGAATGATGACTGTTAAAGGACTTGAGTGCATTCAAAAGTCAGTCCTGAACAAATAATTATTTACAACTATGGGAAACATGAAGAACTTCCATTATTCCTTTCAAAAGTTGTGTTACGCACACAGAGCAAAATAAAAGAAAAGCTCTGCAATGGTTAGGTAGTTGCATCCTGCAGTGAATAAATATAACCACAGGAACAACAGGTGTTTTATCAGAGCTCCCCTTAGAACTAATACTTAGCTTTGGATCAAACATAGAGGTTATTCTGGGATATGAAAATGGGCTTCCAAAAAAACCCAAATGCTCACAGGATGCATGTTTCCCTTTTAAGCATCAAAATAAACACTTCATAGACTTATAAGCATTAAGTTTATTTCAAATAACAGTAAATGGCCTTCTAAGGTCAATATATTAGTTTTCCTCTAGATATACAGTTTCAATATCAAGCGATGCATGAAGTCAGTTGAGCCTTTTGAATTGTCTATCAGTTCTGGGAATTATAGATTTTAACCCATACAGATACTTGGCTAAACCACAGAATGAAAAATCATTAAGAAAAAAGCTCTGGATATTATTACTCCAATATGTATTTGTGATTTAGAATTGGCATTTCAATACACAGAGAAAATTCCTAGAATCATCCAGCTAAATGCAAATGGGATCTATAAATACTTTAAACAGAACCAAAGAAGCTCATCAGAATTTACTACTCATCCAAGTGTATATAGCTTTTTCTATTACACATCCATAAACACTCTTTGTACTTCTACAGTTGATTGAATCAAAACATGAGAAGATCTGAAAGCACTTTTGTAGCTTTCTTTAAGTTGTACTACTACCGTAGTATGTTCCCTGGTTGGGCACATGCCATATTTTGTAAATAAATGTGTGTTTCATTTTCAATTGGAATTTCATTAATCAAACCACAGTAATAATGGAGTATTTAAAACACATTTCTTTTAAGAGTGGGTAGAACATGCCAGCAAACTACTGACAGTCCTGCTGCATAATGATTTAAACCATCTGAGGAGATGGCCTTCTGCCTTTGAATTTCATGTCAGCCTGTGCTTGAACCTTGTTGTTTCTTAGAGGGTCTCAAATGAATACTGAACTCTGACATCTCCCCTTTTAGGAGTCAAATGGCTAATTCTCCAAATGTGTAAATTTCCACAGGGAAATTCAAGCAGGCTGAGGTAGGCTGATGCATAGGTGCTGTATCTATGAATCAAACCAATGCTGCCTTTAGTAGCAGTATCATCAGATGTAGTTGGCAACTGCTGCCATTACATATAGCATTCCATCTGAAGTTGGAAAAGTAGTTTGTGGATGAAGGAATAGGAAAACTGAGATAAGAGTGATGTTAAAGTGTTCTCCATTCTGTGAGCTGGGAACAGAAAATATTCAGTGTCCAAAACGTTTGTCCCCACCCTCAGAAAGTGACAATGGGGAGCCATAAGCTTGGACCTTCAGATACTATGTGACGTGAATACACTACGACAGCAGCCAAGCCATCAGTAACTGCACCTTGTATAAAGACATAGGTTGTACACAAAGTTTTCAGTTAAGATGTAGGTATCTAGAACACAGCTGCATAAAGACTTTCCTGATTCCAGGAATGCCTATGGCCTTGATGTTTGCAAATTCAGGACAGTAATCAACACTGTATTCATTAAAACCAACGAGCACTTGCTATCAGCTTCATATTTGGTCCTTAATGTACAATGCTGTAGATAGAGAGAGGGAAGGAACAAAAGAGAGAAGAATTACTTCCCCAAGATTCTCTGAGGATTTCAGTCAGAACAATGAAAATCTAAATTAACTTATTCATTTTTATCATCTGATGAGCATAATTAGCAAACAGTGCATAATGACAGCAAACAATGTTTCTCTTTTTCCCCTATTAAGATAGCTTAATGACTGTATTTTCCAAGAGCCTTAAAGCTGTGCTGCATTTACCAGTAGTACTTACCTGAAAAATGTTTTATCTGTCAATACTGAAGTTCACAAAATGCTTAACTACAGCACATAATGATCCTAACACAAAGCAACATTCGAGCTGAACATAGGCAATTTCTCAGTTCTCACTGTGCTGAAACCTTTGTGACAGCAACTCAGGAAAGAAATGTGATGTAGCAAAACTTCATTGTTCACTTCATCTTCCCAATATGATGACTAATACGCAATCTTCATTTGTGATGTGCTTCTTTCTTTTATGAGTTTCACTATTCATGTATAAATCCCAGAATTACCATCTAAAGAAACCTGATGGTAAGAACTGCATTTTAATGTAAACACTTTAATGTACAGCTTCAGGATTCAGATACCCTTTGGTAACAATGAACTATCCCTTTGGGTTTCAAGGTTGTGAGTAAGGTTATCAAGCTGGCTTGTTCTATACTCGCACTGAGAGATCTTGCAATTAAACCTGGGCAAATGGATTTGCTGAATTTTCTAGCGCTGAAATCAGTTTTTTGCAACAGGAACAAGATGCAAAATGTCTTGTCCAATGACAGAGTTTTCATGCTGTGTCTTCAGCAGCAAGTGACACTGATTGCATTGGCAGCTATTGCTATCTACCACCAGACAAAACAAATTCAAACTAATTTGGATGGAGTATAAAATATACCTCTCCTCAGGGCACAGTCTTGCAAGACCTCTGGAGACTGAACTCCCATTGATTTCCCTTGATTTAAATGAGCACAAATGATTCGCATGACCAGATCCAGAATGGATAAAGATGGAGAACAGCAGTGATTCTGATATGGTCCTGAAAGCCTCCCTGACCCTCACTTTACAGCCATCCTTTGATTCATCTGTCACAGCTGTGTCTAACAGAAGTATTTACTTTCAAGGATCTTCCTAGCTTATCCTCTCTTACCTACTTTTTCCCAGCCACATCCTAAATGTCTGCTTCTGTCTCTTCCAGATGTCTGTATTCATCCAATATTTTGTTGTCATATGAAGAGATCAGAAGTATCTCTTAGTTCTTTTTCTGCAGCAACTTTCCCAACAAGACAATAGTCTGTGAGCAGTACTCTGTGATCAGTTAAAACAAACAATATACAAGAGAGAAACCTACAGAAAAGAATCAATATTATTCCTCCTTCTCAAATCAAGTGTTTTGGCTATCTGGGAAATAAAAGTAGAATTAGCTCTGACTTAGTCCTATTCTAGCTTATTGTTTTGGGAGGTTTAATACTAACATTAACAATATATCAATCTTTTTTTTTTTCTTTTTTATTTCATTCCCTGAATGAAAATGCCTCTGCAGCTTCAGAGAAAGACAGCATGTGGTACTTTATCATCACCTAGATTATGTTGCTAGTCTTTCTGGGGTTTCTAAATTCTGTGTTAATCCATACAGTTGCTTTCCTTGTGCTTGGTGAAGTGTGGAAGAGAGAAATGTATGCCAGGAGGTGTAGAGCATTTCACCAATCTTGGAAGAAGTGCAAAAGTTTGGGACTTCTTTGTTGTTGCTTTGTTTGGTTTTCTGCTCTTCCTGTAGAGAAGGAACTTTCGTCACTAATGCCTGTTCCAAAGATCCATGATTCACACAAGCCCACAGCTCACTATGTGACTCATTCAGTAATTAACTTACTTCTTTAGAACAATGTATGAGCAACAAAATGGTTTGAAACTATGGTTGTAGGAAGTTCACCTACTTCTACATTAAAAAAATATATTTGCTCTTACTGCCTCTCTTATTATTTTGGTTTTACTTCTTTCAGCAGACATCAGTGAGGTGTGAAATGGTGATGAGAAAACACTTGACAGCCACTCATGCCTCTGTTACAAACCAGGACTGTATGCTAGACCTAAACTTTAAAAGAGTACACTTGCCTGCACCTGTCTTTTAGTGCAGCTAGAAAAGAAAGACACTGAACTTCATTAAATCTGGTTGACTCTATCGTCTCATTACAATGAACTTGTGGCATTAATAATCTTACTAAAAAAGCTTGTTTAACAGTAAAGGATAATTCCAATAAGAATCTCAGAAAAGCTCAGTCCTTTAGCAACTGGATTTTATGCCAACACTTAAACTGACAAGTAAATAAACCTTGTCAAAACTTGCAGCTTGAAGTATCTATCATACATTCATCCTTCTTTTCATCTTTGTCATGGCTATTTCTAAAAAGACCTTAGATCTGGGGAAAAGACTCATAGATTCTGGGCCAGGTTTTTATGGGAATACTGAAGATCAATAGGCCTTTTAGTACCTATTGCGAAACTTCATGTATCTTGGGTATAAAGAAGAGACTGAAAGAATGAATGAGAATTCTTTATATGTAAATACATACTTGCAAATGCACACACAAATGCCTACTGATACTAAAAATGTTATATAATATGCTGGCACTTGTTCAAAACTTTGAGATATTAGCTTTATTTTAATCATTTTTCCATTGAAGTAAAGAAACCGCATGTATAATTAAACAGTTGCATTGTATTGTAGAAATAACCATGTAATGACATAGTTAGAAATTCTTGGTTTTTCATGGTAATACCAAATATAATTACCATGTAATCTGCAGAAAACAAACAAGGCTGTAATTATTCTGTAATCCAATATAATTACAGGGTAACAGATTTGTTATTTCTTCTCGATAAAACAGACATGCAAAGGAAATAAATGGGTAGAGAAAAGATATTTTTCCTTTGAATAAATTTTTAATTTAAAAAAAAAATTCACTATCATTTCTCTGTCAAAGGACACAAATGAACCCAGCTGCTGATATCTCTCTGTTGAAACTTTGCAGTGTATAATCTGTCATCACTCCATCAGGAGAGATACCTTCTTTACTTTTTCCTTTCCTTTTTAGCAGCTAAAGCTGTAATCCTTCCATTACAGTAAAAACAGATATTTGTATGGTTCTGTAGGAAGATATTGAGTTAAAAGCACAGAAAAAGGAAGTCTTATAAGTATTCTCAAAAGAAGCATCTTATATATTTAGAAGTCTTATCTTCCCTATGCCACCTGCTGCAGTCATGTGGGACCACCAGAGGATGAAGTGACCACATCTATTCCTTCCTTTGCCCTGACAGCAACCACATTGTGTCACTGGTTTGGGCTGAGACTGTTCCTTTCATTTTTTCAAAGTGTTCACTTTCATCTACCCAAAACAACCCTGGTAGAGGTCATATCATCCCCTAGATAGACAAAATATTTCTACTGGCTGTTGTTGGAGTATTTTATTACCTCATCCACATTTCCATTTCAGTTCTGTACTTCCAATCAAGTTAAATCTTCTGATCTAATTTTTTATTATTTTTTTAAAAATAATAAGAATTGTGGAAAATGTCACAGAAATCTGGAAGCAGGCTTAGTTCAGGCTGTGCTGCACACACAACAGGAGAGATGAATGCAGCAGCTTCCATCCGGTCCTGCTCTAAGTTAGAATGATTGTCAGCCGCAGTCAACAATTTCATGACCAGCTTGAAACTTCATTAAAAGATTGACTATCATATAGCAGAAAATATTGTGTTGGTTCTAATTTTCTTTTTATATCCTTAAAAACCAAAACAACCCAAAACCCAACAACAACAAAAACAAAGAGCAGCTTGTGATCTTGTGAGCTATTTCTACTGGAGCTTCTGCTGTAGTTTTTTATTCTAGTCCGCCACCACTTTGACTACTTAAAATCCTAGCCTTATGATGACAAGATCAGTTCTCTAAGCCAGCAATGCCCGACTTTTCTGGACTGTGTACTTTAAGGATATACACAGTCAAGACAAAGTCACCAAAAGTCAAACTGTTATCCTCGGGTACTTTCCTGCTTGGCTCAGAAGTTTAATCAGAACAACAGAGATAATAAGTACCCTTTATCCCAACAGAGACTGAACTCAATGCTTAGTGCTATCTCCATTGTCTCAACAGCCCTTGGTCCTTAGTGATGACTTACATCCTTTTGTTCACAATGGAGTTCTGTACAGTGCCACCGTCTTGCTCCAAATCAGTAGCTGCAAGACTTGATTAGATCATTAGATCAGAAGAGTGACAAAGAAAGCTCCAACCTGCTTCCATTTACCATGCAAGCAAAAACAATCACAGAATTCAGTCTCCATTGGAGTTATAAATTTCTGTATTGCAAAAAATCACTTTGCCCTACTGTTGTCTGCCTGGCCTGCTCTGCTCTCCCCTTTTTTCCTATTTTGCAGCACTCCAATCCTCAGCATTCCGTTGTTAATCCTTTTGAGAACAAGATAAAAAGTAGTGCAGCAAAACAATGTTTGAGGGCATGCAGACAATTATACTTCTGCCCTTAGCAGGTGTTTTTTCTATTTCTGGAAATTGTTTAAAGCTCTTCAAAGTATGAAAAGATGGAGAGTACTATTTCTGCTGTGTTTCCTCATACAGAGCACCTTCTTAATGAACAATGCACTCTATACTAAAGGAGTTCTGGGGGTCAGGTTCTCACTTAGAAAATTTGGGCACTCCTTGCTAGATATTCAATAAAAGTGCAAGACATTTATTTTGATGCAAATATAATTTTGTATGTGCATAGTGTTTATTTCTAGAGCACAAAACAAACATCAGTTGAACGAATTGGGACAATGGAGTTCTGTCTCCTGGAGTTTAAGTATGAATTTCTAAGGAGGGGGACAGGAAGAAGAAAATTTCAAGGGTCACACACTTCTGTAATACTTTTTCCCTATCTATCTCCTGAGAAAAATTTAGAAGATTAAAATGAGGAAAGTCTATTACACAGAAGTAGTTCTAAAAAGGAAATACTTATACCACCATGCCCATGGAGAAGCAGATTAGACAGTCTGCCAGACTTACACAGACAGCTGCCCCAAGTTTTGAATTTATGGATATTCAATTTTTTATACAGTATATCAGTCTGCATATGTGGAGCTGATTTTTCCTCTTGGTCACACTGTTGTAAAAGTTGTAATTGAGGAACCACATTGGTGTAGGACTGATGGTAAGATCCATTCCTGCTTTAAGACCACAAGTCCTCTGGTGAGTGGCTTGCCAAGTTGGAGAGGGAGTCTGTCTTTTGCATGTTGCCTTTGCTTGTTGTTTTTTTCACTTTCCTCTCGAGGGAATGAAGCTTATACAGTCATGTCATGTCTGAATATTCCCTGATCTTTCATTTTGCAAATGATTTTTGAGCCTACTGGTCAATGCTAGCCAAATTTGACAGAAGGGTAATCACTGCGCATCTACAAATTTCTACAATTTCTATTCTTTTCAATTCTAAATATAGCAGCTGAGAAGGTTGAGAGATTGTGTTAGTTCCCATGTGGAAGGTAAGACTACAGCTAGAACTTATTTTCTGTTAGCTATGGGAGATGCCATATGGGTAAGAGACATTATGTGTACCAGGGCTAGAAAACCATCAAACAGATCTCACATCAGTGAGTACAACTGAAGTGCACAGGCCCATAGGGAAGCAGACTCCATTACAGAATCACAGAATCACAGAATCATTACGGTTGGAAAGGACCCTCAAGATCATCTAGTCCAACCGATAGCCCTACACTACTCTTACCCCTAAATCATCCCCTCAAGAAACACATCTATCCTCTTCTTAAAAACCTCCAGGGATGGTGACTCCACCCCCTCCCTGGGCAGCCTATTCCAATATCTAACCACTCTTTCAGTAAAGAAATTCTTCCTAATATCTAATCTAAACCTACCCTGGCTCAGCTTAAGCCCATTCCCTCTAGTCCCATCACTAGTCACAAGGGAGAAGAGGCCAACACCTGCCTCCCTAGAATCACCTTTCAAGTAGCTGAAGAGAGCAATAAGGTCTCCCCTCAGCCTTCTCTTCTCCAGGCTAAACAACCCCAGCTCCCTAAGCCTCTCCTCATAAGGCCTTTTCTCCAGACCCCTGATAAGCTTTGTTGCCCTTCTCTGCACCCTCTCTAGTAGCTCAATGTCCTTCCTAAACTGCGGTGCCCAAAACTGCACACATTACTCAAGGTTGTGGCCTCAGCAGTGCTGAGTACAGTGGCAAGATCACCTCCCTGCTCCTACTGGTCACACTATTCCTGATGCAAGACAGGATGCCATTGGCCCCACACAACAATCTGTGAAAAAAGCCTCTTGGCATTATCAGACCAAAGCTGCATACAAACTGATGCACTGAAACCACTGTCAGATAAGACTAAAAGGACATTTTGGTGACACAATCAAGCTCTGAAAATATTGGGAATAATGGTTGATTCAGTATGTGCACATACATGGACTGTACCAGTATCACTATGCAGGTCTGGCTTCATTTTGATTCAGTTGGTTTAGTTCCTTATTTAATGCAGCCCACACTAATATTGTTTATCCATCAAGTAAGGAATTGTGTTTTTCTTTCAACTCTGTTTCAATGTTGCACTCTAAAGTAACAAGTAGCTACACAAATATGCAGCCCACTGCACGTCATAGCACTCTGCAGAACAGATGTTGTTATCCTCATTTTACAGCTGTAGAAGAGAGCAGCTAGCACTATAACTGTCAAAAAGAGTCCACTAATCCTGGATATCTGAAATTAGTTTGTCTGGGTTTTCTTTTCTTGGGTTTTTGTGTACCCAACATTGTTATAGCACTTTTTACATTCAAATCACAGCTCCAGTTGACCTCTGTTATAGCTGTAAAAACTCAGCAGCTCTCTGAATTTGGCCACAGAAGAACTTCACTGAGCACCCAGAGGACGAGAAACTTCTCCTAAAGGCCCAGCTGTGCTGATACTGAGAATCTGCCTAGTTTTATAGAGCAGACAATGTGAGAGAGCAGCAGGGATGGAATCCAGCTTCCTTAACAGGGAGATGGGGTTTCTCCTACTACTGCCCAATTGCCTCTGTCATATGCTTTCCAGCACCAGAAAAAATAAGGTGAGGTTCTGCACAGAGAAGAGCTTCATTGATTACATAGTACTAACTGACTCCCAAGGTACTATCTGCTAGGTACACTGAATAAGGCAGGGTTCTGGTGAAGGTTAGTGAAAACTTCCCAGAGTGAAATATTTTGAGGATGGCATCACTCCTCAGATGAGTGAAACTGCATATTACTGCAGTACAGTGTTCACTACTGCATGGATGTATTCTTTAAGGATGCTAAATCTTGTTTGCTTTGCCACTGAAAATGAAAATTCAGTTTTAGCATGAAATAATGATTTTTAAACTCTGTGCAACAAACCCACAAATTTTTGTGATGCCAGTAGCACTTAGTTCTCTGCTCATTGAGTAATGTGGATTAGTGAGCTCTGGAAGAAGGGTATTCCACTATAGAGTATATGTGCATGTAATTAAAGACTTTGTGATGCATACAGCCTTATTAATACCATGTAAGTAGAACATGCTGAGCCCTTGACTTTTCAATATCAACATTCCTTTTTTCCCATATACTTTCTGGATGGGATTCAGAATTAAAAAATAAAATTATCTCTTCCTTCCCCTTTCTCCACATTTCCAGCATACAAAACCACATTGACTCTATCCAAGGTCATCAGGAGGATTTGTACAATGTACCTGACCAAGATATTTTATTGTTTCTCTTGAACTGTTGACAGCTGGGGACCTAAACAAGCTCCTAAAGCCACTGAACAGCCATTAGGCAGCCAAGGAAAGCATTGATCTCTGCCGAAAACTAAAACATGGAAGATTGGTTGCTCATTTCTTTGTTCATCTAGAGTGAAACCTTGCAGTGAATACAGTTCAGGGAAGACAGATTAGAATATCGTTAAGACTCATTGAACTCAGTGCTTAGCACATGATAATGTGCTTTGATGAATGAACTTCTGAGCAGTACTGTGCTTAAACTACAGCTTGAAGTATGTCTCAGCCTACTTTCTCAGTCATGTTTCAGAACTTTTCCCCTAAATGTCATGCTGTCCCTCTTACTTCAAAAAGAACTCTTTGAATCTTACTTGTTGGGGATGAAAACAATATTCTTACCAAAACAGAGTTTCCACATGAGTTTTGCTATTGTGTGGCTGGCTTGGAAGCTCATTTTATATTTTCATTGAGGACTCCTGCACAGAAGCTAAGTTAAAGATACATTTTGGATTCAGTGGAGCCTTAATTCAAATGGCATTCACATGTGCATAACCCTCAATTTTCTGAACAGCATTTGTGTTCACTGTGAAAGCACATGTGTACATTGCTGTGGGGAGAAAGCAAGAGGGAAATTGGTTCAATATCCTTGGATGCTTCTGAATCTAAGAGTAACATTAAAACAAAATTCTATGTCATTTAGATATAGCACTTGTTCAGACTTTTGGGAGAAGGAAGAAGGAAAGGGAGCATACAAGATGTGAATAGAAGGGTGTAGAAAATAACTCCAAACAACCAAAAGCAAACTACTTATTGCAAAAGGCTCCTTTAGAGCCATTCTAATCTTTTATGTCAATGCATACTAGTAGAGATCCTTAACTGATGGATTATTGACACCACAAGAGGCAATAGCTCCTTTGGAGCTCTTACACTCAGTGCTGTTAGTGTTTATTTAAGTCTCTTTAATCTACCAATTATTGACATGACAGAAAGTAATAGCTACTTGGAAACCATTATGTTATATCATGTCAGGGCAAGTTTTCCTGCCTACCCAGAGTGATACTCTGTGTAATTCCACACTTTAATGATGAGTAGGAGAGGTGCAGATAATACTAAGAAATACTGCAACACTGTAGCGCCATAACTTCAAAATCAATAATATAGGCAGCAAAACATCCACCAATGGATTGCAATAATTCATGCTCTGTCCATTTTCATCTGCCTGTATAATGAAAACAAAATAATAAAGCCCAAGAAAAGATGTGTGTATTAGGTTCTTATCAAGTGTGGAATCTGTAAATTCTCAGTCTTACAGTTCCTGTGTTTGAGACATAAAGCTCCAGAGCAAGCACAGTTGTGCTTAAAAAACTCAGCACTTCTCAGAATGAGATAAGGAGTATTTAGTTGCCAGCATCATGGTATGTTGATCCTGTGTTTGAGACTTAGACTCAGATAATAATCTTCAATATCACTTCTCTTGATGACAGTTCCAGGATTCAGGTAGAAGGCCAACCACACATATGCTTGGGGAGCTCTTTCAGCATAGCTATTCTGTTATCTCCATGTTGTACTATTGTTTTGCAGTACAACTATGCCTATTCAGGAGATCTTGCCAGCTTCTTTATATTGGTCATAAACTGTACATTGCAGAGCCCTTAACTGACCTGAGGAAGATTTGTGCATTTGCAGTGTGGTCCCACCTTCCCTCCCCAAGCCTTTCATTCCCCTCTTCTCCCTTGTGACAGCATTAGTGATCACAAATTTTGTTGTGAGCAAAAAATTACTGTTTGGGGGGGGAGTAAGGTTTCTTTTGGACCTTGGCTTTCTTTGTCTTAAAAAAACCACAGTCTTTCAGTGGTAAACAGAGTGATAGCTCATCCAGCATAAAGGTTACTGGTAGAAAGTCATCAGAAGTGGCAGCTTTGGCCTAACAGGGAAAGTTTATCCAGACATGGTGTTTCACATCCTTCAGTCACAAAATGTTTTGATCCAGTACTAGAAAGCAAATTTATTATATGATAGAACTGTGGCCTCAGTCTGTATCCCAAATTACTTCCAGTTTGAAAAGGCAAGCAAAAAAAGGCTGAAAGAAACGATGTATTTTCTACCCACTTTCAGTGGAAGATGTAAGGTCAAGTGACCTGACCAAGACTGTGTATCAAGTATATGGCTGAGTGGGGAATTTAATCTGGATTTTCCAATCTTACTTTGATGTCTTAACCATAAAACCACCCTTCCTCACTCGTATGCATTTCCTTTTCATTCCAGAGAGAGCAAACTATAAGGCAGGATTTTTCAAAAAAGCCTTATCCTTTTGAAGTACCAAAAAACATGTTTGAAAAATTGACCTTTCTGCAGATGCTTAAGTGGAAAGTGAAAAATTCATCTTGATTTACATATGCAATGCATTTGGAGAATCAACACAGAATAGTTGTTTTATTGCTTCACTGCTTGGGTAAAACTTTGAAGATGACAAAAAATTGCAGTTATAAAGTAAAGACATAGGCAGACTTGTGAGAATTCTCTTCCATTTCTAATTGTCAAATATGATTTTAGAAAGATTCAATACCTAATATCTGATTTTAAAGGAGTGATAGTGGTTTTTGGGTTTCAAACTATTGACATTTCCTCTCTTATATTAAAGGAAAATTAAGCAGAATTGTGATATAAAATTTTATTTTCTGATACAATTATCAACTGTCCAAACTATCACTTTGTACACAATAAGGTTATTCTAATGAATCTATTCAATCTAATCTACATAATCATGGTATCTCCAAAGTAGAAAATTAATTGGATGAAGCTAAATATCCCCCTTTCATGTCAACAAAATTGGTTTTTCTGGGGATTAACGGATTAACATGGTGTTAAGTCCCTAAAGAGGTTAAAACACTTTATTATTCATTACAAAACACAAAGATTGGACTGTTATTTTGTTCTTGTGTCACTGTCATTTCATTGAAATAAGAAAAGCACGAGAGGAAAACTTTAATGATTAAAAAACCCCACCTAATATTATTTCTAAAAGTGTTGAAATTAGCAAACTTTTTGTCTATCCTAAATTAACCTTTAAACAATGAGTATCTACAGCTTTTACACTATATTACTATTTTATCTACAGATGAGGATGAGGAGATAGTAAAGTTGCAGTTCTACATAGATATGTTAGAACTTTAGTTAATTCCACAATCATTGCTGGGTTAATCTTTTCTCTCTGTTATCTTTCTTAAAGCTATAGAATGAAGAAATGGTCCATTACCTTTGTGTTCAGGAGGAATTCTTGCTGAGGGGAAGGTTCTTTAAGTAGAATAAACCCTCTCAAAACACTTTCCTCATTACTCTTGAACTGATCTAACACCCGTTAAAGTCAATCAAAGTTTTTCCAGTACTTTCAGATAGCAATAGAACAAGTCTGAAGAACTGTGTTTGGTCAACATCACTAAAACCTACATGGTTAAAACCTGTTACAGAAGCAAAACTTTGCACTAACATGTTCTTTATATTTTTAAAGTTTAAACAGATAAAATACTGCTTATGTTAACAGCTACTTCTGCAAAGTCCTCTTGCCACTCCTGCTCTGGCCAAATCAATACAGTAAATAGCTCACAGTTTAACAGTGCTAAAAGTGGGTTCAGTTTATGGATTTCCTGGTGGAATTCAAAGATGGAATCCTAAAGCCTGTGAAAAACCATGGACATAAATGTGTATGTGATTTTAAAATATCCAGACTCATGGTGGCTTCTCACAGCCAGCAGTAGAAGTCAGTGGGCTGAACATACCTGGAGAAAAACAGATTTACATTTACATTTTCTAAGTGCTCCTAATGCATGAATAGATTCATCAGACCCCCAAAATCTGCCTCTTTCACTAGTCTCACCCTTAAAACAAAGTTCAAAACATCTGTTTCCACCAGCTTAAGACATATCATGAAAGACATTTGCAGTTTGGCAGCTACTTCACAAAAACTTCAGTGATACAAGTGAAGTGTCACTTGTGACACCAGCTAGCAACATCTGGAAGAATTATCTTTGATCATCTGTCAGTTAGCTAGTAATCAACACTTCATTTGTATGGAGCACTGGGAGAAAGTGCATGCATATAGGCATGCCTGCTGAAAAACATCACATAGCCAAGTCCAGTCTTCTTATTTGTTCTTAACTGAAGAAGGTCCTTGGACACTGAGGAATGTTCACATGGGAAAACTATAAAAAACCTGATTGGGTTGATTTTTGTTATCTGTTGCACTGAGGATTTGGCTCAATATTGCTCCACTAACAAGACACAGTGCTGGAATCCTTGGCACCAACAGGCCATTCTTTGAGGAAAAAATGCCTTACAGCAGTACTTTAGCTTCTGTGAATTCAACCCAACTTTTAATCTGTATCATATAAGATACAGACTGTGAATCCCACAGTGCTTCACTGCATACAGCATAGACCCAGCCAAAATGTGAGTTCAAGCCAAAACAGAGCAAAAATAGTTGCATAAGGGGAATTTCAGAGCACAATCAATACTAACCATAGGTAGAGCAAGAGGCATCTTCAGGGAAAAGAAAATGTTTTCACACAAAGTTTGAAGAGAAATGGAGAACCAGGGGGGTGGAGACACAGGAAGGTTGTTCCAGACCATAGTAGCTGCAGGGGGAGGTAAACATTTAAAGGGTTCCTAAGAACCACCAGGTACCATTTTGATACTCATCTGTTTGCTCAGAGATGCTCAGTCCCTAACTGAACAACATGCAGTTACATCTCCATCACCATTTTGGCTACAGAGGCACATGCCTCGGCTGTTCTCTCCTCACAGATCTTGCTGCTGGCTGTGATTTCCTCAGCAGATGCCACCCTATGAAGAGCAGCACATTCCTCTAATTCCAACTCCTCAAGCTCTTCTCTAACCTCAGTGTCTAATTCAGCCACCATCATCTTGCATCTCCTCTACAGAGATCTTAGTTCAGGCTTCAGCTATTAAAAAAGGATTGCCAAAGTGCAAAAAATTGAGAAAACAAACAAACAAACAAACAAAAAGTGCCAAAATGTCAGGAGAAAGCTGATCTTGGAGCATTTCCAGCATGAACCAAAGCAGGAAACTCTAAAAACGTCATAAAAGAGATTATCTTGATAATTTTGGCAGTCCAGTAAATAAGAATAAGCTGACAAAGTTTGAATACTTATCCACTGAATGCAATCTTTGACCCACATTAGTTATAACCATCTTTAGTCAAAACTCAGCTCCACAACCCCCTTGGGGCTTCTTCCAGTCCTTCTGCTTTGATGTCTGTATAAGAGTTATACTAAGAGCTTCTCGAGTATCTCATATGGCTCCATTTTCAGCATCTTTTCCTTTTCTAATTCTCACCTCATTTATTACATTAATGAGAGAATCTCTTGTTCTGCTACTGACTCCACTGCAAGGAAAAACTTCCTTATCTTTCCCAGCAACAGACATCCTCTTCACAGTTTCTTGTCAGAAGACTGAGAGCAAAGGGAAAGGGATAAGGTTCCACGGAAACTTCCCTTTTGCTGGTCACTGTCATCAGCTCCAGCCTTGACACCAAAAATCCCATTTTGCAGTTATATCACAGTGTGCTCTGTCACCTGCCATGATGCTGAAACAGGTGCTGGCTAGCTTCTGGCATACATTTTGAACAAGGCAATTTCACTATTCACATCATTTAAAGAAACAGAATAATTCTGGACTGAGGGAAAGAGCAAAAGCTCTGATATGTATTGATGGTAATGCACATTTTTTGGCTCGTTGTTGTGCTCAGCAGGTAGTAATCAACAACCTGATAAGATTAGTGAGACCTTTAACATCTCAAAAAAGGAATGTAGGAGCCATGAAAAAGTCTTATAATTGACCAGTATTGCAGCAAGCTCACCCAGGGCAAGAGCATACTGTGCTCAATTTTTGTTTATCTCATCCCTGACAGTAGATATCAAAATTGTAATGTGTTTTCTGAAAGTAATAAAGTATCAAGACAATAGTCCTATAAGCCTTTTCTTTTTAGCTAATGATGGATACTTGCATTAAATCAAAGACTATCTGGACTTGCAATAGAGAAAAATTGAAACCCAGAAAGTTGTCACTTGACTTTAAAGTTGTGCTGGATTCAGGTAGCAGTGTTGATTTCATAGCAAAGAATAAACACTTGTGAAAGAGAGAAGGAATTTTGAAGGTATTGATATTTACTGGTATATTTCATGACAGCAATATTCCAAAATGATGATAGTTGCTGTAATTTTCTCAGGTTAACCCATGGACCAGGTGGACTTTCATGCTGTTTCTTCCAAAAAGTAACAAAAGCCCTGGACAAGGCCAATTCTTTCACTTTGTTCAGCTGCTGCATCCCAGAATTAGATATACTAGGAATCATCCAGTATTACTTTTCCTTGAAAACACTTCCAACTAGAGCACTATAGAAATGATTACTGTGAAGATCTTATCAATGGAGTACTCTGCCTTTGAACATTAATATCTCTGGCCATGGCTCAGCTGAATTAAAGGTCAGAACTTAGCCATATGAATAGATCCCAGGCACAACAGTTCCACCTGCCACCAGAACTGCCATAGAAGGAAAAGGACCTGCAGCATTACACTGAGGGCAATAAAACTAGTCAGGTCTTCCATGAATTTTTCATGCCTTGCTAAGAAGAAGGGGTTAAAAAGAACATTTCTGCACTGCATAAGAAGAAAGGAAGCTAAGTGGAAAATGGACACAGAAGACAAGGTAACAGAATCTCCTTCTACTCCAGCTCATGGAAATAAGTGATAGCTTATTTTGTGTGTGCAGCTATATTGCTCAGAGAAGCATGCTTGTCATTGGAGGTGGAATTGCTATCCTCCAAACTACCAGACAAGATGGTGACTGTCAAACTCATATCTGTGTCTGTCAGCTTTACATGGAGAACTAAACACAACACTGCTAGCAGCAATCCTGACACCATTCCCAGGGGGAGAAAATACAACTGTCTTGCTGAGCCTACTTACCTTGCAAGCATCATGCACAATATAAAATGTCTAATTTTTAATTTAAATTATTACATTTTAAGGATAAAATAATTAGTAATTGAACTGATTTTACCTGCTATCTTAGTGTTTTAAATTTAGAAAATAACATATAAATCTAAAACAAACCCTTCTGATAAAATCAGCTTTGATAATCATCCATAGATTTAAAGTTATAAAGAGGGGGTTTTGGCCAAGGAGAAATCATTATTCCAGCCAAGCTGTAATAAATTTCTATGTTGATGTTCCTAAAATATTTTCCTGGAATTTATGGCATCACTGGAACTTATTCCTTACATTTTGAAACACATAACTTTATTATTTTATGTTTTACACTAAATTACTGGGCTATGAATGTTCCTATTCTTTTTAGACTTTGTCTTTTGTAAATCAAAGTAATCATAATTTAGAAGTACATGAACTTGATAGGACATTTTTGTAACTTTGTTAATCACAGCAAAGTGTACACAAAATCAAAATAAGAAAATTTCTTGAATCAGTATTAACTCATCTATTAGTGATGCAGAATAAATTACAATTTCTAGAATCTGATTTAGGCCACTCTGTAGCTTCAGTAACAACCACAGGTCACATACACAGGTACAGATTTTCTTGTATCTCCCCAGTCTCCTTTGCAAACAGATCTGTTTCCTTTCTGTTCACTCACTTCTCAATTCTCAGTCTTTCTTTACTCTGAGCCTTTGTTTTCTGTTAAAACAACACACCCAGGACTTAGCAGTGAGCACTAAGAGTGAAGAAGTTTTTGGTGGTACCCTAGAATTATCTTTCTGTCCGAGATGTAACCTCTCTTCTTCATCTTCTCCAGCTATACAATGCCAACTCTCTGGCCAGAGAGAAGTAGAGATTTATTAGCCTGTCTAAACCAGACTTGGGGAAGTGCAGAGGAAATTTCTGCTGAGCAGGTGTCCCACAGAAGGCATTTGCAACACTCAAAATTAACTTAACATTCCTTTTCAAGGGACTAACCATCCCACAAAACTTAGTCTAGCTTTCGGTTTTGCTGATGATGTTTCAGTTATAGCTCTTGCTTCCCGTTGGTGGTAGAGTTTCAGCACATGGACCATACTCAACAGCTGCCACAATTATAGAAGAATAATCAATACAGCTTAGGGAGGGACTCATTTAAAACCTGAGGTGTAAGCCCCATGGCACAAAATGTCTGCCAGGGAGGTGCTGTGGATCCAGTCGACAAGAATGGGCTCAGAAGAGTTATGAATTCTGTTGGTCCACTCTGATCTTCTCTGATTGCTCACTAACAGTCCATTTTAGGAGTTTCTAAACCTCACTTAAACACATTTTGATGAAGTCCACAGATCCCCTGTAATTGCTATGATCTTCCTTGCCTTTTTGTAAGGAGCAGCTTGTCAGTGTGCTTTCTGCAGAGCTACTTCTGTCCCAAGAAAAGGTTATTGCTCAGAGTTAATTCAATGACCAAACTATAAAACCTGAGAAGAAGGATTTGTATAAGATATGCTAAGAGACTTTTCATAAGGACACCCCAGCAGCAGCTGGTGTGGTAAAAGTGATACTGAAAGATTGTTTGAAGAAATAAAACAATTCAAACAGTTCACCTGGCAAGGAAAAATCTATTTCACCACTGTACATCTCAGTGAGCTGGTTTTAAATCAAAACCAAATAAAATACTGAGAAATGTTTATACATAAATTTTCTTTTATATTTATTTTAATATATTTATAGTTATGTGACTATATATAGTCACATAACTTATAATTATAGTCATGTCATTCAGAAAAAACATCTGAGTGGTGGTTGCAGAACGAGACTCTTACTGATTCCATTGCACATGTTCATGGAAAATCTGTCAGGTTTAGTATTTATTATGAGAGGATTTGCAGAGTAGCACAGGAAACCTACATGAGAATAACATTTGATGCATTGCCTCATCTAAATAAGGTCCTAGATAGCCGCAGATAGGCCTGTTTCCTTGGTGTGGCAGGGCCCAGAAGTGAGCATGACACCTGGTAGCAATAGCATTTGCAGAATCAGAACCAGACAGCAGGCAAGTATTGTAAGCTTTTGTTAAACCTGACAGTTTAACCTACTGGTGAAAAAGGAATTTATGGACTTCTAGTTTTGATTTAAATCACTGACTTATCACTTTCATTCTATCCTGAACTTTTCCTGGCAAAAGACTTTGCATTAACAACTCCACTTTTCACAGCAGAATTTCTTGGTGGAAATTCCTTCCTGAAGTATTAATCGAGCTCTTCTTTCAAAACCCACTTTCTTCCAGTCTTGTGCAGTCACATACAGTATTTCCAACACAGGGGGGTAAAATTTTTCAGACAAATAATATACTCATCAGAAAATGTCATGCTGTAACAATATGTAGAAATATTTGAAAATTCAAGTCAAATTCAATAATTTGAAAATAGAAAAATGGAATGGACAAACAATGTCTAAATATTTCATTTAAGTATTTGCTAAATGAAACATTTTGACTGTTGATGTCAAACTATTACCTTATCTCATTAAATTAGCTACATTTAAAAAGAAACATTTTAAAGACATTTTAAGGGTAAAACAAACCAAAAAATATTTATTTTATATTGAAGCAATTATCTCAAAAAATTTTTAAGCATTTCCATAAAAGAAATATTTTGTAAAAGATTGCAGGAAGTCATTGTGGATTGTGATCCCCTCAAGAGTGTCTCAGTGACTTAATAGGTAGTGAGGATGAGGAAAGGTTATTTGCCCAATTCTGATTATTACCACAGGCCTCCCTCTTATACTGTATTATGCAGGCAACATGAGTGATCACCACAATTCATACTGGCACAGGAATAATGGCCATGATGTATCTGAGGTTGGAAAAGTGCGTGAAGCTCTAATCTAATGACTACTGCACATGGAAAAAATTTGATCTTTAAAAAATACACATCATTAAGGTTTAAATTAAAGTTTTGTCCTCATATAAGTAGTTCCATGTATTTCAGCTATCCACAATATCTTAAAAAAATTACTGCATTGTGAGACTGCATATAAATGATGTGCAATACGTGGAATGAAGTCCAGGAAATGTCAAGGGCATTCATTTATCACTGCTTCATAGGATACCCCAAGAAGAAACACGAGTGAAAATCTGCGAGCAGATAGGTGCAAGAAAAATGGACCTGCTTCCCCTTCCTGTTCAGAAATTCTGGAGCATTAGTTTCTAGCAGCACTACAACTGCTCTTGACTACATAGCAGTAAGCAAAAAAGATGTTGAATGAGAAGAACAATGTTTAGTGGCTGTTTATTATCTGAGTTACAGCTGTTTTGTCTAGTGTGGAAAAACACAGTCCTAATTTATTTCCTTTTGTCATGCTCCTAGGAGAGTGACTTCTCATGTCTCCAAAGGCACTGTGCTGTCCACAACACATGGCTTTTAACACATATTTGGTTACCTTGATTGTATTCTTCTCTGAATATTATCCAGATAAATAATTCTTTGTTTTGTAGATGTTCATGAAAGCACAAATATAAAAGGGAGGAAAAAAACCCAACAAATCTTAGGAAAAATCCTAACGCTAAATACTGTGCAAAGGCAGAAGGACTTCATGCCATTCGAAAAACTGAGGAACCGGTAATGATCTCCATCCAGCATCTTTCAGCCTGTGTTGTACATGGTTTACCACGCTATCAGTAACAAATCTAAACCTGAGGGGAACTTTACTCTCTTCGCAATACCACAATACTGACTCCTTATGTTCTTGAAATAGACCCTAAATTATACATTATGTAGCACTCTCTCTCTCTCTGCATAGGTGCATTTCAATTGGCATAGGTGTTGCTGGCATATAAACCAAAGGATGTCCTTTCTCATTTGCAGTCTTCCAGTTTACTTATTACTGAAACTTGTTCCACCACTATAATTGCCAAAAATCTGATTACCAATATTTATACACAACACAGCTAAGAAGGCAGGTATGTCTGGCATAAGAATGAAAACCAAAAAGAGAGAGAAAATATTCTCCAAGCCACGGACAATGATTTGTCAAGCCTATCCAAGCCTTGCACTCACTCAGTGGTAGGAAGAATCTAGACAGATCTTCAACTGAATTCAGCCCTTACTCTGCACTTGGGTTTTACAATATATTATACCTTGAAAACAATACTTATGTAAGTAAAGTTACAGCGGACTCACATTTCATATGTGGAGAAACAGCTGGGTTTTTAATTTAAAAAATCCAAATTAAATCATAACTTAAAAGCTATGCTTCATCATCTACAGAACATGCCAAATCATATGCCTGAAATATAAAACTGATGCTGAAATTCTGGTAATATTTAACATGTTCTTTATGAAGAAAACATTCTTCTTGGGCTTGGAAACTGACTGAACAATGGCAGCTTTAGGACCTCCAAAGCCGAAGGCATACAAAGGTTATGAGAATGTGTCTGCTCAAAACTACAAATCAAAAGAGTAACAACAGTACCATATGTTACAGAACATAAAGCATCCTTCACAAACACTATAAAACCCCCACATATCTCTGCCTCAAGAGTCCCGCTGGCCAGTGGAAGGTTGTGTTCATTACACTATCACCATATAAGAACATTTTTCTCCATTTTTAATGGCATGTCGAAAACCTAGAGGTACCACTGAATGACCTTTAGAGGGTTAAGATTAAGTAGTAATGACAGAAGATTGTCTTTGGCCTAATACTGTTTAAAAATGCAGAAGCTGATTTCATGGAGAATGGCTCCAGCTGGCTTTAAACTGCAGCCAAAAGTGGCCTTTATTGATGTTGTTAGTTTGTTTTATTTAATTTAGGGGAGATGTATGGATTTGTCCACTCTCATAAGACCCATTTCTTGCTCGAGTATTTATCTTCACACAGAAATCCTATAGCTCTGGAGTATTACAAGTAAAGAAATGGACACATCTAGACTGGCATAGACCCTGCACCCAAACAGGGATGAGAGAGAACTAGTGTCCCAGCTTTACCCTCCAGACTCTGGGCTTTATAACATAGATGTGCACCCACCACATCACTGGGCAAGGAGCAACCTGGGAGAAAGGCAGCTCCTCCCACAGCTCCTTTCGCCAGAGGGAAGATTGGAGTACAGCACCACCACTTCTGCTGACAGATTATTTCTTTTCTTCCTTGCAAGAGGAAGGAAAGTCCATGGGAGTGATGCCTTCAAGCATCTATATGCCACAGATGTACTGGAATTGGCACGGGTTTTCTTCAATAAAGGTGTGGGGAACTTGGTCAGTCATTCAGCACTGATTCTTGCAGCAATGGGACTCAGCTGTTAAGCAGTAGATGTGGAGAGATATCTTCAGTCCATTCAAGACTCCTCTAAAATCAATGAATTGAGCTTTACAGCAACCCTTGCAGAAAGCACGATGAGACAGAGGAGTTCAAGCTTTGAGGTGGAAAGCATTTGCACCTGAGGACTTGGTTAATGTGTGCACATACACAGCCTCATCCTGCACATAGCTCTTTGCTGAAGCTTACCTCTCTTTAACCATTAATATAAAACTATCTTAAGGTTTACTAGACATAAACATCAATCATAAACTTTATCAATAGCTGCCCCAAATTTAACAAAGTATATGGAATACTCTTAAACAGCTGTTTAACTAGAAGATAATGAATAATAAAACTGTCAGCCTTTCTTTCCTGTATTGATTTCAGAGAGATTTGCCTTACTCCATTAAAATTACCTTTTCAGATTCTCAGCAGGAACATTCAGTCTTGCTCAGCAGAACTTAATCACAGCCTCTGTCTGGTTTACATGGAAGCTTAGGTAAACTCTTTCAGTATGGTTACAAAAAGAAATTCCCAGATCATCTGTACAAATAATCCCATCTCATGCTAACTTATGGATTGCTCAGTACAATTTGCCTACTCAAAAGGAGAATTACACAAAGCCAAAATGAAAAAGGTTTATAACTATATGAAATAAAATAGAGTTGAGCATTTCTGCAGAGCCCTTCTCAGTGCAAGGCTCTCTTCCCTCAAGGAGGAGGAGATTTCCTGTAGTTAACACATATCTATTCACAGCAATATAGAAAATTACAACTTCAAACAATCAGCAGTAATTAAAAGTGTTATAGGTGTTGTGGGTTCTAGAAAGGAAAGCTTTTCTGTACCGATGTGAAGATGCCTGAGGCCTAGGAGGGAGGCTGCAGATGTGAAAACGTGCACAGGTTTCTCCACAGCATGGAAGATCTGGAAGGAAATTTCTGTGAAGTTCAGCCAAGCCCAGCACTCCTTATACCCAGAGCACAACCACTGAACAACATCCCCTTTCTTTGCCTCATGTTACGTGAACAGACTCTTCTGTAGACAGGGCTGAGGAGAGACAATGACAAGAAATCTTTCCAGGCTAGGACTTAAATCCCTGCATTTCTGATTGAACTGCAGATTACTGTGGCCATATGTTGCCTTTCCACAACAGGTGGAATACACTTTATCAGATCTGCCATTGCCAAGACAGCTATCATTTTACTCATTTAAAAGATTTATGCCCCAATAGTCCTCTTTCTCTCAGACAGAGGGCTTGTCTATGTAGGCAATTTGGTGTGCAGTAAGCCAAGCCACAGATTTTCAGGAGACATGCTTTCCCACAGTGATGCTCTGAATGTACAGTTTTAGGGCCTAGTATTGTTAGATTTTTTTTTGGGGGGGGGGGGCCAGTGCTTGTTTGGGTTTGGGGGTTTTTTTGGTTGGTTGGTTTTGGGGTTTGGGGATTCTTTTGAGGCACTCTGAAACAATACATAGTTGTAAATTGGTGCAGAGAATCATAGAATAGAAACAGAATAGTCAGAGTTGAAAGGGACCTTAAAGACCATCTAGTTCCAACCCCCCTGCCTGGTAGGGACACCATCCTAGATCAGGTTGCCCAGGGACCCATCAAGACTTGTCTTAAAAGCAGATACGTAAAATTCACAGCTCCCCATGCCATAGACTTCCACTAGTGAAAATTAGCATAAACAAGCTCTGGTAAAAACAGCTGAGTGGATAAAAAGAGGTGTGCAAGATCCAGACTTCCCCTTCCTTGCTCTTCCCTTCTTCCTCCAAGAGCTCTAGACCTTTCCTAGGTGTAATGTCTTCAGAAACCTGGCAGACCTGAGGCTTATTGTTGTGGTCCACAGGCACTCGTCTAACTAGTATTGAGGACAGGCTGAGTTGTGTGCAATTCAGACTAAAGTACTGCTTATTCTAACTTTTATTAGTTATTCTAATTTTTAAGTGCCTTTTACTTGCATGATGACAACCCAGTAAACTTTATCCTTTTCACAGAAAAATTCCTCCTTCTTAGAGCTTCCCTCTGGAGCTACCTCTTGAATCTTTACCTGAGCCTGCCAGCTCTCTTGTTCAAACCTTGCAGAAGAGGAGGCTTCACAGGACAGAAAGTGCAGCCTTTGTGAGGATGGGTAGTAATTGTGGTGTCTTAGCTCCAAGCAGGGCTAACATAAAGTGTCACAGCCAGATCTAAGGTCAAAGAAGCCCTAGGAGATCCATCACGCAGGGTGATAGCATAGGTCTGCCAGGTCATGATCTGACAAAACCTAGGGAAGTAACTTCTTGTTCTTGCAGCCAAAAAACAGTAGTTTGTCAGAAAAAAAAAATCTATTCCTCACTACAGCTAATTGCATAAGGAAAAGCATAGACCAAGGTAGAC
The DNA here is from genome assembly GCA_013399015.1 of Galbula dea. Lineage (NCBI taxonomy): Eukaryota > Metazoa > Chordata > Aves > Piciformes > Galbulidae > Galbula > Galbula dea. The sequence continues at coordinate 213,580 of VWZX01003383.1, read as the reverse complement.
AGATTTATCATCAAGATCACCCATATCCATTTAGTTCCAGTAAGAGGTAATTCTTTGTATTGACTGGAGGTATTGCGCTATCACGTTTATGGCGATGCCACATATGGAGAGCATAAGGTGTTGCTGTGCCAAGTATTGTACATTATTATTATTTGTACTAGCACCATGCCAGGAGCCAGGTGTTATACAACATAAAACAAAAAGTAATTCTCTCTTGTGGACAGGTTACAGAATAATAGCAAAGGTGACCACTCCTGACCCGGACAGCTTAGTCTAGATCAGGGCAAAAAGGAACATGCATCAGATATTGTGGTTAAATAAAATATTTGTTTTCCTCACAGAAAGTGTCTTTGTCTAACAGGAGTCAAGATTACCATGCTTGGAGAGAGTCAGAAAGTAAGGTAAGAAACACCTTTATAAAACCTTGTTTATTCAGGGTCCTTTCTGAAAATTTTCATCAGAGACATCGAAATGCTGAAGAGCCTGACTCCAAACCAGTTGTGAAAATTTTAGTCCTGCAAGCAGTAGAAAGAGCCATGAGTGTCAGCAATTAGACACCAGCGTTTTGCCCTGAGTAAATTCTTCTCTACAAACACATATGCAAAGCACAGCCCAGCTCATACACTGAAAAATCAAATATTATAAATATATCTCAGAAGCCTAGTAAAGCTTTTTCCAAAGATGGAAGAACACATCTTCCAGCAGACAGCCAGGTTCTGGATGCACCCACACCTCATTTCAGGCCTCAGCACTGTCAGCTAGTTTCTTCATAGACAAGGACCAAATAATGCTTTAAAGAAAAGCGGTTTCATCGTGCTAGACTTACAGCTCTTTTCTGAGGCCTGAAAGTTAGGGGAAAGGAAGAATCCCAGATCAACATATTAAGTTTAGAACTTTTTTTTCAAGTCAAAATGGTAGTTTATCAAGCGTCCTTAGAGCAATGACTATGGCCTTACCATCTGCGACAGCCAGGGATTAAGCAGATCCAAGATGACTGTAAAGCAGCACAAAACAAGTGAGATCTAAATTTAAACAGGACTAAACTGAGGAAAAAAAAGAAGAATTTTTAGTTATTTTTATGGGGTGTTGCTGTGACATAGGAAAATACTTCAGACATGGATGGAAAGCTGACCTGGGATAAACGACAACAGGAAACCAAACCTGCCTTTTCAGGCATTTGACAGTTTCACCAAGGTCAAACTGAAAGACTCGTTTGAATAGAAGAGATGAAATAGGAAAACATTTCAAGCTTGTGCTTGACCTTTTTTTTTTCCTTGTGTATGTAAATTTCAGATTGTAAAGTTTAAAATATGGCACAGTTTCAACATGATTTGCAACCAACTGTGGGATTAGAACTGGATTTTACCTTTTTTGCAATAAAGACTTTCTACCTCCCTCACAACTGGAAGGCAACATTCAAAGCTTCTAACAGAATTTCTTCAAAATGTCAAATCTTACAGATAAATGAGGATATTCTTTATATTCTGTTAAGAAGATCCTTTAAGACTTATTTTTCCAGAATTAAAGTCTTCATGACACGAGTCTTTTAAAGGAATGCTATAGCAAAGAAAAAATATCCTTTTTTTTTTGATTCATAAAAAGCATGTGAAAGGCCTCCATCAAAAGAAAAATTATTAATAAAATATCCATATAACTTCAAAATCTCTTTCAGTTTTTCAGACCATGTTACACTTTATTCATTAAGAAATCTAAGTAAAAACTAACAGAAACCCTTGTAAAGAGCTTTATAAAAAAGATTGGCATGCCTACCTTTTGATTTGGCTGAAAGCAAAAGGGAAGTTTGAGAAATATGGGTTTAGGACAAATGTGCCTAAGAAGATCCATTCAAAGCCCATTGCAGAGGCACATGGCTTTTGCTTTATGGTCCCTCCTCCAGCATTCCCTTCATCTTCCTTCTCATTGTCATGTATCTCAACTCCACACACAGGGTCTGAACCAATGAACTGCAGTTTCGCCATTGTCCACATAGGTTGGTAGATCACAGTCTTAGCCTTTTACCTGCCTAATCCTTCTCACAGAGTGATGCCCCTAATTCTAATTAACTGAGTGCCTTTGGTTCCCTAATCTGTGCAAAATCCTTTTCAAAATAGATAAAAGTGATACTGATAAAAGTGCCAGGAGCGTAAGTATGCATTAAGATCCTACATGGAATATAAGTCAATGTAAATATTGACTTTTCCAGACAGAGTACTTGTGAGTATTTTTTGACACGTGACATTTCTTGGCATGTGTGAATCTTACACTTTTTGGAAAGAAACTACAGGTTATTTGAAAATGGAAGCCCCTCTTGAGAGAGTCTAGTATTGGTTTTACGATAATGAAGTCATACTGTGGATAAACCAACGTATTTTCTAGATAAAGGTGGAGAAAGCAAACCCTAATAATTCTGCTTGCTGAAAGAAAGATTCAGAGATAGTACAGAAATGGTCTCAGGTTGGTTGTAGTAGCTGGTATTGATTATTATCTAGTAGCAAAGAAATGGGTACAAGGGTAGTGCTCAAAAGACAGCCTCTCCAGGGACAAGACTTCAGGTGTTGCAACTTGGCATAGTAGTATCAAAGTTGAGATACCAAAGCACATACCTCCAGAGCAGGACATCCTGGCAAGACAGCATTAGGGGTCTTCAACACACAATTGTCTTTGTAACCTGGGTCAGAGTTAGCTCTTTGTGCCTTAAGAGAATACACCAAAACCTTCCAACAGTGCATCTCATATGACAGTCCCACCTGCTATTCCTCTCTGAAGAAGCCCTACTTCAGAAAAACAAACTAGCTACTAGAATTCAGCCCTTTTTAAAAACATATTTTATAATTTCTGGGACTAGATCTTGACATGCTTACTCCTGGGATCTTACCCTTCAAGATGTTTCACATAAAGTGCTGTTCCTAATAAACCTTAGATAGAAGAATCTGGCTGGGAATGAAATGTATGAAGCAACATCTATTTCCTAATGGATTTCATAATCAGTACAAAGAACTTTAACAAAACACAGGTCCTTCCCTCCCCCAGCAGCTCTTTCCCTGAGTGCAGGGTATTGTGGGTTTACCAAAGCACCCTCTGCAAGCTGAACGAGAGCCCTAGCCTCCCCGGAACCACCGAAACCAACAAAACACTCCCGCCTAATACTTCCTCTGCTAGAATTTGTTTTGCACAGAATTTATTTGCCTGTTTTGCATGAGCTGTTTGGCTGTAATCTCAGCAGCATGCAGCCTTGCCAGATTTCAGAAAGATGAGTAAACTTCTGAATCTGATAGCGACTTCAACAGAATACCAAAAAGGGGCTTCTTTGTTCTCCATAAACAGACATTTACTTTGATCTGGTAAAATGAATTAATGAAAGGAAGTGACACCTTCCAATTTCATGTGTGGAAGAGAAAGAGAAGTGAGCTTAATTTTTGTTAGGTTTTTGTTTTTCTTCCTTTTTCCAAGGATGGAGTAGGCTAAGAGCATCATTTTGGAAGTACATGGCTCTTAGAAACAGACAGATCTTTTCTCTGGTATAAAGTCTCCTCATAAGACTGTAAGGTCCATGTATATGCAAGCAGTTCAGAGTTATTACAAATCTAAAATAGGAAGCTATTCACTTGATCTTTTGGTTCAATCCTATTAGGACCCCCCTGGAGCTCTAAATGGATACCAGCCTGTCACAGGCCTGTTGCTGTGACGACCCAGTCTTTACAGAACAAGAAAAAGAAATGATAGTGATTGGCAGAGCTTCCTTGCCCTAGTATGTAACACAAAAGGAGACAAAATGAAGAGGAAGTCAGACTCTTATTATAGGTTTGATGCTTCTTAACCTTACAGCACCTTACACCTGGTAAGTGTCACCCTGCAAACTTAAACCCTCAGAAGACCACAGTTATCTTTCAGTATCAGATGTGAAGAGCTAAATCAGGCATTAATTTATCCATCCTCTTGTCTTAGTTGATTGAAATGCAAACAGCATTCCAAGCCAAACTGCCTTTGCAAAAAGAAGAAATAAACAGAGAGGGCCAAACCCTGCTCACGATGTCCCCATAAGTAAGTTTATGGGTATAAAAGCAGTAGGTCAAGCAGAATTTAGCTCACAGTGTAAATGAATGAGTGACTAGCAAAACAAGGACTGCAAGAGAAAACTGTCTCCAGCCCCTATTCACCCTGTATGAGAAAGGAAAGAATTTGATAAATTTTACCATATGGTCCCATACTGTACCTTGCTAGCTATAAATAATTGTCTTTCTGTTTCTGGGGTTTTTTTATCTTCTATTGGTAGCTGTGACAGATTTTCAGCAATGGTTATAAAAAAAGTGCAAAATGCAGTTTTTCCACTTTTTAATATTTCTGGGTTTTTTTCTGGGTTTTTTTCTGTTTTTTTTTTTCTTTTTTGACCAGCTAAACAAAAGAAAAAAAGATCAAAAGAAATGGAATAAATAAGAAACTTCCCATTAAATTAGCAACATGAAGATCCAGATAAAGTAACTGTGATGTTAGAATATTTTACATTCAATTGTTGCTCTCAGGAGCAGTCAAAGAAAATGATTGCTAAAGGGTGATAGATATACATCTACAGCCACAATGTCTGATATATATATATCTGTATTCTATGTGTGTATTTCCCAAACTTAATTATAAGTTTTGTTGCTATCACATCATAATCTTGAAAAAAATGCCAAAACCCAAATAGCTTTCTCTTAACTCCACAGAGAAAGTTAATGTAAAACTTTTCTGTTTTGATTCCTCTACAGGTTCTCTTAAAAGCAACAGAGTTCTTACTCATAAACTTTCAAATAGCATTTCTGACATTTGTAGTACAGTCTTGTATTTAAGAGTGTCACTAAACAAATGTTTGCTTGAGTAGTCAGATGAAATCCAATAAACCATGATCCTTAATGATGGTATAAAAATTTGCTGCATTAGCATGCTCGAAAAATGACATTCTCTAAAGCTAATAAGGGAAAGTTAAATTAGCAAGAACAGAAAATCTGGCTATATTCTGAAATGGCTTTTTAATACTCTAAGTCACAGTTCAAAACATTAATTTTCTTGAATAAGCAAAGATGAACTACTAAAGGTTTGTAGGAAAGCATTTGCACTTAAAATAAGATTCAAAACAATAGCATAGTTTCTTAGCTGATATACACCAAATTAAAGAAACAGAAATTCTAGTCCAACCTTCTAAAACCTTTTTGATCTGGAATTTAGCATTATATGCCACTGAGACTTTTGGATGATGCTTTGGATATTTACATTTACATCTTTCCATTGTTATTCCTCTCTAACTACTCAATTCTAAAGTGTCACACACCTTCAAAGAAAAGTGCAAAATAAATGTGTATACATGTTATTATGAAGGTAGGGATAAAAATATAAAAATCTATCCAACATTTCTCAGAATTTTAAAATCAAGGAAGTCAGCAAAAATTTAGTCCTATATTGTCTTTTAACTTTTATACAACTTAATTTCTCACATACCTTAAAAAAGGTTATTTAATAACATGTCTAATGGAGATAACATTTCTCACAAGATATATACATATTGCCTGAAGAAGTTTGCATTCATAAAAACAATGTAACCTGGAACATATGTAAAATTTACATGAAAAAATATTTGTTAACCAGGAAAGGAAAAATGTCAAAGGTGTGAAAAAATAAGTTCCACAAAGATTATATTTCATTTTTTTTCATGGAAAGTGTGCTGAAATACACTGCTTTTTGCATTCTGGCAGTCAAACTGTTCCACAATAGGCATTGCTAATCATTGCTAATCGAGAAGCTGAAATGAATGCTTCTTTTCCAGACCCTTGTTCTTCTTTGAAAGAATGAAACAAAATTTCTGTAATATAAGGAACAATAAACTGAGCCTATTTTTTATTTTCTGCATAAGCTGAACTCATGTCTATATATTTTTTCCTACAGTGCGAAGCAAGTTTTCATATGGCAGCTTTGTAATCAGATACTGAGTTTTTTAAAATTAAATGAAAACTTCAGTTTACCTGAAATGAATATGTTTATTTTGTTAATACTTTAGTAACTCAGCAACCCAGCCATGTTCTATACAGTTTTGTCACAAAGACAAATTAGTTGTTTCCTTAAATTACCACCAAAGTCCACATAATATATTTACAAACTGATGTACAGTGTTTCAGTAAGGAGAAAGGGAAAACATTTAACAGTTCCTGTTTTGAGTAAGAAATAAGCGACAGCACTTTTCCACACCATAGCTTTTAATTTGTTTTTAATACACGTGGAAACAATGGTTGATGAAAATCTATTTCTTTTTACTCTTATTAATTTATTTTAGCATTATTTCAAGAAAAAGTTCAAAATATAAAGAAGAAATTGTACAAAATGGAAAAATAGCAAGCACAAAGAATCTAAAATCTGATCACACTTTTGTCTGCATTCTGCACAGCAATAACAGTTTGTTCTATAAAAATAATACTTCAGAAGTATTTATTTTATTGCCCTTGTTGCGGCATGATAATGGCAGTTAGTACTATAAAGTTCACTTGCGTTATTTTCCTTTTGCACAGTTAATATTTTCAGCCTTAAGTACATACCAAAATACCAGCGTTATAGAAACATGCTGGGCAGGGTTATACCTCTGGTATTTATCCTGGGTAGTTCAAGTTGGGAGAGTAGCCCCTGGAAGAATGGAATTTGTCTCCTGCCTGTGGGATGAGCAGGGGCTTTGCACCACCTCCTGGCGCTTTGCGGAACAGCCAGAGACTAGGGCTTTTGCTAACTACCGATCCCTTTTCTCTTCTGTTTTCCTCTCCCNTTAGGGCCCCATAATACTGAAAGCTCCTGTCCTGCCTTGCTGTCCCTAATGCCCTAAAAAAAGGGGTGAAACAAAGAGTCTTTTCCCTCTTGCTGCCCCCCTTGCAAGAATATCTCTTGTGGATAAAGCCAGCAGCATGCTACATTTCTGAGTTAACACAGACCCTGGCCTGGAAAGCACAGAGACCCCGGAGGGGTGGAAAGTCTCCAAGCTAGCACCAAGAGTTGTGATCTAGATGGGTGGTGCTGGGTGGCACGGCCCCAGTTGTCAATTCTAGGCAGGATCATTCTGTCATAGTCCTGTCCCCTCTCCCATAGCTGCTCTCAAGCTTTCATCATCCTGAGCTGCAGGTTTCCAGATGAGCTCCCAACACTCTGGTCTGAGGGCTTGCAAAAGTTAAGAGAAATATTCCTGAGGGTTCCAGTGGGCTTTGAATCAGGCCCAGAGCTAATAAAATCCTGGCAGAAGATCTTGCCTGGGATGGGCTGGTCCTGCATCTTCTTATGCTTGTTGAACAGCGTCCTAGATAGGTCTATGGGGTTTCTGCCACAGAAAAATGAATTAAATAGAACAAAAGGAAAACCCACAAAATCTCAGACCTCCTGAACTGACTTATTGTCTTTGGTACTGACAGAGCCAGAGTGAGATGAAGATTTTTAATTTTTATTAACATGTTGCCAAGAGGGGTTGATAGGTACCCCAGCCTGAGGGTTTTCAAGGTCAGGTTGGATAGGGCTCTGAGAACTTGATCTAGTTGAAGATGTCCCTGTTCATTGCAGAGAGGTTTGGACTAGGTGACATCTAAAGGTTTCTTCCAACTTAAATTATTGCTATGATTCCATGGTTTGGCCCCGTAAGTCTAGTAACAGGCTAGGGCAAAACAAAAGAGCTAATAAAGGGGGTTCATCATCTGCTTGGCTTTACATCCTCAGCTTTAAAACAAAATAAGACACTGCTACCAGAAAAATAAATGTTTTTCTTTCTTAGATTCATAAAACACTCATTACCCATAATTAATCATAATGACATGCTGTATTCAGGCCTCTAGCTAAGTTCTGTCTGGAAGTGTAAAGAATTGGCTTCTCATAGCTTCCAGTACTTTACTCAGTATGTTCTTCAGGATGCAAAATTGATTATCCAAAATAGAAATCTCTTTGTTTCCTTTGTTTTTGTTGTGTTGAAAAACCTATTATTTAGTTAAGTCTCTGCATTTTCCTCTTCCCTTAAAATGCTGGCTAATTAACACTATTAAAGTTAATGGCTTTGCACTAACCTAGCAGCTGCAAAGTCATTAAAAAGCTTAACCAAACATTGACCAAAACTTGACCTGATCCTCGCTGAAGACTTTAGGACACTACTGAGATCGTTAATAAATTATGTATGTCTTAATCCTATCTGCTCACAACAGACCCCCAAGACATAATATTGATGGCAATGCAGTCTCTCCTTGTGGAAACAGTAATTGAGACTGTTTATAAATATGATTCTTAGATTCAAAGTAAAAAAACAACAATGCCATAAACACTTTAATAATACATTTCCAAGATGTATGACAATCTTTGATGCTAAAAGTAAGTGGAAGGAGGGAGCAAATTTAGTATATATCCATCACCCCCCCAAACTATATCACTTTAGCTAAGAGCACAGTTCTGTTGGAGAGATTTTGTTCACTGTTACAACACTTATGCTGAACTCTGATAACAGAAGTTTGGTGCTTGATACAAGGTCTATTTAGTCAGCAGTTTTCTACTCATTTCAGCCTACAGGTCAAATTGGATCAACCCTCAGGAGACATGATGCCTGTTGGCTTCCTCTATTCCATGTGTGATATCAGGTCAGTAACAGAAAAACACCCACTGGCTCTTGGAGTAATTTCTACTTCCTCCACATTGCCTTCTCGCAAAGCATACATACCCATACTAGCTTGCTCATGACAGCAGCTCCCTTCCTCTTGTTCTCCAAGGGTGGGTAGGCAGTCTGACCAAGACAAATTTTGAGCATCCTTGATATGAACCAGGTTATTTTCCAAAGCCCAGGGAACTGAATAGTTGCTCACATATTTAAGACAAGTATTTTGCTTTCTTCTTTCAACAAATCTGATCATGAAGCCTATTCAATGTCACACATCAGTCAATACTGACTGCACCCCCACAGGGCATTTACACAACTTAAGAAGGACACCTACTTCTCACATGCTTCAGAAATGGGTTTGCTCAGACAAAAGTAGCAAACCTACAAAATCTTTCCCAAGTCTGAGTAGACATCATCATCATTTCATCCTAGAGATTGTCCTCAGAGTTTAATAACTACAATTTTTAATAAGTGTACAAAAATTGTGTAAGGGATTATGGACTTGCTGTAGAAATCTAAAACAGATTTAAAAATAAAAACTCCAAAGACAAACTCTTAATACAGTTCTGTGGGCCAGACAGTGCTCACTTTCTGCTGAGCTTAGTGCAGTGGTAAGGCTGTCAGTTATGGCTCCCTAACACATCCCCATGGGCTGCTCTAGCTTTCACCAGATGGCAGTGGTGCCTCAGGGACTATCCATCAAATGAGGTTAACAGCAGGCTCTCCTCCCCTCTCCTGACATGCCTACCAAATGGGGGACTTTGGGGAGCAAAGCATTGCACCTTCTTTATCCTGTTCAAGACTCCCATTTCCTGTGGTATCCACAGCAGAACATTATATGAAATCTCTAAATCCATAGGACTACTTGAACAAGAAAGAGAACAATGCTAAAATACAAGGAGTCTTGGCAGTTTCTGCAGTTACATCTACAAACTTTTATGAAAGTCCATAGATCCCTTCTGTTACTGAACTCAAAAGGACTTTTTCTATATATACAAGGACAAATAACAATCACATGGAAACAGAGCTTAGGGATTCAGTTTTGCCACATGCCCTGTATTTGGGCTAAGTCATCTAACCTTTGCATTCTTCAGTTTACATGATGAGCACAGTAATTCTCCTTTAAATAATGTATGATGGTATTTGATTCAGTTGTCATATGCAAAGTGCCAATTCTGATGAATATCATGGAAGTGTCTACCTGAAAGTTTGTATAAGTATATTCTTGGAGTATAGGCAATATTTATATTCATATATATATTGAGGGGTTTCCAGAGAAAGAAATCCACCCACTTTTCCTTCTACCCTTTCCATAGCACCCATTGCACTCCAAACTCATTCATAAAAGGATATTAGCTATAAATACTCAAGGACAGACATCATAAAAATACATTAACTCCTATGTAGATACTTTTAATGCACCTTTGAAAATCAAGGTGTGTGCTGCAGATGTTTCTTGCCTTTGTAGGTTTAACGTTGGTCATGCTTTTTTATAACAGAAAAAAAGATTTGATTTTTACAGCAAGTACTCTTGAGTCATTGACCTGGTCCAGGGAATCCTACTCTGGCAGTGGGGTTGGACTAGATGATCTTTCAAGGTCCCTTCCAACTCCTAACATTCTGTGATTCTGTGATTCATTTTTACTTTGGTTACAATGAGTAGCTTATCATTTCTCTATAGAAAAGCAATCTTCCCAGTTTCACTCACACTTTCTTCCACTAGTTAGAGTTAGGATCCAGTGGAAATGAGAGGTTTCCAACAGTAAATCCTTCCTATAGTTGCTAGATACAGACAGATTTTTCACTTCCACTTCCTTTTACATAATAAGTTAAAGGGGATATCAGAACAAGACGTGGGCAAAACCTAGCAAGAAACTGCCAGTCAGTATATGAATTCACCCTGAAGTGAAAGAGTCCAGCCAAGTGGTGCAGAATAACTCATTTGTCACACAGAATGGATTGGGAAACCATATTTCAACAGACATGCAAAAGTACACAAGCCATTTTCTTCAGAAAGTTACCTCTTACCTTCTAGTGAACCAAGAGATCAAGCAGATGTTATTCAAACTGTTGATCTGGTCTAAGAGCAGTAATCTATACGTGTAAATCCTGAGGAGAGGTAGATACACATGTCTATAATGGTACATACATGCATTTTAGGTGCACCCTGCAAAAAGCACATGTGTGATCTGTCAGAAGTCTCTCATTCTTACTACAGTCCTGGTAAAGGCTAAAGGTTATCCATACTTAGATAAAATAATTGTACTGTTAAGAGAAATGTTGTCTCCAGTAGCACTTCCTGCTTTTCCAGGTGGAGGAAGGTGGACAGAAAACTGCTTGTGGTATGATGGCTAGGACCTCACGCCACCTCATCCACATCCTGAGGTGTGAGAAACAATACATTTTTTTTCTGTGATGTGAAATATGTTCTGAAGCACAGGAGAACAGAACTCTTGTCTGTTAGACAGAAGCACAAAGCAAAAGGAAAAAGCTGGCCAGTACAGGTTCTGTTTATATGCTGAATTTATATTCTTGCAATGCTGTATTTTGAGCCATAGCTTCACCCTCACCTCACCACAATCCTGCAGCTGTGCAGACATACATGCTGTACTGCACGAGCAAGGAAGAGACACATTTTTAATAAGTTGTTCTGACATTTCTACACTATGGCATTTGTATTTATTACAGCAGACCATCACTGTGCACATTGCAAATCAATAAAGTGAATGTGAAGCTGTTCGTAGCACTCAAAGCCTTGTCCATTACTGTAATATCCAGTTGTTTACAGTGCAGTAATGAGGCACTTGTAGGCCTCACTCAAATATGGCTTTCATTCTCCAGCATGATCAAATGCCAACAAGCTGTACAATGGTTCCTTTGTGGATCAGGTATATCCTGATTTAGCCTTGGATAACAGTACAGAAGTCAAAAGGGTTGTAGTTTGCTCACATCATCAGGTAAAGATAAATTAAGTCCAAACCTCAGCCCCAAGCAGTTTCCAGAATTAGGGAACTTTTGGCTCTGATTCCTTTCTATAAGGAAGAAGAATTTAAAGAGGAGGGAGAAAACACAAGGAGAAAGGGGGTGTGGAAACAAGAAAAATATGCCACGTCAGCCACGCATTGGCAGTTTCCATAAGAGAAGTCTTGAGCACAGCTCAAAAACCTATTTCACAGCCTCTTTGGCTGAAACAAAGCCTGAGCAAATGTCTGTTTTTCATTTCCTAGCATTACAGACTGATTTTACACAGGGCAGACTGCAGACACACTTGATGATTCTTTTTGCCACTTTCCTTGCCCCTTCACATGTCCTGGGTGTGGGCTCTTGAGTTGCCATCTAGCAAGCAGTGTCCTTGCAGATCAAAGAGATATCAATGAGATGCCATGAGCAGCACAGGCTTACTTAAAAGAGATCTTTGTCCTCCCAAGCATCTTCACTGACTACATTAAAGGTAAAAAGTGAAACTCGTAGTGGAGAGAAAGAATAGATGGAGCATAGGTTTTTCAAATTTTGCTTGTCCCCAAATCATAGAATCATAGAATGGCTCAAGTTGGAAGGGACCTTAAAGATCATCTAGTTCCAACCCCCCTGCCATGGGCAGAGACACCACATGCACTAGACCAGGTCATCCAGGGCCACATCCAGCCTGGCCTTAAACACTGCCAGGGACGGGGCCTCCACAACCTCTCTGGGCAACCTGTTCCAGTGCCTCACCACCCTTTGGGTAAAGAACCTCCTTCTAATCTCCAGCCTAAATTTCCCCTCCTTCATCTTGTAGCCTTTCCCCCGTGTCCTGTTGCAATCAGACCAGGAGAAAAGTCTCTCTCCTTCTGCCCTATAATCCCCTTTCATGTACTGAAAGGCCTCTATAAGGTCCCCTCTAAGCCTCTCCTCTTCCTTCAGCCTGTCCTCGTGGGGGAGGTGCTCTAGTCCTTTGATCATCTTTGTGGCCCTCCTCTGGACCCTCTCCAACAGGTCCACATCTTTTTTATGCTGAGGAGCCCAGAACTGTACACAGTACTCCAGGTGGGGCCTTACGAGGGCAGAATAGAAAGGCAGAATCACCTCCTTAGACCTGCTGGTCACACCTCTCCTGATGCATCCCAGGACATGGTTAGCCTTCTGAGCTGCAAGCGCACATTGCCGGCTCATGTCCAGCTTTTCGTCTATCATGACCCCCAAGTCCTTCTCTGTGCGGCTGTTCTCAAGGAGTTCTTCTCCCAGTCTATACTCATATCTTGGGTTGCTCCTACCCAGACGCAGGACCTTACACTTGGACTTGTTGAATTTCATTTGATTCTCACAGGCCCACTTTTCAAGCCTGTCCAGGTCCCTCTGAATGGCATCTTGCCTCTCTGGCGTGTCAACCACACCATTCAGCTTGGTGTAGTCTGCAAACTTGCTGAGGGTGCACTCAATACCTCTGTCCAAGTCATTAATAAAGACATTGAAGAGCACCAGTCCCAAGACAGAACCCTGAGGGACACCACTAGTCACCGGCCTCCACCTAGACAAGTAGCCATTGACCACAACTCTCTGACTGCGTCCATCCAGCCAATTTCTTATCCACTGGATGGTCCACCCATCAAATCCATATCTCTTCAATTTTGAGATAAGGATGTCATGCGGAACTGTACCAAAGTCTTAAATGCTCATTTCCTTTTGATAGTTACTAATTTCTTCAAAATTTTCCACCTATACCTTATCTCTTCAAATTTCACCTTTCTTCCTCCTTTTTTTTGTGTGCTTGTTTTCTTTTTCATCAGTCTCCATTTTCCTGCCAAGTTTTTCCTTTTCCACAGCTCCCTTAGCTTATTTCTGTCACACCCAGATCCTCCAGTGGCCCTTTCTTACTGGGTCTCGCTCTACTCCTAACCCTTCGTTATCTCCCTGCAGCAGCAGGCTTTAGTATACTGCTGTCCCCAACCCCAGTCCAAACTACAGACTCTACTGCAGCATCCCAGCTCTGGTACAGGGCAAATTCAAAATAAACAGCCCAAGCAGGTTACATCAGTATCTGCCCACAGATGTACCTAAGGAAGCCAGATTGATCTGCCCAAGTGCAGAATGGGAATAGCTCCACCTGTATCAGGGCTCTGATGCTTGACAACGGGCAGTAACTGAGTAGGAGAGCAGATCTGTAACTCATTACAAGTGCCCTTGTAGGAAAGCTAGAAGCTGAAGGAAGCTGTACAAAGCAGGAATTGTTCTGGGATGGTCACAGCTTCAATTTTATTATTTTGTTGTGATACAGCAGTCAGTTTTTCACCAGGTTATGGCTTTCACATGTGTAGTGGACACACTTCCATAACAGAATGTCATTTGACCCTTAACTATACAGATTAATTTTCTGAATCCAACCTGAACCACCAAAACCATCCAAACAATTTTGTTTAGTTTTTCTTTTGGATCCAGATATGTCTATATTTGCTGATATATCCATGCCCAGATTTAATGTGCTCCTGCAGACTATCTGCTTAACACTCGAGCAGCAGGACTGGTATATCCCATATACATCAGAGTAACTGTACATGTCATCTGTCTGTCTAAGATTTCCAGCAGCCTGATCAGAATAACAAGAATCTCAGATTGGTTGGAAAGGATCTTCAAGATCATCAGGTCCAACCGATAGCCCTACACTACTCTTATCCCTAAACCATCCCCATAAGAGCCACATCAATCCTCTTCTTAAAAACCTCCAGGGATGGTGACTCCACCACTTCCCTGGACAGCCTGTTCCAATACCTCACCACTCTTTCAGTAAAGAAATTTTTCCTAATATCTAATCTAAACCTGCCCTAGCACAGCTTGAGCCCATTCCCTCTAGTCCTGTCACTAGTCACAAGGGAGAAGAAGCCAACACTTGTCTCTCTACAACCTCCTTTCAGGTAACTGAAGAGAGCGATAAGGTCTCCCTTCAGCCTCCTCTTCTCCAGGCTAAACAGCCCAAGCTCCCTGAACCTCTCATCATCAAGCCTGTTCTCCAGACCCCTGATCAGCCTAGTTGCCTGTCTCTGCACCCTCTCCAGCACTTCAATGTCCTTCCTATACTTCAGTGCCCAAAACTGCACACAGTATTCAAGGTGAGGCCCCACCAGCACCAAGTACAAGGGCAAGATCACCTCCCTGCTCCTACTGGTCACACTATTCCTGATACAAGCCAGGATGCCATTGGCCTTCTTGGCCACCTGAGCACACTGCTGGCTCATGTTCAGCCAGCTGTCAATCAGCACCACCAGGTCCTTCTCTGCTGGGCAGCTCTCCAGCCACTCCTCCCCAAGCCTGTAGTGCTGCTGGGGGTTGTTGTGACCAATTTGTGTCGCAGAGTATTGTAACCATTCTTATTATGCAGAGTAGAGAGGGTGAAGACAAGACTCATTTAGCCACCAACACACTGAGCCAGTAGCTACGGCAGCAAGGCTACAGCTTCAGTGACAGCTTCAGTCCAGGAAAGACACGACCATCCCCATGCCAGCTCCTTGTCCAAAAACAAAACCAAAGTATTTCTCAGAAGTCAACAGGTAGGCAGGGCTGCCTTTCCAAATTGTTACAGGGTACTTAAAATGAATTCCTGGTTTATCTGAAACTACTCTGTTTGCTTGCTTTGTCTCCTTTTTGGCTTTATTTGTTGACCTGCATATTATACTAAATCATATACTTTAGCCAATTGAAAAACAGGTGGGTTTGGAATCCCTTATGGTTTTTTAGACATATGCAGTCTAAAATTTACATTTTATTCAGCAGCTCCTGACAAGCTTCTTGTAACTGGAGTCTGAAATGACACTTATTTCAGCCACTGCAAAAGCTAGGTTCAGGTTCTGAATGTGAGGACTTGGTGTAACAGATAGGAAGCAGCAAATCCTCTGGCTAATGGGATTCCCATGTTACATCCTTGCTGACTTAGTATGGTCACATCAGAAGGAGCATTGCTGCCTTAGAGCCGTGCTATTCTGTTTCACAAGTCCACACTTCTCTAGTGTGTACAAATAACGAACTCCCTCGCTACTGATCCAAAAATATTTAACAGCAGTAGCTCAAGGGATCATTCACATTACTGAAATGTAATTAGTCCTACAAGAAGTGTAGGAACATTTACTAGTCTATTATATTAGCATAAAGAATAATTACACTGTCAGTGCATGGGGTTTTTTTTCAACACAACTGTAGAAATACATATTTTGCACTGTCAGCACTTGGAGAGGCAGAGGGATTCGGTTAGCCCACAGACAAGTGTTTATTTGACTCACGGGAATAAGAAAATACCCAAGGTTTATAAGTATCCTGAAAAAGGGACAAATGTGTTGCAGCAATTCAACAAAGTGCTTATTCTAATCCTTATAAATATGCACCACGTGTATCTTTTATAACTGCTAAGTTTTGCAGTATTTAGGCAATAGTCAGTACTGAAGGCTTTGTCAGCTATGCTTCAATGGATTCATAAAAGCACCTTCCATTTAAAGAAAGAGGATTTCACAGTAATGGGCAAAATTGTAAGTGCTGTCAATGGCTACATTTCATCTCATTGATTTACACTGTGTAGGATGATTGCCTGATCTGAATCACATATGCCTGAGACATGCTGCATTCAGTGCAAAACAACTGGATTTCACAAAAGGAATGAACTAGCAAAATCCACTAATTCTTAATGTGGTGACTCTGTCTGTGGAAAGCTTACAGGGTTATGCTGAGATGATCTCAACAGTGAGTGGAAACTAGCAAACTATGAGTCTTCATATGATGTCTTCAAGCTGTCGAGTCAAAATATATCTATTTAGTTAGCAAGTATTCTGGTTTATTGCACAACACTGTTGAAAAGAGGCCTTGGGCTGGGACAACTTCTAACTACAGCTTAAGCAGATGGCATTTCGAAACAAAACCTGCAGATCGGGGTGCTGTCACAGTGTCACATTAACAGGTGAGACCCCAAACTGGCAGCCTGCTTGTCCCAGTGCAAAACACTACCAAAGCCTGTTTGTGTTTGCTGGGGCTTGTTCTTACCCTGGTTGAATTGTCTGTAAGGAGGGAGGAAGCACTGGATAGGTTATAACCTGAACTGTGTAAGTGAACTGGTTTGAGCAGCAAGGTAAATGCTGTTTTGCACACAATGCCTGTGTGTTGATAAACAGCCTGTATTTGGCACCACAGGACTGTTGATAGCCCAACATCTTGGCATGTCAGCTTCTTTTTTCCTCCTCTCTGGAAGTAATCTGTGTAATATGCATTAGAAAGGTTGGAGATCAGGATTGAACTCTGCATATGATAAGTTATGCTTGTCACGTATCTTACCTGGACTTTTTTATGGTCTTCACAATCAATTATAAGAGGTAATGCCCTGGCAAACACAAAATCCACCTAAACTGGGCTTGCAGCAGTAAGGCTGAAGGCAGATGTTTGTCTGCCTTGCAATTCACAGCAGAGATCAGATGCAGAGATAACCTTTCCTCTACCAATCTATTTCATACTGGTCCCCAAAAATTATATTTCTATTCTTCGAACAGATGAAACAAGGGCATAATATGGGTACTAGAAGCAAGATTTAATTTTGATTTTCTCTCTCTCAAACAGAGATTCATTCTTTGAACTTATGTGGAATAAATGTGCAGCTCTTACCCTAAAAGTACATTAGGACAAGAACAGAGTGGTGTTTTTTGATCCCTTGTAATAGCCTAAAATTTCAGCTTAAAGATGGGCTGATTGTTTGAAGCATGCACTGCATAACAAACTCACCACAAACTGTAACATGTACCATTGTAACAATAGGATGCAAAATAAACACAACTAAAATCTTTGGCATTGGAGAAACTTGAAGAAGTTGGCCTGGATTTAAAATATAAGATATAAGCTGGAGCAGGCAAGAGGTTAACTCAGAGCACAGAAGAACAGGACAAAGGAGGCTGAGCAAGGTCAGAGGAAGGTAAAACCTCCATGCAGTGTGGCAGAGAACCATGCTGAGTTTGAGTCCCAGAGGCAATACAGATGCACCATTGCACATGTTAATAAGCTTCATTTCAGTAAAAACTATTAGCATGGGCACAGCCTCCTGCTACACCAATTATTCTGCTTTGAGCACTGTTTTAGCTTCTTCAGGGTGTTCCATTCCAAACAACAGCCATGCCCTTTGCTCCTGTTCCCTACACGGCTACTTTGTTAGCAAATAAATCTGTGGCATGCAAAAAAATGGACATGGCTTAGTTGTGGTTTGACCTTGCTAACACTGCTTGTTTTGAGGATCCCAGAGCTATAAAAGCTTAAACTATGTCTGAGGAGATGCCCAGGGCATTTTTACCTTGATACATTGAGGATGACAGAGGGTATGGATTGGGAAGTCTAACGGGGCCCTTGAAAAAACACAAAGCAGGGGGCTGGCAGCCAGCTGTTTGGAAGCAGACACTGCTCACCTTTACTCTCACCCTGTCATACATGGTCAGTCCTGGCTGACATCGAGTTTCTTCCGTGTGTTGAAGGCCTAGGAGCCAAGACCTGGCAAGTAAGAACAGCTTGGCTGTAAACCACCTCTGCCACAGGAATGAGTCTGCCCATAGGCTTAGGCAGCTGCTGCCCAGCCTCAAACACAACGAGACCCGCTTTGGATTACATCAACCTCAAAAATGGTGTCAACTGGTTATTTCAATGCATCTCCTGTGTTTCTGCCCTCTCCTTCATATCTTTTATGGTGTCAGCTCAGGGATTCGTTGTAATCTTTTGGAGGTCCCCAGAGGAAGGGCTGAATTCAAATGGAGCGGGTGCACCGTGGCCAAGAACCTTGGAAAGGGCTGACCCTCTCTGAACCCAGGCATCACTGATTGCTTCACTGTCCTATGGAAGTTGTCTGAGGGGGTAAAAGATGCAGCCAGGGAAGAACATAAGATCTGAAAACAAAGAAAATAAAACTTTAATCATAATTATAAGGCATGACACCATCAGAAATCACCAGGAACTTTCCAGTGTTTCTCTTCAGGCTTATTTTAACTGAACTAACTTCAAGTGAGTTTTCTGTGAAGTATAAGGCTTGCTAGGGGGACAATTACATCCCTTTGATGTGTTTTATGCTGGCATGTTTGATGTATATACCAGCCTTAACCTCTTAACGCAGGGGTTTTGGTGCTGTTCAGGAACCAATTCTCCCTAGTCCCACTGAATTCACATTTAATGTAGTAGCCAGTACTAACTGTTTTTTTTTTCTTGCACATAGGACCTTGTGCAGGTCTTAGATGTCTGAAATTAGATTTTGGCACTGAAACTTAGATTCTTTTGAAGATTGATCATTTCAGCCTCTGAAGTTCATGGGATGAGAGACAAGGGGGCAGCAAGAGAAGAGAATGACTGCTGCTTCAAACAGAACAGAGTACTCAGGTAGTAGGTAAGTCCAGTACTAGGACTTCTTCCAAAAGATACTGTGAATTCATGTTGTCTCTTTTGCCAACCATTTCATCCTACCATATATAGAGAAGGTTTTGTGTCTCAGAAGGGAAAACAGGCTTCTCAGCACAGCCAGCCCTGTGGAACTATGATCAGGGTATAGGCTGAACCGTAAAAAAACAGGCACAGCTATTCATATTCTGAGATAATGCAGAAGCATAAGGAGTGTCCTACTGGATGTGAGTTCTGCTGAGGCACAGTATTGACATTGAAGACCAAAACAGGCTCAGCACATGGAGAATTCAGGGAGGGAAATTTTAAAATATAGGGCATGGAGGGACATGTGTTGTATTCTTATTGGTAAGGGCACAGTCTCCACCTCTTTATTTAGCTCTTTTCCTTATTTTTGGAATGTGTTTGTGCCGAGACAGAACAGCTGTAAAGCAAGACCCCAGCATGGTAAGCACAAAAGTCCACCCTTTTCGTGACCACAGACCCAAACGCACAAGTATTCAGAAACCAGGCATGATCTGCAGTGTGAGCATCATACCCATTGGCACTAAGCGGTACAGCATTATCTTGTCCTGTAAATTGTTCTCCCTGTTGATGTGTGACTTCTTTAGTTGGTGATCTCTCTCTGGTGAAATATTTTGCCTGCTGAGTTTTAACGTTGCTGAGCCTTTTGACTTTGGCCATCCTTGAAAGAATAGCTAGGTTAGCTTTCTGCTTTTAATTTATCATCCTGTTAACTGTCTAGGACCCTGTGGATTACAGAGCTAA
This sequence comes from Galbula dea, assembly GCA_013399015.1. Classification (NCBI taxonomy): domain Eukaryota; kingdom Metazoa; phylum Chordata; class Aves; order Piciformes; family Galbulidae; genus Galbula; species Galbula dea. The sequence continues at coordinate 193,809 of VWZX01003383.1, read as the reverse complement.
GGGTTTTCTTTTTCCTCAGCCCCTAGACTGATAAGGAAAGAGTACTTTATATAATCTCTGCTTGGAATGAGTATGGTCTTCTGTCCCTCTCAGCAGAAGTGCTGATACACCCAAATCCAGGAGAACAAGCCCCCATGGAGTAAGACAATGACAAGGTCTCCTTGAGGATGTGTTGAGGAACCAAGGAAATTAATACCGGTTTCCAAAACATTTCTGAAATATAGCAAACAGCAAGAATGCATCGTGGCAAAGGCACAGATCAGTGAGAGGCTTCCCAGACCCTCCTGCACTGCCTTGGCCTTTAACACCTTCCTCTGCTTCACAAGATGTGCCAGTTCCTCTTGCAGAAAGTTATTCTGGTTACTTGTGCACAGAAGAATGTATTGAAGAATTTTTGCTTATTTTAATTCCAAAGCACTACAAGACTGTTCCTAGCCTTCAGAGTTAGTAGAAGGCTTGCCATTGACTTAGGCTTGAAGCCATGCCCAAAACAGCTATGGGAAATGTTGTCATGCCCTGGCTTGAAAGTGACTGCATTCAGATGGCCAGTGCTGGCCAGGACTTGGAAGGAGTCCTTTTCTGACAGTAAAATCAATATGTCTATTATGATGGTAATGCTCATAATTCATCAAAAATTGCCCATCATTTCTCAACCAGCAGTAGTTAAAAAATACCCACTTGGGAAATTTCTTAGGCAGAAGCCTTTGATTTCAGAAAAGGTGATGTTTTTTCCTACAGTTTGTGGAGCAAATGGGAGAGGATTAGATTCAACACGTCTTCAGTCCCTGCAGCACTGCTGGACAGGTTTATTAGGCAAAGAAATATGTAAGCTGATGCTTAGATTGCAGGGTAAAAGTGCAAGCACTGGTAGGAAGCTCATAGGCTGTTGGAGAGAAAAAAAATACGTGTCCAAATAACATATTCAGGAAATTATCACAGGCAGGAGTGTTCCACTCAGAGGACATGGACCCAGAATGGCAAAAGAAAGCAAGGAGGGAGAGAAGCACAGCTGACGTCAAGTAACCTACAAATGGTCCAGGTCCATGGACTCTGATCTTAGATATAGATCTTGGCAGAAAGCAGTATGGAAGTTAAATGTCAGTGCAAAAAAGGCACAGGTATCCTCTGCTGCATGTTTGCTTTGGCACTGAAGGTGGTAGTTTCTTCCCCCATTCTGTCTGGCAGCTCACCATGGCTGGCAGTAGAGTCAGATTGAAGACCCATGTGGTGCCAAGAATGGGGTCCCACACCTGGGCCACAAGAAAGATCACTGTTTGACTTGGTAAGCAAGTGGAGGAGACTCACTTCTTTGGCTGGACTGGATGTTTGGTTCACAGCCATCAGTGGCAGAGCCAAATGCAACTGTTTGAGGAAGATATGATTTTCCAGAAAAACATGGAAAATGCTAGATATTGAGAGGTGCCATTAGGAGGTGAAAAGAAAAACATTAATAAGAGAAATGACAGCTTGTCTAATAACTAGATTACTAATAACCAGAGTACAGTATTCAGGGACTAAGTGTCAGTTTCTAGTGTCTGTCACCCACTTTCTTATGTCCTAGGACAAGTCACTTTGGATCCCACCATCAGAAATATTTAGGAATTTCATGACCTTCCTTCACATCTCAGTTTCCCTTCTATAAAATAAAAAAACTCACTTTCTTACCTCTCAAGCAACTTGCAAGAATAAATATATGAAGCTTTATCAGGAGCACAGGTATGGGTTGAGCAAACCAGATACTTGGTTGAGAAACACAGGTGCCATAAGTGCATATGGGCACTGGGTGCGTGGAGCCTGGCTAGGGCCAGGATGGGCCACACAGACCCAAGGTGTATTGGCAGTGTGCATGGGGGAGCTTATGTTACAACATGGGAGACTGACATAGCCACATTAATGGCCTTGTGCACGTGTCCTCACTGTACATGTAATGTTCCCTGCAGAGGTGCAACATTCACATCCCAATCCCATGTGTAAACCTATTTTCACAGAGACAAGCCCCAAGACAGAAGTGAAAGTGGAAATGTAAGGCAGAGTAAAAATTAAGTCCAGTTGGAGCAACAACGTAGAGGGAAACGAGGGTTGTGTACACCTTCTCCACTGCCATGTGCAGGACTTCAAGGGACCTTCAGTGGTTTCTCCTCCTCATGCCTGAATACTTCAAGGAGTCAAATCTTGTGAGAGAAACTGTCATAAATCAGTGCAGACAACATGGAAAAAAGACAGAAGAATTTGTTTTATTCTGGCTTTTTAACACAAACCAAACTGGATATTGCTGCAGGATTGAGAGATTGGCTGCAGTTTGTGTCTACGGACTCACACAGCAGCACAAGGTCAGAGGCAGAGAAAGCAAAGGTATGTGAGAAGGAGACACAGAGTAAAAGCACACAAGGAGAAATGTATATTAGGCAAGAAGAGAAAGTGAGCATGCCTGTGGTGAGTAAGCATGCGGCTTTGGAAAGAGGCATGTGCAAGACAGAGAGAAAGTATATGAGGGACCTGCCAGCAGCAAGTGTGAAGATGAACACCCAGTAGTGACAATGATGTTCTGGCCAATCAATGATGCTTGATGCATGGGAGACAGGGTAGATGTCATCATTCTACAAAACCATATACAAGCAAAAACAAAGCCATCTTTTTTAAATGAACATGAAAGAGAAGTGACAGGGGAAAAGCAAAATATTTGTGAAATGATTTAAACAAAGAGAAGTAAATCTAAAGAATATTTTTTCCCAACCAATATGATGTACTATACAGTTTACAAAAGAAGAAAGAAAAAAAAAATCAATCCATGGCAATATCTGATGTGCCTTTGTGTAATAAACTGCTCTGCAATTATATGAACAAAGTGGTGGTGGTGACGAGAGGTAGGGGATTTTTGTGTCTCCAAATGTGCTGGGTTTGTATCATCCTGTCACCAGTTGTTCAATATTGTGATACCGGACAATCTCCAGTGTTTTTCCCAGTAGGTCAGTGAACTTATTTTCTTATCAAGCCTTAAGGCAGGTGCAGACATGAGGAAGGCATTTGCCTTTGTTTTTCTCCTTCAGCCCAGCCCAGCAGCTTCTTAGTATGCAGGGCCAGTGATCCAACCACACAAGTTTCCTCCTCCCATTATTTTCTTTACAGGGATTGCAGTGAAAAGCACAATGGGGAGAAGTTTCATCTCCCCCCTAAATGTGAATGAGAGAAATGTCTAATACCTGTTATAAAAGATGGCATTTTAATTACTGCACCAGACTACAGCAGGTACATGCACACATCTGCATGCATGCACACACAGTCACATACACACACATACACACTCCCCCCTTTTGTAAGTCTCCCCCTCTCCCTAGCATGGAGAAGGTCGTCTTCCTCCTCCAATCCCTTCTTTGCCTTTATGCAACCCAGGGAGCACAGGTTGATTGGAAAGGTCTCTTTCCTTGATAACAACAATTCAATGCGCCTTGACATTTTAATAGCCTGCCGTCCTAGTGAACACAATCGAGCTGAGCAGTGAAGCAAAAATCATTAGGTAAGCAAGATAATCTAAACGAAAAATCAGCCTCAACTGGCTTCCCACATCTGGGGCACATCTGAGCAGAGGCTACTCTTTCCTGCCTGCTTCCGAACAGGAATCCTCTCCTGGGAAGGCTGTCAGGGGAAAGAGGGGTGTCCACAGATTTATTACTGGGTAAAATCCATCCCCTCCTGCCCCTCACCCCTCCCACCTGCAACCTCCTTCCCCTCGCTCAGTGTCCCCCTCCTTTCCATAGGAGTGAGATGCTGACTTTGCAAGCCGTTCACTTTATGAATATGACCCTCAAAGGGAAGAAACCCTCTCACAAGCCCAGAACTATGTTATCATCGTTATTAAGGAGCTTAAAAAGGAGCTGGGAAGAGGAGACACCGGTGGAATTGCAGCCTGATTGTGATTGATGTGTTCCTATTAGCTCCTCACTGTTATCTCTCTGGATGGCAAGAACAGCCAGTGGCTTGTAACACAACAGATTACCTGAGTTTTCAGCCCTAGACGGATGTTTAAATAAAATATAGTCCCTTTTAGCAAGAAGCTCATTTTCTCTCCGAGGCTCTCAGACTATTTCGTGTCAGCTGTGATTCGCTGTGACTCTCCTCAGTAAACATGTCTTATCATTAATAATTCTTTACAAGCACAATTTCATGGAGTCTTTTTGTATGTGTGCATGGGGGAGGGGGAAACAGGTACATGCGCAATTGTTGGTCTCAGCCTCATCTCGACACAGTTTGGGAACCCAAGGTGCTTCTCTTCAGAATTTCACCTGCCTTGCCAAAAATGATTGATTACCCCTAGCAGACTGTGTGTCCGGCTATACCCAACAAATGACTTTGGCCCCTAACAACAGGCCTTGGCCAGATAGAAATCAATATTTCACCATTAAAATCTATCAAAGAAGAGTTAAGGCACCATCTGTCCCTGCCGCCTTTCCATGGTGTGTGAACATTAAATCCGACACTTGTAGTACATGAGTAATCAATATATAGTAGTTCACAGATCATTTGTGGTCCCCTTTTAGCAGTGATGGATGCTTGGAATAGTTGTGATTCATTTTGTCACACCATTAAACAAGATTCTGTCCAGTTCCTTCCTGATTTCATTTAGAGGATCATTCTTCACAGTTCATAAGAGAGAAACGGTTTTACCAATCTGCTTCTATTTCAATAAGTCACTTTATAGAGATTTTGTGTCCTGCAGACTGTAAAAATTCTGGAGAGATAGTACAAACATACCTCTAAAACTATTCACTGCATGACATATGCATAAAGTGTGAAAAACTGAATGTAAATATGTTTACCTCTTTATCTACAAATATTGGTTTTAACCCTTCCCTTGCTACAGGGGTCTTAAAGCAGAAGTACATGGAAATAACAGCCTTGCCCAGGGCAGATTTAATCAATTTTGGAAATGGGCTGTAATTAAAAGCATGAATAAAACAACTGCAAACTCAGTGATAGAGCTTTACTTCTGAAATTAAAATGGAGAGGTCTCAGTTAAATAAACATCTCTTTTAATTGCTTCTGCTGATATTCACTTAGTATTTTTCTGAATGGTTCATTTTATACTGCCAATAAATGTATAATTGCATGTTTAAATGGTTATAAAGAAGTGGCTTTTTAAAAAAAAAATCCTTTTCTTATAATTGCTGTTAGTATCCAGACTTCTTCCTCTTTGGAGGAGGGGGCATAATTACATATTAATGTTCCATAGATTATTAATCTCATAAAAGACTTGCTGTTTTAGTCCCCAAATCATTCAATCAGATCCTCAGAAGATGGTGTAATTGGGCATCATAATAGGGCTGCTCGGATTTAAAAGCTTTAGGAATTGTCCTTGTCTGGACTTCCCCTGGCTGCAATATGAGATCTAAATAGTATCCACAGCAGACCCAGATGCAGAGATGAAGTCAAAGGGAGCAATGAAGATCTGTTAGAAGACATCTTCTAAAACCTGCATTATACAGCAATTTTCCTAATTAAAGGACATAAATAGCAGTAATTCATGCAGCTAGCAGTGCTAGCCTGCCCTCTGTGTAGTACTTTATTTAGAAATTTTTAATCAGGTTGATCATTTGTAACCCTTATATTTTTAAGGATCATATTTGGCAGCTGGACCACACTGACTCACTAAACACAGTGGTAGAGGACAAGACAGAAACCTATCCTTGGCTGGACAAAGTCCCACCAAAGCCTTCCTGACAGTAGACCAGACCCCATAGACATTTCATTGAAGTATTCCTTGAGGGATAACCTATTTGCTGGAGTGAAAGCTATCTCAAACTGTGGCTCCCCCTTCTGTATGTGGCTGTGTCCCAGGAGCACCCAGTGGCTCCAGGAAGATGGAAAGCAGCAGCAGGAGAGGCAAAGAACCCTGTCATCTTCAATGGGGTCTGTGGAGATCACTGGTAGCAGGAAATGCAGTAAACTGGTGGATTCATACTGATACAAGGAAAGGCACTGGGCCAGTATGATAATCATAAAATGATACAGATGATTTGTGTTAGTAAGGTTGAGTTGCTGGAGCAGAAATCTATAGTAAAAAATTCCTGCAGTCAGAGCTGGCTTTGTCACTGCTCCTAGGTAACTGGGTTCAATTACTTAAAAAAGATTCAAACAAGAAAAAATGCCCTAACTCCACAGGCAGCTGGGCAAATATCCCAGGAAAGCTCCCTGTGGTTCCATATATGGCGGTGCACAGGTGAGAGCAGAGGAGCTCTGCCCAGGAACCCATCTCTGAGACATTGGCTCAGGCTACATTTGTACCTTTAATTTCTTCCTTTATAGCATATCCCTCATTCACGAATTCCATAGAAAAAGCTGTGCTCCTGGGAGATGACAAATGTAAAGTGTTATTGCTAAAAATGAGCTACTTTAAAAAATAGGTCCAGCACTTCATCACAAATCAAATATCTGCCCAGACTTCAGTGAAGATGTGCTCCTTTGCACACACAGAAGTCCCTGTCCCGTTTGTTTAGGCTTACTGTATTTCAGAGAACTGTGATGGCAAAATAATTAGTGTTTTCCAGAAAAGAAACCACATTGAATCATGGCGTAGAAGCAGTTCCTAACTTCAGCCATCCTGACATCCTGGCACTGGAGCTTGGTGGAGGAACTGTGGTTCTCCTGTTACCACAAATAACTCTGCAGGTTCAATGCAGAAGCCAAAGAAAGAAAATAGATACAAAAAAAGAAATCAGCAAGAAATCTTGAGTTATTACCTGTAAAAGCATTGCATGAAGAAAAGAGGAAAAAATGAAAACATGCATCATTGTTACTCTTCAGCTATTATGCAGAGCACCCCTTGTTTAGCTGAACCTCTACTACATGTAAACAGATACATGTATTGATTTTTTTGCTAATAAACTGCATAGCTGTGACTCCCTTATTATAAATCTTTTCCTAAGCACAAAAGTGAGCAAAAGGAGGGGGAAGAGGTTGTAGGGTAACAAGACTAATCAGGACTTCACCATCAAAGCAAATACGTCCAATTAACAGCTATTAAAGAAGCATTTTATGGCACCGTGCACAGTGAAGGCCATTATATCCAGCAGAATTAATCTTAATTATTTGTACCTGTGTACATACATGCAAAGGAAAGCAGCTCACATTAATCTACATTAAACTTAATACACAGTTGGTGCATTATCTTCTGAGTCAAAATTGACTGCTAATTTCTGCATATGTATCTGTGATGCTATTTGCAGTGCTTATAGTACAGTGGGTCTAAAGACACAATCTACTCCATACAGAGCAACTCAGCAGTTAAAATCTTTCCAGTGATTTTTAAAAAGCCAAAAAAAATAGACTGGTGTAGGCAGATATTATCCTTTCAGAGATAAAAAAAAAACAAGACACACAAAAAGGGCCAGAAGCTGTACAGATTTATTATCCAGCTTAAAGGGAAACCGAACAAATATAAATCTGCAGCTTTCCGAGGTTTAAATAACGGCAATTACTACCCCCAAAATATTGCATTTCATGCACTGTGGACAACGTTGTTAAAACCACCCACAATATTTTGGACTGCAGGGATTTTTTTTCCAGGTTTTTACAGAAGCTGACAGTAAATTATGTTGGTTGGTTGTTCACTTGGTTTGCATTATTTGATAGGGCTAGCTGTAGAGGTATGTGCTGTGGTAACAATAATGAATGATGTATTTTTTACTTTAACTCCTTACTTAATGAATATAGACATAGGCAAACAGCTGCTTAGGATTCCAACATATAACTAACCACAAAGCAGATTCCAGCTGGTCTTGCCTCCTAGTGTATTGTTGAAGGGCATTTTCCTTATCAAGAAATAGCTTCTTAGTCTTGAGATGCAGAAAGAGAAATTGATGTCCATTGTGCCCAGCCAAAGCACTTCTGATGCGGCAAGGATCAAGTATGGAACTCCTGAATAGTCTTATAAATGTTTACACCTAACTGTAGGTTTTATTAAGTTCATAGTATGCAAAATCCTGACTGTGCACCAGTCAGCAGGTGTCAGTTTCAGGCTATGTCTCAGGTCAGGATCCCCAGAGTAGATGTTATCTACTTTAGTAAACATAGGTCTGCATCTTCTCCTGTGCAAAAGTACTAGATTTTAGTTATTTGTAATATATGTTAATTAACCTTCAGTAGCTATCTGGATTTTAAAGTTCCATGGAGACACTATACAAAATATTTCTCTTAGGGCTAATCATAGATAGCAGGAGGCTAAAGTCCTGTCCATGCCAGTATCTGCAAATATGTCAAAATATCCATCAAAGTATCCATCAAAGTATTGTTATCACAGAGAGTTTATGTTGGTGTTTGTAACCATGAACCTCTGATGGCAAAACTGGTAGATCCACGAAGATTTAAAGAAAAAGTCTTGGAAACCTCTCATGCAGTCAAAGACTTTTCACTTCTTCAGTAATGTTTAGACTGTTCTTAATGTTTTAGGAGATGTTAGATTTCTCTCTATGCTTCTTAAATATCGGTGCATGTTTATCAGATATTAAACCATTACGGCTGAAGTGATTTTTCCTGCCCAGGCTGCTCCTGGGACTTGCTGCAAGTAAACCTGCATAGGATACACAGTGCTCATGAACTGCTGAAAAGGGGAGGTGTCACTGTATTTACTTTAATTCAGATGTTTCCAGAAATCTGAAGTGACTGTCCTTTACTCTGCTTGTCCTTTACTCTGAGGCTTTTCCCTCATGCCCACATAGCTTTCCTGTCTTTGCACATTAACCATAAATCCAGGGATTAGGTTGCCTTTGGGTTTCTCCATCAGGAAAGAATAACAACATAAGCACAACAAACTAGAAAATCTCCCAGCCCAGGGGCATCCAAGCAGTAAGAAAACTAAATGGAGAAGTTCCTGCAAAGGTAGGTAGTGCAGAAGATTACAGTATTGCAATATCTGCCCAGCTGGAAGGGATCCATGAGGATCATTGAGTCCAGCTCTTTGACCTGTGCAGGACACCCAAGAATCACACCATGTGCCTGACAGCGCTGTTCAAACACTTCTTGAACTCTGTCAGGGTTGGTTCTGAGACCACTTCCCTAGAGAGGCTGTCTCTGGGTGTAGGTCCAGAGACCAACCACCCTCTGGGTGAAAAATCTTTTTCTAATCTCTAGCCTGAACATCCCCTGACTCAACTTCATCCTATCGCCCCTAGTCCTATCATTGTCCACTAGAGTGAGAAGGTCAGTACCTGTCCCTTTGCTACCCCTTGTGAAGATGGCAATGAGGTCTCCCCTCAGGCTCCTCTTCTCAAGGCTAAACAAACAAAGTGACCTCAGACACTTCTCATAAGGTTTCCACTCCAGACCCTTCACCATCTTAGTAGCCCTCCTCCGGACACTCTCCAACAGCTTAATATCTTTTCTATGTTGTGAAGCCCCAAACTGCATCCACTACACAATATGTGGCCCCACCAGTGCAGACTAGAGTAGGAAAATCACCTCCCTTGACCAGCTGGCAATGTTGTTATAGATGCACACCAGGACACAGTTGGTCCTCCTGGCTGCCAAGGCACACTGCTGGCTCACATTCAGTCTGCTCTTGACAAGGATCCCCAGGTCTTTCTCCACAGTGCTGCTCTACAGCTTCTTGCTTCCCAGATTATACACATCTGGGGCTGCCCAATCCCAAGTGCAGAATCCAGCACTTGCCCTTGTGAAACCTCATGTGGTTGGTGGTTGCCCAACACTCTAATTTATCAAGGTCCCTCTGCAGGGCCTTACACTCCTCAAGGGAGTCTGCAGCTCCTCCCAGTTTTGTGTGACTGCAAATTTGCTAGCTGTCCCCTCAAGTCCTGTGTCCAGGCCATTTACAAAGATGTTGAAGAGTACTGGTCCAAGGATGGAGCCCTGAAGAACCCCACTAGTGACTATGACTCTTTGTGTCTGACCTGTAAGCCAGTTGCTCACACATTGCATAGTGTCTTTACTGAGCTGTACACTGGATGTTTTGTCCAAAAGGATACTGTGAGAGACAGTATCAAGTGCTTTGCTAAAATCCAAAAAGATTACATCTACTGGCTTCCCTTGATCAACTAGCTGGGTTACCTTGTTATAGAAGGAAAGTAGATTCGACTAATGGGACTTCCCCTTCATGAAACCGTTCTGGCTGTGACCAATGACTGTGTTGCCTTTCAGGTGCTTTACAGTGCCTCCCAGAATGACCTCTTCCATAATCTTACCAGGCACTGAAGTAAGACTGACAGGCTTGTAGTTACCAGGGTCTTCCTTCTTGCCCTTTCTGAAGATCAGGACAACATTTGCCAGCTTCCAGTCATCTGGGACCTCTCCAGATTCCCAAGACCTCTCAAAAATCAATGAGAGAGGTCTCTCGGTGAGATCAGCCAGCACTCTGAGGGTTCTTGGATGTATCCCATCAGGCCCCATAGATTTATAAGGATCCAGCTGGAGCAGCAGTTCCCTCACAAGATCATTAATGGGGTGAAAGGAAACAAACTGAGAAGAAAAAATGGGAGAGTCACCTGCCAAAGTGCTCAGTATGACCTCAGTGACTCTTCTGGAGAGGATATTAGAAAATACACCATCCCCCACTGTAAAACAATAAAATCAGAGCTCAGATGTTCTTCAGAGCAATTCTGCACTGGGATAAGTTTGCAAGTTAAGGTAGAAAGCCAATGGGCTCTGTGAAGGAATGAAGGCTGGAGGCAGATGAAGTATAAATACCATTATTAGCTACATGTGTGGGGTCTGCAAAGTACAACAGAGATGTCTGTTCATGCAAAAAGTTGTTAGCAAGCCTCAAACCACCAAATAAGTGGGTGGGAATGGAGAAAAGATTTGCATATAAAGCTGTGTCTTTGTGAGTAGAGAAAAAAATAAACCACAAATGGATGTTTCTGAAAATATCTCAATCCTGAAAGATTAGCTTCAGCAGAAGTGTCACTGCAGAAACCAGATGCATGTTGAAGAGGTTGCCTAGCAAGGGGTTTTTCCCTCATTATTATTTTCTACTTAGATTGCTAAGAAAAGATCTCTCAGGAGAGATAACTGTAGGATCTTAAAAATAGTTCCAAATCTGCCATTAAAAATTCAGCACAGATATTGTCTAAGCCATCTGTACTTGTGTAGTTTTGATGCCATCACGTTAAACATGCTGAGAGTCTCTGCTGAGAGTGTTTTTCATTCTAAGCACCTGCATCAGTATTTCACTGAATTAGATGGCCAAAGACTAGTGTGACGCTTGGAGAGCAGCTACAGGGCTTCCTACAGCACAGCTACTGCTACATTGCAGCAAAGAGAATGTGTCCACCTCATGAAATAAAGCAGAAGAATGAATTGCACTGAAACTAGAAGAGGAGACGCAGAGGGGTTACCGTGAAAAACCCCAGCAATAAAAGTGAAAAGGAGGTGGACAGAAACTCAATGTTTTCTATGCTTCTCCTCTCTGCTATGATATGTATGTTGCTATACTGTGTCCATTGCTGCTGGATTTTGTCCTTTTCTGAAATCAAAATATTAATTTCTCCCCTGTACTGTTTTTCTTTTCATCTATTTCATCTGGAAGCTGGGTGTTCCCCATACAACTTTGTTCCCTCCCCATCCAATCTTTCTCTCCTTCTCCTTTCTTTTTCACTGTCAGCCCATCAAAGGCCTCCAGTGGTCCCTTCCCCTCCCCTTGCCCCACTGCTTCTCAACTCACAGGATCTGAAGGACTCAGTTCAGTAAAGAGCACTGTCCTCTTGAAAACAGAAATGGCACCAGCCAGCACATTTTGTAGGCTGCTGTTCTATTAGACAGTTTGCATATTAGACATCTTTCTAGTGTTATTTGAGTGCCTTGATGATGGCAAGCAGTAGGAGCCTCGATGGCAGAAACACCCTCTTAGTCTATTGTTGCAGTGTTATGTTGCAGTGTTATAAACTTGGTTGATCCCCAGCCATTTTACTCATACATAGTAGGATGCAGCACTCTGCTGTGGTGCAGCTGTTTGTTTATATTTATATTAGTTACTGAAGCAAATGTTACTTGGATATATTTAGTGAGGGTGAAGGAAGCAAGCAGAAGCCTGTGTTAAATTATGAATGTCTACATTTGAAGGAAAGTGTGTAAAATATTGACATTGGTTAAGAATTTTCATAATTCATAATTCACCTTGTTGTGTAGAATATAAATAGAAATGGGCAAAATCTCACTATAGAAGCCAGTGCAAAACTACTTACTCCTTAGGATACCCGGCAGAAGCCATAATTTTAGGTGGAGAGGAAACACTGCAAAGATTTATTGTATCCTAAATTCTCCATCACTGCAGCCTCTAAGCACTTCTGAAACAATATGACTCATTGTTCCTCTTGACCTTCCCCCAGGGAGAGCAGAGAATGCACCATGAAATAGTTTCTTTTGCCACCAGCTGCATTTTGGGGTGGAGTTGCTGTGCATCCTATTTGCTTCTGTGAGAGAGAAGGCAAGCTGAAGATGTCTGTGCCTTGTACCTGGAAGGGCAGGTAATTGTGCCTTTGATGACCGTCCGTTCCCAGAGGAGTTCACTTCCCAGGCTCAGGCCAGCCCTGCAAACACTCATCCTTGCAAGGAGAGAGCCTGGATGCTGTCTGGAAATTAATTCCAGCATGCCCGAGGCATGGGGTGGGCAGGCACTGCCTCCAAGCTCAAGCCTTGCACCAGTCTCTCATATATCCTGGTCACAAGTCACTGAACACTTTCAAATCTTGGACCTGTTTAATAATGTCAGTGAAGGCATAAAATCTTTCTGTGGTCCCACAGAATAATTAAACTTCCACCAGCACTGCTGATCTTGCCAACATAACAATATCAGCTACTTCATGCCAAAACAATAAAATAGCTGTTTGCATGAGCAGCCAAATGTAATTTGAACTCTTCAGTTCTTTCCAGTTATTTACAAGTACTGTATTTCACAAACAGACCACCTCTTTTGTGATGTTCTCTAGGAAAGCTGTGTATTATATTGGCATAATAGTCTTCTTCAGGGAGAGCATTTTGTTTTAATAAAATGTGTGCCACCATATTTAATCAATCAGATTGATTGACACCAGCACTAGCTGCGTCTCCCAGCAGATGCTGCTGCTACCTCATTCTTATTCCAGTTTCATTTCTCAATCAGATCCATGTGTAAAAAAACATAATGTGCTGCCAACATAATGTAATAAAACTTCAACTGAAATGCACACCACCACAACTGAAACTGATAAGTCAAAGTATGGGGAAAGTTAACTTTAGCAAAATCATTTTTGACATGAAAATATTAAAGTTTTACAGTTCAGATATGCATAGACTAACCCTACCATGGAAACAAAAGTTTCATCAGTGTTAAAGCAATCCTCCAGAAACAAACCTTTCTGAAAGTTTTTGAGCTTTTAGCTCTCTCCCAGCATTTTTTAATCTTTGGTGGCTTTAGTTGCATTCCAGTCAGATCTAAGCATAGGCTGCCCAAGTGAGATGAATTATAACTTTTACCCAAAGAGCTCAGGTGCCTGTGTTGAGGTGAACACTGGTTAGCAGTGATGCATGGCTCTGTGTCAGAGGATGAACTAGCAGGTTTGGAAGTTAATAGTTCTTACAAGCGTAGAGGGTACCCTAATTGTTAGATGTCACACACACAGGATGAAACCACTCTCAACTCAAAGTTCATTCAAAAGAATCAACACACCTCACATTACCCCCGTGGTATGTATGGTTCATGAAACAGTTTCTGGGGAAATTGCCTCTACTGTACTTATCAGAGCTGGTTTCAGATGACTGAAGTTGACACCTTTCTTGATACAGATGGGTCCCTCAAATTCCTGCAGAGGTTACACCTCAAACCTCTATGGTGGGTTTCTTCAGCCTGCCAGCAGCTCCCTAAAGCCCGATGGGGATTAAAGCTAAGCATCCAACTGCTTGACAGACTATATACTCATGTGTAATCACTGAAGTAAGTATGAGAAGAGCTCCAAACCAGTTTTTTTAAGGCTTCACAATGAATTACTTCCTCTTCATTCATTTTATTCTTCTCCCAGTGCTGTTATGATAATCGGCCACTTGACGCTTAAGATGAGTTACTGTTTTCCCTTGCCTGTCCCAAACTGGTGCTCACCTCCAAGGGTTGCAGCACCAAAATGCCTCTGGGTGTCAAAGGTGCTGAAGCAGTGCCAGAGATGCCATCCCACCACTACTCTCCTTCTCCTCCTGTGCCTTCCCAGAAAGTGCTGCCTGCCAAACACAGCAAATATGCATGTGCAGCCTGAAATCCATTGCAAAAGAAGAGCCACAGAAATGATTCAGTGTTTGGAAAACCAAGTTCAGTCCAGGTAATTTAGTAAAGTGAAAATTCAGCAATCGTTTAATTGTTGTCTACACATAATATAAGGGAGGAAATTTCTGACAGTAGAGGGCTCTTTAAGATAACAGGCTGAGGTACAGATGTATCTGGTAGCTGCAAAATGAAAAGCTAAATATATTTGGACTACAAATAAGCTGAAATTTATCAGTGATGAAAAAACTAATCCTGAGGACTTCCTTGAGATAGAAATGGGTTGGATTCCATAGCCCTCAACAGCAGATTAAATCAGGGTGCAAAGGAATGGGTAGTTCCAATTGGATTGGAAAGATAATTAAACACCCTTGTTTAAAGAAATAAACTTGTTTAAAATTGTATTTGTTACTGTGACAAGCTGTAATAAAGTCCAAGTTTACTGTTATCTTGGAATAATTCAGATACATAAAACAACACACAGTATCAATGAAATAAAAGTGGTTTAAATTCCATAATCCTTGTTTTTTAACATGTAGTTTGAGGAAGTAACCTGAACTTCTGGAAAGAGTTCAGGCTGTAGAGACTTGTCACAAAACCATGCAAAGCACTGCCTGCATCAGTATTTTTAAAGTTTAAAACTCCTCAAAAAATCATTATTTGCTCCTAACCCATTCCAAGAACCCTAGAATATCTTACCCCAACAGCGAGACCCTGTTGGAGGGTGCCAACAAGATGTCCTTTGGTTCCCTCAAAAAACACATGCCTTCTTTTGCACAACAAGCATCCTGAGTTCAACTGATTTTGTTCACGGATGGTTCATGACTTGCTGCCTCCAGGAGTGCACGCACTAGCTCTGCAACATTACAGTGCTCAGCTCTGAAGACCTTGTCCCTACTCATCTGATCCAGGGAGACATTTCTGCCAGGAAAAATAAAGAAAACTGCCCATTTTGTGAGCAAGTCACTTTGAAGCAGGTGATGTATTGCATATTTGAGGAAAGGAAGACCTAAACAGAGACAGAGTAGAGCTTTCTTGGAGATGGTACAGTGAAAACACTCCTGTGTGGGAAAAAGGAGAAGCCTTTCTAAGAAGTTTTGCTCAGCCTTGCTGCTGAAAGGAGCATTGTGCCTCCGTGGTACAATGTGCAGTGGCTGGAGCAGAGTCTTCCATGGCACTTTGCTGGCATCTTAAGCAGAACCTGGCTCTCAGCATGGCTTCAAGAAAGAGAATTGATGGCCAGGTCCCAGGGAGAAATGGCTCTATTAAAGCATGAATGAGAAAGGAAACATAACAACATGTCTCTTGAGCCTAAAACACTTAGATTTCGTCTAAATCTGAGCTAAGGCTTTTTCTTGCACAGCCTTACCAAAGTCTTTCCAGGTAGTCACACTATGTGTTATTCCAGATAGTACCAATGAAACATAATTACATCTGGACTCAATACTACCATTTTATGATTAGCAAGACAGTCACTTATTTTTTTATCTGGGCTTCTTATCTTTTCCTAAGGGTGGTAATTTGCACTGGAGATCACAAAGCTTTTCCACACTCTTACTGAATTACTCCTCCCAGCAGCTCTCTGAGTAAGGCAAAGTTTGCCAATATGTATGTGGAGGAATTAAAGCCCAGTGGATGAAGCTCAGTGGCTGAAACATAAGTCTCTAGTGCTCTCTGGGGGACAAGAGACAAGGTTGGTACATAGGAGAGATGACCAACATGAGACCCTATCTTCTGTAGCAGAGGCCAGGGCTAGCAGCTGAGTAAGTCCACAGGAGCATGAGGCATGTGTATTATCTTAATCTGCCCCAAAGTACCTTTGATACTCATGTATCCTCAAAACACAGAATGAGAATCAGCATCCTTTGCAGCAGGGATGAACTTTGCTTGTCTGACCCTGACACCCTGCAGTTTCTGCCATCTCCTCATAAGGATGTTTGTTTGATTAATACCATTTATATGAATGTCCCTCTGACCATTTCTGGTTTTTGTTTAATATACAGTTTAAGCTTCTCAGAGACCTAATCACTGAAGTGTGGTTTTGTGTGTACCTTTGCCTCTGAACAACCAAGCATGTGTATTTCGATCTTCCACTGCTGCTACGGGTTGCTTTGTTGCTTCCCAGATTTGTTTTTATTTATTTATTTATTTATTTTAAATTAAGCTCTGTTTTCTTTTTTTCCCAACACAATTTCTTAGTATACATAAGGGCAACAGCACTTCTCCCTTCCATGAGCATTTCACTCCTGAAGTAGAATGTGCTACCACTGCAGTAATGGTCAAGTTTTGGAAGTGAGGGGATGCTGTGCAGAGGGAGAGCAGATCTGTGCTGCCGCTGCCTGTGATCAAGGTGAGGAGAACAAATTTTCCCTGTCTTCTGCTCTCTCTTGCTGCCCACCCCTGCCATTACCTGGCAACGGGCCACAGGAGTTGACTCCTTCTCCTCAAGAGCCTCAGAGATGTGACCCTATGAGTTGACTCTGGATGACACACAGTAAAAAAATGAGCCCTAGGAGTGGGTGATGAGAGCAGAGGAAGTGCTGCTGTTCCTCTCCCCACGGCTGGCCAGCGCCGTGTTTGCCCCGGCAGCCCCAGGCATTCCAGCACAGTCTGTTCCTCTGCCGCGCTGCTCTGCCATGGGACTTTTGCATTCAATTGGTTTTGGCTGCCTTCCAAAATTTCCCTCAGGAATGCAACTGGAAGGAGGGAAACAGCAGTTTTTAACACTTCATATTTCAGCCCAAGCGGAATGAAATTTTAGAGGAGCAAAAACACCGTGGTTGAGCATCTCGGTAGCCTGAGGGCTCACCAAACACTGTGGGCATGCCGTGACTACAACATCAGCATTGAGAAGGGAAAAGGCATAGGATAGTTCTGTGAGAGGATATGTGGCAAAGGCTGGAAAAAAGTATTTCATCACATACCCTCCTCTAATACACACCAGAGTAGTCAGTCAAAAAAAAAAAAAAATAAAAATTGGACACTAATGTTTCAAAAAGTTTTGAAAGTTCAAGCTAAGAGAAAAACCCTCACAGTCTGGAAACTTTTCAACTCCTATTCAGCATCCGTTGCCTGACTCCACTTCTAATACATTTGTTACTGCAGAGACATCAAATGTCCTGTCCTGTTTGTCTTCCACATTGAGCTCTTTTCTTGGCAGAGTGGTTTCACAGTTGGATTGCAGAGCCTTACACACACCCTGTTCACCCAAAATTTGGCTGTGGGGTTATTTACAGCCCTCCTCCTCGCACAAGGCAGGGTAACAGTTGCCAGCTGTGCTGGTGGCTTTTGTGACGAGCAAACTGAATGCTCTGAATTTGGCTGTAAATGCATAATTCATTGCACATAAAAAAACCCTGAACATCATATGTGAACACTCCTTTTAAATTTCTCACTGCTTGGCCCAGATTTCTCCTACATCTGTGTGAAGAAGTTGCTGTATGGCTCGAGACTATGAAGGAGTTGGGCTGACAGCTGGGCTGCAGTCATCATCATTTCAGAAAATTGCTGGATTTGAGGCTAAATTTACAAAGACTTTGGCTAAGTATGAAGAGGAGGAAACTTCAGGGTATCTGGCCAACCTTGGGAACACCCCACCAAGCAGACACTCTGTTCAGACTGAGGTGTTGATGTTGAATTAAGTTGATTTTATGCAGATTTACACTTTCCCCAAAAACTCGAGGAACACTTGAATAGTACCAGGAGAGGGCAGGGAATGGGGGTTAGACTGGAGTGTCCTCATCCCTGCCCATAGAGAGATGTCAGTTGTGCGGCCAACTTATACTAAAGACTTTTTTATACTAAAGGTTTTGTTTTCTCTCATCCAAAGCATCTCTCCTGACATTTATCTTGCTTCATCCTGTTGTTATGGCTTATCATTTATATCAGCAGACTGTGTGGGATCTAGATATCCACAAAGATGGAAGTGTAAAAGAGTCATGATTTGGATAAAATTATAGGTGCTGCCATGGCATAATCCAGGATTTTTCTCATTCACATCTAGGACAGGAGAACATTTTGGCCAGTAAAACTCTGTATCAACTTTGACAAATTCCTTGCCATGCCATTACAATCTCTAGAGTAGCCCAGCTGATTTGATTTCATCACACCACAGGAGTATGCACTGGGACTTGATGAGAGCCATTCAAAGGGCTGATCTTATCCCAAAATTTGAATACCATCTCCTGAAGAATTTGAGGCAGAAGGATCAGGACTTAATCTAATTCAGGATTTCATTTACCTTGGACTAACAGCTAAGGAAACTAGTTTAATTTCTTCTGTGAGAAAAGTGAGATAAATGATGCGTGCATGTGTCTCAGGTAAAATATTTGATCATTTACCTTCTTAGTCATCGCATATTATGTAACATTACATTATTGTAACATATTATGTAACGTTACATCCAATACAGATTACGGTGGGGGGAAAAATCACAACCATGCAGCCTACAGAAACTAGAAAGTAATTTGTCTACAGGAGGAAGGATGCTCTTTTCTGCACACTCCATGTAAAGTATCATTTATCATCTGGGAGAATCTCCCAGAGCCAGCAAGAACAATGATCAGCTAAAGTCACATCAGGCCAACTGTCTTCTTAGAGGCTCCTGTCCTAAGAGTAGCCAAACCCTAGGACTTTTCCAGGGCAAAAGCCTCTCAGTCAATGCCAAATCAGTCAGCCCAGAGAGGTTTATAAGACTTTTGAAACTCCCAGCCACTACTGTAGCGAAGTATGGTCTTTTCCAGACTACCTCTGGGACAGTGTCATATTCAGAGACCTGCTGTACTTGCAGATGGAAGACAGATCTATTTGGTAAGAACAAAGACAAAAAAAAATAAAAAGGAAAGAGGGAAAAAAAACCCCAAAGCCAAACCATCCAAACAAATTATTTCCTACTGAAGAAACTTTTCTGATCCTACGACACGTACCTACAGTTTGGCATGTTTTCCCAAACATAGCATGCAAAAACAGTAATATTTTATGTTGTGATTATAGGACATTGTGGGCTGCAGCCATCTGCTAAGAGAGGAACATTCTGCTCCCTGAACATCCTGGCTGTAATTTGTACAATATTTGAGTCTTCAAGAGTTATCAGGAGCTCTAACCTGATGTGGATACTTATCAACACCAACAGCACATAAAACATGAGAGACCTGACTCAGAAGTGACAGTGGATTTTGGCACCTCAGGATTTTCCCCTGGGCAGTGGAAAATATTCCAGCATAAACTAAACACATAAAAAAGTTCCCCCGAAGCACGTGCTGGCCCTGTGGCAAGCAGAAAGCACGAGGGAGTGCCTCATGCAATAACATTATCTCCCTTTTTCAGAGTTACAGTTGGGTTCAATTTTCTATTATTACAGATCTTCGGGGTGGTATTTTTTTGAAGTATTCAGCCTTGGCCTAGATCCTTTCTCCTTGGAAACAATGAGCCTCCTGACCCCCCCACAGCTTTAATGGCAGAAAAGCGCAGCCAGCACAGAACGCTTCGGGAAATCCCTCCCCTTGCACCCAGTCCTACACAATGGGTCAAATGTTTCATCCCTGCATGAAGCCTGAATAGACAGGCATTGCACAAGGAATCACAGTGGGGAAGCCAAGCTGCTGTGCCAAGGGCAAGCTCTAACACTGCATTAACCATTCCAGCTCATAGAGCTGGACCATTCCCAGGAGTGCTGCTGCCCTCCTGGGGAAGCCTGCATCCCTCTTGCCCATTTTTTGACTGGTGGCTGTGAAGCTCTGCAAGCGGTGTCTTCCAGGACGAGGATGGCCATGACATGGTTCATACTTCCATGCCATCCTAGAGATGACAAAGGTAGTAATTTCTGAATTTGAGGGCTGTTTATTGTAAGGTCAGTTTTGGTTCCCCGATTGAAAATCTTGAGGATTTCTATTTTCCACACCAGTCACACTGAGTAGTTTCTTAACAAAATATGTCCAAGGGCCAGTTCAGCTTCAGCCAGCCATCAGAGGACCTGAGCTTAAAGACTTGCAAAGTTCACCCACATTTTTCTCCCTGGGACTCACAGGCAGGGATTATGGATGGAAACACACATTCTCACAGCAGGTGGGAGCTTCTTCACTCATGTGCTACCTTGCAGGAGAAAGTGACATGGAGGTCTAAATACAGGCTCAACAGCCTTGAACCTCTGCCTATAGCACCCCAGCCAGAAAACTAAGGTCATATTGGGTGAAGAGCATTGATTTTCTGCTAACACACACTTGTACGTTATTATTTCGTCCTTATCTGGGATATTGTTTCTCATGTGGTTCATCAATGCTTTGCCCTGAGTCTCAGGATGTGTTTATGCAGGCCAAAAGGAATAAAAATCTTTCTTTTCTGCACTAGGTAAACAGGCACAGCAAACGTACTCTCCCAGTTTACATTTGTTGAGGAACTGTCCCATCAGCTTCAGTGCCAAGGCAGATGAGCTTTTCCTACCATCTTTCTATTGAGATGACTACAGCAGAGGCATAAAACACATTCGTCAGGCAGCCCTGTGAATACTGTGCTCATTTAAGAGGCAAATAAAGAAGACATCACCAGTGGATGTGTGTCCTCTGGTAGCAATCAATGCACAGCATACACTTTGATGAGGTTAGATAACAAGCATCACATGGAGAGAGGAGTACCATGCACACACAACCTTCTGAATATGTGTCAGCAATAAAGTGAGAACTACAAAGGCAAGCAGTGGCTGCCCACTGTAGGATGTCTCATCTAGTTCAAGTTCAGCTGTGCAATATGAGCCCAACTCTATGTTCTTTCACAAAAAACCCACCCTAAAACAACAAAACCCCCATATACTGCTCTGAAGGATTAGCAAAATGATATATCTTTGTTCACAGAACCCTTTTTAGTTTTGAAAAAGGACTTTCCTACATCAAAAATAGAGAATTCTTTCATGTTACTGTCAGCCCTGCAGCCCACCTAAAATTGCATTATTACTACTGTCAGAAAGACAGGTGTTAACAGCTGGAGAGAAAACAAATGTAGAGTGCTGTGGCAAAATTTGAGGAGAAACAGATGTGTGAGCAACTTTGTCTTTGATATTTATTTTAATAGCACTTCTCAAATGTGTTTAATATTTATGTGACTGCAGTCTCAGCTTTCACTGGCATACTCGAGCCAGCACAGTGCATTATTCACCTCTGCTACCACTTCTTCTCTTTTCCTCCCTTCTAACCATCATAAAATAGCATCTGTAAATCTCTCAGGAAATGCCAGTTTATTCTTCTTCCCCTCCTCCAGTATAAAATGGATAGAGTTTTTTTAGCAGTGGGAGTTGAGTGTGATTAGTATGCTAATATGGGAGAGAGAAAAGGAAATGGAGATGAGAGATATGGTCCTTTAACGAAGAGAAGCAGGAACAACTGAAAGGAGGATCTCTGCTAATCAATTAACCTACAATGGCCCTCATGCCATAAGAAGCTACTGTGCATAAAGGGACAAAAGTCTCGGTGACAGATGGCACTTGGGCTCATGATATTATGGGGTTACTGCTCAAGAGCTTGTTTACCTCCCATACAGGGGTAAGCAATAAAGCAATAAAATTCCTTATTTATTTTAAAGAGAGAAGTTGCAATGCTTATTTACCAAATCAATCAAGGTTTACTAAGGCAGAACAACCACAATCCTCACGGCCGTACAATGCTGGATACTTCACTGACTTCAAACAGCAATTATCTGCTGCAGCTTCTTGAACCCACTATGACTGCAAAGAGACATTTCATTTGCAAATTTTGATGAAAATTGTCATTTTTTTAATTGCCTATTTCACCGATTTGAATTTTAAAACAAACGATTAACTAGAAGCTCATTTTTACTTGCCTTGGGCAAGCCTGGAAAATATTTGTCAAGACCCAAGTCTGTCTGCTTAGCATTTGAGTTGAGAAATGCACAACTGCCTTCAAGTCAACATTAGCTGTGACAGAAGCAAGACTATTATTTAACAGTAGCTGAAAATGTCAAAAACAAGTGGCGTCTGGCATTTTGACAAGACAGCGTTGAAACGAAACCGCTTTTCCTTTTTCAACAGTCGGTTAACTGCAAAGCAAAACTGTACAATTATCACTTGGCTCCAAACCCAGCTTTGGTGGGTCCCCTTGAACTGGTAGGGATTGTCACATTAATGTAATGCCACAGGGATGAAGGAAAGCAGGTGGCTCTCCATTTTCTGCTCGCCACCACCTTTGAAGCCCAACCATGGGCCAGCATCCCTTCAAACAAACCCACACTCTGCTCCCAGGAACGGAGATGGCATCACCTAACAACTCATGTCAGGCCTCAGGTACATCAAGTCAATGAAGATATTCCAAAAGCTAAGGACATATGTAAATGTTGAGAGGTGTAAGTTTCAGATGTTAACTGGCTGTCAGAATACAATGCAGGCCTTATTTTGAAACTAGGCATTGTGCCTGGGCATTAATCAGTGTTTTTACATTAGAATTCATAATGAAGGGTCAGCAGATTTAATTAAAAATAGTGTTGTGATGAATATTGATATTCATGCCTGATTTTGAAGAAGTGCAGGAAACCTAATAACTAAAATACTTTCTTCCCGCAGGAAGATTAAGTTGGAAGTTACTGTTTTAATCAATGGTAAGATGCAACAGTGCTTACAATAAACAACACTGTGAACCATCTCAGGGAAACAGTGCAACAGACAATAAGACATTGTTTTCAAGAATTTTAGGTAGCAGAATGAATAAGCTTTAATAATTTAAGAAATGCCAAAATGATGAACATATGTACATCTTCATTGCACACACCAGATATGCTGCAACACTTATCTGAGTAGAACAATTTTCTAGTAGCTTTTCCTACCTGTTAAGCCCCTGTAAACATCAGTCAGCATTAGGTAGGACAGCAAATCCCATAAAGATTTGTCTATACAAGTGTCAGTTGTCTGTTCATGTCCTTCCTCAGCAAAATCTCAGTATGCATCTCACAGCAGCTGTGCAAGAGAGACATCAGATGCATTGCATGGTCCCTTTTTGAGGTTGCATCCCTTAGTAATCTGCCGTGTAGCAGCTACATGACCAACCTCACCACATCTCTGTGTTTCATTAGTTACTGTGACATTAGACATCCCAAACTGTCAAAGTTTGACAGTTCATCAAAGCGTAAGTATTCCAGGAAAAGCTGATTCACATGATGCCAGAGAGCATGTACTGCTCCCCATAGCTTTGAAACTTCCCTGATGAGACAGTTTGAGGGTTTCTGGCAGCAATTGGGTCTCTTTCTAGTTGCACAGCATCTCTGGTGTCTCACTTTTACTAACAGTGGAAGGCAGGAGGAGCCAATACCACTGACAAGAAGAGGCCTTTCCTTTGCACTGACCTGTGCATTGATGCTGCTTTGGAAAGGAGGGGACTGGGGAACTGCTCCTGCTTCAACTAAGCTTATTTTATTTCCTTGTGAGCAGATTAAGGGACACATTCATTAAGCCACAGGTTGCAGAAGTGACACAGCCATCCCCATTTACCCGTGAACTGATGCAGAATGGTGAAATTCAGTGGTTTTCCAATCCCAAGAATTCCTCCATATCCACAGACTTGGTGTTCAAAAAAACACCTAAATGTGGCACATGTGGGTCTGAAAAATCACCTCTTCCTCTTGCCTTTAAGTATACTCCCATGGAGGTGAAGGTTTGAACACAAATACCTCTGTCTGTCCCTCGGTACTTCAAGTGATTCCCCTTTATAAATTTACTTTCTAAAAAAAATCCAAAAGCCAGTTAGTGTTGACTGTGCAAATACCACTGGTGTTTGTCATTGTGCTGGGCATTTTGACCTGACATCTAAACTGAACTCCCTTTTGTGTTTACCCAGCTTACCAAGTGATCCTTCATCTTGCAGCTCTCAACTCTCCCAGAGTTCATTCCTTGGACCAGTACAATGACCAAAGTCTGCAGAACAACTTCCCAAAAAATGTTTCCAGGAATGGCTACATGTGTCACTTTCTACCAACTTCATTATTTCTTAACACTGCATTTCTACATCTACTTATATAATACTACATGTCTTATCATTTCTTACACCACTTATTACCATAGTGGATACATCACTACATTGATTCATGTCCTTGAAACATCAAATCTCCAGGATCTTTCAATTCATCTTCTTCAAGTCACTACTCCAGCTGCATTATTGCTTGTTACACTGATTTGAAAAAACTAGCTAGTAAGAGGAATCTGAAACCACACAAAGCACTATTATTACTCCCCCTCCAGTTTAACCACAGCAGGCACAGGTCCAACACACATCCTCAGGTGGATATCCTAGAAGCAAAATACTTGGGGGGGGGGGAAATAAAAATGTAATATCGTGGCAAGTATTTATGACATCAAGCTCATCATCAGCCAGCATTTTGCATTTGAATCATTATTAATCTGATCTGCCTGATCTGATTCTTATAAGTCAATCCTCCTGAAAAGCTGATATACCATATAAAAGCACACATTGTAAATCACAGAGAATGATGACTGTTTTCATCAGTGGTGAAACAGAACAGGGAAGGTAGATTCTGTAGTGTCTGCTCTTACTTGTTGCACAATGCAAGGGGGTTTTTTGACCTGTATCACATTAGAAAACAAGTGAGTTCTAAAAAATTTCATCCTTTTCAAACAGTGAGCCAAGTTCCCAACCATTATGAAATGCTGCATATCCACTGAAAGTGATGGAGCTACGCCCATTCAGCTGAGAACTTGGCTTTGCATGTCAGTTCATTCAGCAATGATTGCACTTGACATGCAGCACAGAACAAGCATTTGTACTTAAAAAGAAAACAGTGGAGTCTTTCAGTGCTAACCCAGCCCAAACATAGTCTCAGTTCCAAGAACGGGATTAACTGTCCTTAGCTCAGGCTCCCGTTTATTTGTGTAAAGGAAGAGTAGGGAGGAGGAAAAAAGCATATTCTTTGGCACACTGATAGCAGGTCTCATCACTCAAGACAAGAAATGATGGTTTGTAGAGCATGGCAAATTCGCTTTTCATTACAACCTGTAATTGACAAATGCATTTAATGTCCTTACAGCAACTTTCACCCCCCCCCACCCAAACACCATGTAGTCACATCCCTCACCTTTACCAACCAAAGTGCTCAAGGCCAGATCACTGGTTTCTCACAATGTTCAAAAGGACTGGGTCATTCTCAGAAAGAAGTTAATAAAGCCATTTTCCTATGATTCCTCTGGTGGCATGGCCAGGCTTTACCCCCGGGCATCCCTAGTCACTGAGGAAACTGGCACAGCTGGGTTAGAGAATAACAGACAAGCCAAAATACGCACTGGTGATCATGGCCAACAAAGTGATGACTTTGGAGAAGAGCTAAAGATTAGAACAAGTCAATAAAAATGCACCACATCTGTAAGGCTCCCCTTCCCATCTTGTTTTGAAACCCAGGATGAAATCAGAAGAATCCCTTATTGTCCTTTTCTTTCTTGCAACGTCATGCAAAACATTAGTTTCTCCTCCCACAAACTCTATCTGGTAAATCAAGTTGCAATCCCATTCCTCCTAGCTTGCTTTTTAGTTCCCACATTTTCCCTGAATAATTGCATAAAACAAATCTTGCTTTGAAGTTTGATTACCAAAAAAGTATTAAGTATCTGAAATGTAGGTTTATCTCACATAACACAAGGCATACATTGAACCAATCAGTGAATACAAATAGCAGAAATACACTGTGAATTCAGACAGCAATACAATTCTAAATACAGATTTCCTGTATTTACTTAAAAGGCATAAATTCAGGACTTCTACCAACAAATTAATAACAAGCAGATCTCAGAGCTATACCTATGGACTTGCCACTTGCAAATGCTCTGCAATGTGTGCACATATCCCTGCCTAACTACAGTACAGCAGGTCACTCCCTGCATAGAGGTTTTTAAGTGCAAAAGTCAAGGCAGAACTGCTGCCATTACAGAGAGTGAATCCTACAAACTTCCACCTGGGGACATTGCAGCTCGTGCATCTGACACAGATGTACATGACACACTGGACACTGCTGAGGTCTCCACCAGCTTGGCTCGGGGAAACTTGTAGCAGCCCTTTCCCTCTCTATTCTTTCCCATTTGTATATGTTATTTCCTGTCTGCTACAGTGCTGAAAATGCTAAAAACCAACCAAAGTGTTACAAGTCCAACAGGACCTGCTAAACTTCTGCACTCAAGAAAATGTAAAACTTCATTTCAACCTGGATTTTGGCTCCAGTCAGAAATGATCCCTACCCTCTTCCCCAGCACAGCTTTTAAGCATTCAAAGCACAAATTCCCACTTGCTGCCTGAAAAGCTCAGGCATAAAGTTTATTCTTTAATTTGAGGCTTTGTCATTTGACCAGAGGAGGTAATCAGGACAAGGCTCTGGACCATGCTGCTCAAAACATGACAACAGACACACCAAAAATCCAAGCTGGCTGCATAAAGCAATTAAAATAGTGTTTACTATTCCTTGACAGTTAACATGTTGGACTGACCTTTCGTTTACTGTTTAGTATTGAACATTAAGCTGCAAAATTACTCATGCTTTGCATTTAGTACTGGCATCAAAAATAACAGCGTTAGCTAGCTATTCCCCCAGCAAGACATGTTCCCTCTGCCCAGCTGTGCATGTACTTTTATAAGCATTGTATTTGATACTTAACATCACTTCCAGGAGTTATATTCATCCATTACCATTAGGAATTATTGCTAACATTGCTTCAAAATGTAAAAAGCATATGCAAAATGTCCAGGGTGACACAGCTGGTGAAATTATGTCCCTTCCTTACATGCTGGGAGAGATAAAAAGGGGAAGCTGGTGTATGCCCATAGGTGCTGGCTGCAGCTCCCAGCCAGATGGCAGAAGGGAAGTACAGAAGCTATGGAGGAAAAGTTTCTTTGTTTACCCTCCTTCTAGCTTCTCATGCAGCCACATTATAAAGAGAGGTACAAAATACATTTTGCAAGACCCTGGCAGCCTGATAGTTGGAATATTCTGTCTGAAATGAGCAATCTTCCAGTCAACATTCTCAGGCTGAACTTAGGTAGGAAGGACCCAAGAGTCCTCAGCGTGATGCTGTCGTGGAGGGGCTACAAATGAGAGGGAAAGACTACAGCCAAGCACCTTTGCCAGTGTGCTTTTGACTATGTTAGTGCTATGACTACATAAAATTATGGGTATTTCTACCCTTGGCTGTAATTTGTCTGGTCAGACACTTGGCATGCCCAGGACTCTGCCTTTTGACAGCAGAGTTACGATTTTTGGGTCACAGGTTGCCAACACAAACGTGAGCCTTCGCCATTCAACCCCTGCACTCTTTCCAACTTTCACCCGTGCTGTCCTGCTGCGGGCACTGCATCTCAAGCACTGAACCTCTCTTCCCACCCTTCACCTCTACCTGGAGGCTTTTTCATTACACATTTCTAAACCTTTATTTGTTACATCATTTTTGAGACAGAATGATGGGCATCATGAACAGAATAACATTCAGGTAACCAGAACACTACTAAATACAAATACATTAAGGGATTCTCTGCCATTCATGGGTCTTTTATATTCATAGAGATTTAAATAGCCACTATTTTCTGTATTGTGACTGCAGTTATTTGGCTTCTTTTCCCCCAGCTCAAGTACTCCCATTGCAGATTTGAAAGGGCAAATTTTCAAAAGCTGCTCAGCATGCTAATTATGATAGAATCACTGCCACTTTCATCTCACCTGCTTCCTTTTTAGTATTTCTAGACAGGTGTTTTGTGCAACCAATATGCCAGATCAATGGTCAAAATTATTATGAGACTGCTGATAGAAAGCAACTCTGTTTTGAAAGTATCATTCCTTAAAGAAAGAAGAAACCTATCAAACATGGTTGTAATTGTATTTAATGCACATTTTGCTTTTAACAGCAATTTGCCAGTTTAAACAGCATAGAACTTTCAATGCTTAATTAGAGAAGAGGTCATAGTGCTTATAAAGTTGTATGTAAAATATACCTTATCCATTCTCTATTAAACAACATTTTTAACACAGTCTAATGTTATAATTACAAGCTATACAGTAGCAGCATGTTCACACCACTGCAGTTAAGGCCGTGTCAGCATTCTCATCATGAACCTTTTTCAGGGTTTCAACAATCAGCCATAAAATTACAATGCAGTTTGAAATAATACAACATCCAAGATATGACCCCTGTACTGACTTTAGTCAAGAATAAAAAACAGCAAAACACACATAATAAAGGACTCCACCCAAATTTATTCTGGATGATCACTGCCTTTGCACAAGACACTCAAATTTCCAAAATGAAATTGAAAAGAAGTTAGTGGACAGCACAGACTAACCAGGTTAAGATGAATCTGAGTGCAAAGTGTTGTAAAAAGTGGGTGCCACAGATGCACAATAACCACTCCTCACCTACTGCATATATTAACATACACAAGGCTTCTTCTGTGTAAATATTTAGACCAGCAGGCAAAAGCAGCTCTACCACCAAGTGAATAATAGCAACTACTCAACTCCAGTTGTATACGCTTATTGATCATGATGAAACTAAATGGTTTATTAAGTCAGCACACTGGCTACTGAGGTACCATGTTAATCCCTATACTTAGGCTAAAAAAAAATCTGCATTTTTATGCCATTCATGCTCTGACAATTCAAGAGGGACTCATCACACTGCCCACCAAGCTGAAGCCGTTTGTTTAAGTAAAGAAGGCAGATGAGGCAAAATACTGTATGGAAAAGGACCCAACAGTTTCTTCAGTGAAATGTCAGTGCCTGCACAAAGAAATTCACCTTTAGCTCTTGCCCTAACAGTTTATTTGGCTTATTAATAAAATGCTTCTTATTGCCATATGTTTTGATTAGAAGAAAATCTGTAGCCAGGGACCTACTTAAAGATGTTCTACCTCTGTTTAAAGCACAGTGCATCTGTAAGTGCTTTCTTGAAACAGCACCTAATGAAAGTGTGCTTCAGGTGTTGAACTGTCACGGAACCACGATAAGCTGCTGAAACTGTGGAGCTGCAGAACCAAGCTCTTTATATATCACTTATTTATTTTTACACTTTCCATTAGAGAAATTTTCCCTTTGTGACCATTTCTTTCATTACAACAATTTTGGAAGCACTCCACTGCATGCTTCTCAGACTCAAAGATAAACATATAAGACCAAAAAAAAAAAGAGCTGCCTCTTGCAGGCTTTGTGTACAATGCATATACACATTTATTAATAAAAACTTGTCTAAACATCTATTTGTTCTTTGGACCAACTCCAGTCTCCCTAGGTGACTGTAACATGTCTTATAAACCTTTCATGGAAGATGTAAAAAATAGTACTTCAAGACAAAAAAAGGAAAGCAAGTACATTAAAACATCATCAACACAGAGATAGAAGGGGAAAACAAAGCAGAGACATCCCGTGCCAAATTCACTGCTGGCACAGGTTAGCAGTGTCCTCTTGCAGTCTGCTTTCTGCCTTCTTGCACGAGTTCTTTTACCATGGGATCTTAAAAGGGAGCTGAAAAGCTGAAAGGAAATTCCATGCACGCCCCCAAATATGGGTCACATTTAAATCCTCCTTAAAAAGCGAACCAGTTAGCAACAGTCTATTTCAGGTCTGCCCTATCAGACTTTCTGTGTACAGGCACATGTGAAATAGGGGTAACAGTATTTCTCTACCTCAGAAAACTGTTTAAGAACAAATGCATTTATAGTCGCCTGGACAACAGTCACAGCAATGAGGGCTGCATCAGTACCTAAAATACAGCCTTGCCTCCTGCTGATCCCTGTGAACACAGCAGGCAGCAGACAAGAGCTATCAAGAGTTAACATTGGTAATGGAGGGGTTTATGACACTATATGGCAGTGGCTGATTTAGTTCAGTAGAATTAAATTTCACAATAAAAACTCCCTAAGATTTTTTTCTTACAAGGGATCAACACCACAAGTCAGCTTAAGGGATTGTACAAGAATGACCTGAATTGAATCCTGTTACTCAACACAACTAGTTCCAGAATCCGTCCACATCTGATGATGGTCCACATTAATTCATATACAAACATGTACACTGGTCATAGTAGGGGAAAAAATAGCCAACAATTTCCAGCCTTGGTTTCCATTTCTGTATTCTGTGACACTGGGCACATACCACAGACAAATGAAATGCCACAGCAATAAGCCCATACAATCCATAGTAATTTTCCTCATTTGTGATGTAAGAAGAATCATACACTCTGTTAACAGGCAGAAATCAGTTACTTATTGCATCAAAGCTCACCTGTAATCCATGAATTTCATACACATATTATGGGCTATCATCATGGAAAGAGAAGACCTTCGTTCCTAAATTTTAATTCCCTGTCTTTCACTGAGCTATTAACAAATTCCTCAAAACTTTCAAGATAAAGTGAAGCAGAAGTTTCAGCTAGAGAAACATAGTGCAAAGGTTCAGTTTGGCACTGCAACATTATGGACAGCCAAGAATTTATGGTAAACTCAGTTTAGATTTGAAAAATGGAATCCTATAATTGAACCTATATTGTCAAACATATTGCATACTATTGTAACTTCACAGTAATCAAAATCAGACATGAAGGTTTCTATAGAAGCAGCAATCACAGATTGCAGTAAAATATACCACTCAAGAGAAAAAAAATTGCATTTTGGCAATTTCATAGTCAAGTGTTTCTCATGCTCCTCCAACAGTCATTTGTCAGATATTTTCCTGTTTAAAAGGTGCATATTGTTTCTCCTCAGTCCTCGTGAGACTTCTCTGCAATGACTTTGCATTCATACTGAAAAACAGAAGTTGACAAAATTAGTAATAGTAATTTATGTAACTAATGAAAGAGACTGCTATGAAGGAGTGAGTGATAAAATAGCTTAGCTTACATTTCACCCAAGTAGGTTTGGTCTCCCTAAGTTGTGTGCACACACAGTTGGCTGCAATTTCTATCTCCCTGAGCAGCAGAAAGAGCAGTTCAGACTTAGGGGATGGCCTGACTTCTCCCCAAACACAGGAACTCTTACTTAGCTCCTGATCCTGAAAGGACTACAAGTACACAACTGAGAGCGTACAGAGCAAAGTCATGGGCTGTGCTCTGAATAACAGTAAATAACAGCTCACTAACCAGGTCAAAACCAAATGATTACTGATTTCTACCTTACTCCACATCTACAAGTCAACTAGGTGGTTGGTATATATGAAGGAAGGAATGACACATAGACTAAAAGTTCTACTAGAATGCAATCGACCACCCTCTGAACTTACCATTGCCAGCTGCCTGCCAATATTGCCCATAGTTATTCCACCAGCAAAAAATATACATGGCAACCAGGAACGAACATAAAGGAAATCTGGAGATGTGTATCTGGGAAAAGAACACACATTTTTTGTACTTAATGTTGTGCAATGCATAGAATCCTCCAATCACATGAGACAAATCCACAAGTTTAAACAGTAGGACATGACAACTCAAAAAGATGGGTATCAGAAATTTAATGACTTGCAGCAAAAAAACAAAGGAGGTGTCTTATTGATTATAATCCCTATCTGTCCAACTAAAAAAAGCACATGACATTGTTGGTAAGATAGCAGTTTCACAGCTCCCAACTAGAAGCCTCACTTACAAACACATAAAACCTTTCATAAACAGTCCCATTTATGTTACACTCAAAATTAAGTGCTGGCAGCTTTGGGAATCATGTCAAATTGTAATTTCAGTTACGCTGATTTAATGCTTTAGCTTCAGAAGATTATTTAACCTTAAAAGAGTAAGTACTTACTGATAAACTCCATTGTAGACCAGAAGTTGTGACACCAACGTGGCCAGGAAAGCAATTCCTACTCCAAGACCAAAGCCACTTCGTGACCTATCGAATGTCCACCACAGTCCAATTGACAGGGCTGCTAATGTGAGAGACAACTGGATGTTGTTGGCAAAATCCACTTTCTGTGTTGATTGTTAAGGAAAAACTTGGAAATATCATATACAAGCATAAAGCAGTCTTTTTCATTCTGTTTAACATATTTTGGCACAACAGAAGAAGAATACCATTAAAAAATAAGCACTACCTGTATAGCTATCACATAGCTATCAGGTATAAGAAAATAAGCCTTGTCAGAATTGTTACTACATCAGGGACTTAAAAACTTATTGACACTTCTCCTTTTTAGGGTCTTGGCAGTGTACAAGAACAAAGAGACACCACAACTAACAGACAACACAGGCATTTTACGCAGACACACAACACAGATGTTGCTGTTCAGTGTAAGGACATCTCACCCTTATGTGGTCCTTTACTACACTAAGCATGGAATCTTACATCCAGCATTAGACTCCTCCAAATGAAATGGATTTACTGAAAAAAGGTTATTTTGAAAAAAGGTTATTTATCACCATTACACAATTACAATTTTGTTTCAGTTACATGCTAGTTTACATTCAGCTAAACACTAAAAATGTTAAATGTTTCCTATAAAACAAAATGTAAACAATATTATTGTGGAAGTATTTTTGTAAACCAACATTTACCACAGAGCTGACAAAACTGACTTTCAAAGTGTGATGTCACTCCAGATATCTTTGAAGTGTTTCACATTCTTCAAAATGTTTTGGAAATACTAACTCATCCTCACTACTCCTGTCCAAAACAGATGATTAAAAAGGAGGCTGCCAAGTTTCATATGCCTGAAAGGAAGTTATGGGATAGACATCATAAAAACATTGTCCTATTTTCTCACAAAGATGTGGAGGGAGACCTAGGAGAAATGAGAAAGAAGCTCAACTTACTGAAACAAATAATCAAATTACAGGACAAAACAGCATCAGAAAAAAATGTCAATCAAGACCAAAACCGCACACACCAAATATGGCAATGTGCAGAACTAGTAATAAGCTGAAAAGAAAGCAGTCTGGAGAGCTCTCAAGGAGGACATACAGAGAGTACTTCAATGGTGTCCTGGAATATGTGTAACAGCTGTTAGAAAACTGCAAGTAGGTTTGCTATAAATAATCTGACTCATGCAGAGAGAAAATGACGTTTCTTAAAAAGCAGCAACGTTGCATGAGCTTACACAATAGGTACAGTCCAAGTCAGTGAAAACCACAGAACCAGAATACTACATCTCTGGCAAGGAAAATAAGGTTTGTGAGGGACAGTGAAATGACTCTGAACCTTGGCAGCTGCACCTCAACTGGCCACACTGGATAAGACAGCTGCTGGGAACAAAACCAAACAACAGCAAAACCCATCTGAGGGCCAAGCCACCTCAGTAAGAATCCAGCCAGCTCTCACATTATTCACTTAACTTGTCCTCTTTTCCTGGAAATTACATGATTCAGTAGCACACAATTAGAACTTCCTAACCAACCCATGCTGACAGTGAAGAAGAGAGTTCCAGAGATGACCAACCATCCTTCTAGTGTTTACAGGAACCCACTTTTCACAGACTGATCCTGGTTTTACCTGACAGAGTAGTCACTAGGCAAGGATACACAAAACCGCTATGACTATGTGGCAGCCCACATTAAAAGCACCCTGTTCACCCATCGAGCCCCCAGCTACTTGAGAGGGAGTGCCAGTTTCCAGCACACTTCTGCAAGAATGCATCTGAACAGCTACACAATTAGAAGCAGCATAATATACATCCTGACTAATTGTTCCTACTGAATGACCACAGGAACAGTAAGTACTCTTTCAGTACTAAGGCATTTGCAGAATGGGGTAACAATGCTTACTTGCTTTGTGCAGTCCTGGGCATACCTGGTCCTGAGCTCTCCCCATTCTTTGTAAAGTGCATGTGTTTCACTGATGACCCCAAGACTGGGTTTCAACCTCTTTCTATGGTGTTAGAAGGACACTAACCCTTGGAATGTCTTGAAGAACTTTCTTGTAATACCTACCACGTTAAGTATTTCTGCACACTTACTTTAACTATGCAAAGCAAATAAAGACTGGAAGTAAGCCAAAGCTCAATATTCAGACATTTCTACTGAAAAGATTTTTCAGAACAAAACCACGTGAGACTCACCACCTCAAAAACTGCTATGACAGTTTAACACATATTCTGCATTTCTCTTGCAAAAATGCTGCACATTATATCTTGAAGAATGATTCACCGTGACCAACTATGTGAGCTTTGTTTTAGTGGAAACCCATTTGTTATCACTAATTTCATGAGCATACAGGATACAGCACTGGCATGATTTATTCCCACAAAGACTGCTACACATCGCATTACACTGGACCATTCTCTCTTAAATTTATGTGGCTCTCCCAGATGTCTGTCCATGCATGGGTATAATAAACCAATCACAGCTGTGGAGACAGGAAAGAAAAAAGGCCCAGAAGTTAAAGCACTGGCAATATTTAACTAAAATAAAGATTATCTAGACTTTGACAAATATTGTCACTACTAAAACAGATCTTTTAAGGATAAATAGTACAAAACATGCATTGTAAAAGAAGAGGAATTTCAAACAACTTCATTATTTAAAAAGTCCCTGTAAAACTTCAGCAGCATCTTCAGCCACTGTAACAGTGACCTGGCAGAAGTACTAGGGGTGAAGACAATTCAAAATAGGGGCAGAGGATGAAAGAGCTCTGCACCCTACCAAAATGTGCAGTCTCACACTGTAGCTCAAAAAGAACAGTAATAGCTTGCAGGCTGGCACTTCTGAAAATCCCACCTATCAAACATATGTGTTATAACTGCAAAATAAATAAACCTCATTCTGCCTTTACTGTGGTGTGTAACATCAATATTTTGGTCTTCTTTTGTTTATGTTACACAGCCAAGTTTTCTTTGGATATTGTCTTCCTCTTCTTCAGCGCTACTATAAAGGCCTACAAAGCCAAAAATCTACAGTAGCTGCTGAATACAGAAAGCAAACAGGATTTTCAGCCCCAGGGAACTGCTATGTTCTTTGGACATTTCTTCATAAATGCATTCTCTAGTGCAGTTGCAGCTGTTACCAAGACCAGCAGTGGTGCTTAATGATAAACTGCCGCTGCAGAAGTGGGGGCAGAGCCTGAGTCATTGGTACAGACTCCAGTGCCCTCAGTCTGGCATGCTGTTGGAGGTATGCTATGGCAAATGCTCTTTATTCAGCCAGAGAGGAAACTGATCTCCAGGATTCTGGAAAATACATCACCAGTAAAGCTGGAGATTAAAAAAAACTCCCTGAGCAATTTTTCTGCCAAAGGCACTGGGCCAAACTATGACTAAGTAACATGACTGCTCTGAAAGCAGCCTCGATCACCACAGATTACAAATACGCAAAATACCTTTATTCTGTTCATAAGAATAAACCATACTGCAGAGGAATCTTCATGTCAATTGCAGGAAGGCTGTGCAAGTAGCAATGGTAAGAAAATGGGTGAATAATCAGCATTTACCACTGAGGTTCCCTGTACGTACACTAGGAGAGAAGATAAGGAAAGAAGACGTAGAAGACTGATAACGAAAGAGCTGAGAACATCTCAACGGGGGTCACTGCTGCTGGGAAAAGCCAAGGAAGGCAGCAATACCCTTACATCAGGTGGCTTAAAATCATGTAGTGCAAATGCCTAGCAGGTGACTGACTACACTTTAAAAGCCATATTCAGTCTTTCCATCAAAACCACTAAGCCATCAGAACCAGAAAGGCCCACGAGTTTCTTCTGACACAATGGTGAGACCTAGCCTTCATGACTTCCCCATATGTAACTGCAGACAGTATTCTCAAATGTCCAAGAGCATGAGGTTCACTGTGATGCAAACAGCTGACAGTGCAAACATTACTGTGAACCCTGCAATCCTTATATGTTGCTACTGCAAGTTAGGATTCTGTCATTTCAACCCCTGCTACTCCATATATAATGATCAAACTTTTACTAGACATGTTTGTCAAGACAAATAGTTTAAAGTATAAAAGAAAAATGCAGCAAATGCACAGTACAAACCAAAAACTAATCAACAATCTCAGCAACACAACAGAAAGAGGACTAAGGCAACCAGCAGATAAAGCAGGTATGTAACTGCCACCATAACATGCCAAATGGGTTTCCACAGGAGAACAAAAGTGGCATATTCAGAGAAATATTTGGAGAGACTCCTTTCAAATCAAGCTCCTCTATAGCACCTGGAGTGTAGTATTCCAACAAGGTATCAAAAAGAAAGCAACCAGATAACTAGGAATAAAAGAGATTTCAATATTATCATAAGCAAAACAGCGATGCCCACTCAAAAGCTACTTTATTAATTCATATTAGTACTCAGAAGTGTGGGCTTCTCAATCTCATTAAAACTAATCTCTAGGAAGATGCCACCTTTACTGTAAAGGCTCACTAATGAACAATCCTCCAGTCCTGGCTGCTAGGGATATTCCCTTAGTAAAGCATAAAACTGACCCATGGGATCACTATCTTCAGAGCCACAGAGAAAGCCAAATTCCATCAGGCTTGTAACAGAGAATATGCCTTGATACTTGAAGATAAAAGAAGAGGAACAATGGGTATTTCTTACTACCTACATAAGACATCTCACTTAAACTGGCTAAACACACAAAAGCCTCAACTCCCTACATGGTCATGGGAGTTCACATCATCCAACTTGACACATCAATCTGCCTGAGATGCTTTGTTCTGCAACGTGCTTCTACTACCACAATCTGCATGCGTGGCCTCAACTCCCTGAGACATACTCAGGTCTCCCAGCTTTATAGAGCCAAAGCGGTACCTTGAACTGGCATGAGGAACAAATGCAAAGCTGCACCACAAAAGGGAGCATTACCCAGCATGGTTTGCTGCACTGAAAACAAGGTACTGTGTGCTGCACAATCTGACACTTTCAGGTTATTTTCAAGGGCTGCCTATAGAGCATACTCCTGTAATTCATCCTCAAGGTTACAACTGGCACCACCTTGTAAAGTCTGTTCAACTTTTACTCTAACCCAGTAGAAAAAGCAAAGGGTATGCTCTGTCATTACGGTAAAACAAGATAGCAGAACAACAACTCCTGGACTTATGCATGCCTATTTATGTACACAAAAGGAGACAGAAGGATAGCAACAGCTCAAAAAGAGCAGTGATGCTAGAAGAGAAATTTATATCTTCCACATCTTTTATATGTATTTTTTCTGTAACTGTACAATCACTTCTCCACACTTTGATCTCCACACCAGGCACATGCACATGACTCAACTTACCTGATGCTGTGCCACAGCAAGGTGGCACCCACCAAGCTGAGGAGAAGATGCTTGTGATGACATCAGGGGGGAAGAGAGTAACATTTCTCTGGATCTGAAGCAAATTTAATACTAATGCAAGAAATACACCAATAAAAAACAGCACTATACCGCGAATGACCAAATTCATGCCACGACTGGTTACAGATGAAATGTACGGGCCACGATTTTTTGGTACCGTTGGCATTGCATCATTTTCTGCCATGACTTGCTATGTTCCCAGAGACATCCAACAGGCTGAGAAAGGAGGGTTCACTTGCAATCACTATTTTGAATCTCCTCAATTAGGATATCCAAACCCTGAAAAAATAATAAACACAGCTAAAAATGCAGATATAAGAAAAATTAAATATATTTATCTGAAATAAATTGGCCTATGGGTTAAAAAATATGGCAATTATGTTTTTCTGAACTTTCTGAAGAGGCAATTAGTTATTGGAGAACAGAACCTAACACAGCTGCAAAAATACCTTACAAAGAAAACAGGTTTTACAAATAGCTTTGTGTACTAGTAGACAGAGGAGGAGGAACCGCGAGACAGAACAGCTAGGAATGTGAAACCACAGAGAACAGGTGAAGAAATGAAACCAATACCAGGTTGAAGAAAGGCTTGCTTTGCAGTAACAATTAAATTGTTTTTCTCCCCTCCTTCAAGCAACAACTGGAGATTATGTAATTCATAATCAAGTAAACAGAGCCCTTAGTTTCAGGTCAGCCACAGAGGTTCACATATCTCTCCTCTTGAAGGGATGCCAGAAAACATTTCTCAACTGGAAAGTGAAATCTGAGAAATATTTTTCAGAATGGAGTCAGAATTTCAGCACCCCCACAGCATATGCATTTTTGTAACCCCAGATAAGAGCAAACAACTCAGCAAACCAGAGAAGTAATCTAAAATACAGAGAAATACGTACCAAAATAACACACTTTTGGTGAAAACTGCCATACATTATTACGAGCTCTGACTATAATGAGGCACCAAAGAACCTGAGAGTGGAGGAAACAGGAGCTCCCCTTTCTCATGCCCTAGGTAGCATCCTACATAAGTAACTTTGCTGGCACTACAGGAATGGCAGAGTTCTCATCCCAACGACTCTTTAAAAAACCTGTCCATCAAGAGTCTTGTTATACATGGATTCAGTGCCACATTCATGTTTAACAACAACTTTGACTGACAGCTTAGCCACCTGGAACTTAGGGAAAAAAGCCCTGACATTGTTTTTAAATTTCAAACTGCCAAATGGTGGTGGCTTTTGTTAACTCTTACTTATAGCCATGCAGCACATGGGGACCCAAACCAGTGCATCCATCCCCCTTCCTCCCTGGCTTCAACAGATCCCAAGGAAGCTCTCTGAAGCCACAGCAGCACTGCAGAGGACCAGCATCCACTCTTGCTGACGGAAAGCAAAGGGAAATTAAATACATCCGGGCTAGTTAAGATACTATAAGTAACTGCACAGAAGATGCGATGCCACGCCATGGCAAACCCTGTAGCTCAGAAAAAGTTTCAGGAGGCAAAACAAAAGAAAAAACAAGTTCTGATCATGCCTAACTTCCCAGTAGCAGTTTGGGAAGGCAGCAGAGTTCTCATAAGAACACAGGACCTCTTCTATGCAGCTGATTCTCCACGTTATTTGTAATCATGAACACATCTTGGGGAGAAAGAGAGCAACCATGGCGTCTGGCTTCTTAGCTTCCTGACTCACACTGAACAGATGTCTCCATCAAGGCTGGCACTGGCACTGCAACACACTTCCCCCAAGCAAAAAGGAGGTGCTCCAGATTTATTTTTTTCCCCTCCTTCTCTGGATGGCATGGCAGTAGAGCTTGGATAATACATTTAGCCTCCAGGAAAGAAAGCACAGAGTCACAATCACATCACTACCTCAGCTGAGAGTCTCCCCTGTTCCTGGGGGCTCTGCCCACCATCACCAGATGATGGCAGGAATTTCCAGAACTTCCAGGAGTCATGGCATTGGAAACTGTAGGTCCCATATAAAAACTCTGTAGAAATACTGTACCTTATGGTGGTTTTTAAGTGGTTATGTTCATTTTAGCTTTAGCTTGCCTGGGAAATAAGCTACACTCTTGACTCTCCACTCACTCTACCATCTCAACAGCTCCTGGCACCTTCTGAAGTAGGAACACCCCTGGGTTTTTTTTAATGCATGACCAGAGCCCATATATACAATCCTAGGTTCAGCTCTCACAGTCCTGTGTAAGAAAATTCATTTTCATGTCTCTCTTTAAAGGAGCTCTTCTGCTGCACACCAAGGATCATGACTTCTTTTTTCAGTCATAAAGGAGTTGCTCACATCCTGTGATCCATTACTACATTCAGGTTTCCCTTTTTTTCCTGTTACTGAACTCCTTGTTCCTTGGTACCAGCCCCAAACCTTCCGTGCTGAATTTCAGCCTATAGATACTATTTATTCTGACACTCAACATCACTCCATTTTTCCGGCAGGGTATCTCAGTCCTCTTTGCCACTGCAAACGGTTCCCAGCTTTGGGTTATCAGCAAACATCATTACTGCAGCTTATTTTGTGTACCAAGGTCATCATTAAACTACTGAGATCGGCCCAAGTCCCTGTCTTTTATGAAATCTATTAAATAATTTCCCCACAGCCATTATTTCCCCATTTATACTATCTCTTGGTATCTCTAACAAGACTCTGCTTCTTGTAATTCTTCAAATTCAATATTCTCCAACTTCATTAAGAATCATCAGCTGTCTCACATGGTAATATTGATGTAAACACTGATCAGATTTTCCTTTTTTTTTTCTTCTACCCCACAAATGCTGATGATCAAACAGAAGTCCAATTTTTTTTCTGGCATAAACCAGCTTCAGAACATAAATGCCGCTTTTATGCTATTTCCATTTAATTAATACATCATTTGGCAAATATATATTTAATTGTGAGGGTTTATCAGAATCTAACAGGACTTTGCTATGTCAGAAAATCACTTACTCCTTTTACACAACCACTGCAGCTGCAACTCATTCAAGGCACCAGCAACAGATTTTTACTATGAGGCAAACAGTCTGACCACACCAAGGGCACTTGGACAGCTACACATCAGCAAATGTTTGTAATCCATGGTCCAAATTGAGCATGATGCAGTAGCTTCCACCCTGGTTTCTCACCCTAAGTATACTGTTCCTATTTTTTTTTATCCCAGTTTCCAAATCTTCCCTACTCATTGGCTCCAAGACCTTCTAGCACGCCACAAAGATCAATGGGGGAACAAGGCAAAAGTCACCAACACTCATGTAAAGAAAGATTCTTCAATGCCTTAAGACAGCTGGGGTTCACAATGCATGTCAAAGATAGTTACTATTTTCACCTTACACAAAAATGGAAATTTAGATCTCTAAGGATATCACCTTCTTCTTCTGGACTGGGAGGCTAGTGTTCCTACAGACACAGGAAACAGCGTCCCTCTTAAGCACTGTGTTTTACTGAAGGTTTCCACTCAGATGGTTTCACAGAGTTCACACACTGAACCAAGACTACTTCTGAAGCTTCATCTCCTGGGAACACACATCCAAAACTGTAACACCACAGTGAAAGCTACAGGCTTTTAAGTCTTAGCTGCACTTCGTCTCCTCTGTGGCACACAGCTTCAACCTAAGCTTTTCAACATAGCACGGGAGAGCA
The DNA here is from genome assembly GCA_013399015.1 of Galbula dea. Lineage (NCBI taxonomy): Eukaryota > Metazoa > Chordata > Aves > Piciformes > Galbulidae > Galbula > Galbula dea. Next base: position 152,702 of record VWZX01003383.1, on the reverse strand, counting down.
TTACACAATTTGCAAGACAACCTCACAATGTCTGGCATTGCACAGAAAGTTAACAACTAAATTACCACCCTAGACATTTCCACACCACTTAGTCAACTTAACTGTCTTCTAATTAGAAGATCCCTCTTGCAAGTGCTCCCCAGTGCTCTTCATGTTCATGAAGAGCCTTGTGCTGTGTGCGATTCACAACTTCTGACATGACTGAAGCACATTAGGAACAACGCAGTGCAGTGGGGGCCAAGAAAAAGAAGATTTATTTAAGCAACACCAAGCAGGAGATGGCAGAAATAGTGAAAAGACAAGAAATCATCTGACTTCTGAGGAAAACACCAAAAGCAAACCACCAGCAGCTGAGGGGGACAGTTGGCTCCAGACCCCCAGGGGCTGAGGAGTCATATCCATCTAGACATCAAGTCGGTCGCTTCAGACCAGCGTTAGCACCTCCAGCCCAGGCCAGGCCCACTAACCAACGCCAGCGGACGATCCGCCGGCCCAGTTGCACAGGGCCCAGCCCGCAGGCGGCCGGCCCAGCCTGCCCGGAGGAAGCCTCGTCAGACGGAAAGGTTTCACCTCTGCCGGGCAGAACGTCTCCCGCTGCCCCCTGCCTCACCCGCCCTACCCGGGCACGGCAGGCAGCCGCCGCTACCCCTCCCGGCAGAGACTACCAGGTCGCCTGCCGCTTGCACCGCGCCCCGCAGCAGCCCAGCCGCGGCGGGGTCCGGCTCGGTCGCGGGGAGGACGAGGCCGGGAGGCGCCGCTGGCCGCCACGTCCGACTCGTCCGCCACGCCTTGCACAGCCCGAGCCCACCTCGGAGCCCCATTGCCCCAACCCACCCGTGTCCTCCGTGCGGCAACTGCTACCGTAACCCCCCTCACTCACTCGGCCTCCGCCATCTTCTCCCCCCACGCCAGTCCCCGCCCCGCGCAGCCTCCGCTGCGCCCCGCCGGGCTCCTCCGAGCAGCTGACGAGGGCGGGCTCGCCACGGCTTGGGACCTGGCCCGAGGCCTCACCCTGGCCTGCTATCAAGGGAGGGGTGCTGCCTGACGATACTATATATCGTGTGCTGGTCTGCTGACGGGAGTTTGAGTTCAAACGCGATCGCAGTCGTGCGGGTTACATATAAACGTGCAGGAGAATAGGTGTAGTCATTCACAGTAACTTCCGTAAGATCTCTTCGGGCTACATAACGCTGTTCGCCCTTTGGAAAGGGGTTTGGTACCAAAATTAAAGAAAGACAGATGCCGTTAGGTTTTTTGTGCCATGTTTATGCTTCCAGCTGAGCCGGGTTTAGCCACGCAGGGTCGTGTAAGGTTGTGTAATATCCCTGTGACACGTTTCAGGCACAGGAAACAGGAAGATTAAATACTTGTTTTCCAGCTAAGAGTGCGAGGCTGGCTCTAGCTCTGCTCTGCACCTGATTCTGCAAGGACTTGCACATGTGCTGAACTTTATCGATTGGGGCAAAAATGACACAGCTCATTATTCCAGAAACCACATTTTCATCACCAGTGCGGGGTCTCTGGGGGAGAAAGTACAATGTGAAGCAGGAAACAAGTTGCTTTAACCTGTCCTAACGAGTAGTAAGGCATCATAATAAAAAAGAAATCAATTTATTGTATATATGTGTCAAGGGGTACAGGAGAATAATTCTTTTATATTCATTTATATATCATATTTATTCATTAAAATATATTAAAACAGTCATTATTCTATGAATTAACTTTTTTCCTTCTCATTGCACTGATAATGAATACAATTTATTAAAAATATTTGCACATTGCATTCCCCAAGCTTAGTATTTCATTGGAAAGACTTTGGTAGAGCTTTCCATATGAGGTCTGCAGTGATTAGGTGCAGATCCCATTACAGTCCCCAGAATAATGATTGGCTAGGACGGAATTTGTAACTGTATCTCCTATAGTGGCATTTTTAGCAATAACTGTGGTTTCTTTGTGCTGGTATGTTGTGAACAGCAGCATAGCCAAACATGTATAGACTCAGAGAAGACTATATGGGTCTGTAATAGACATATTAAGAATGGAAAATGGAGGGGTTTACGGCAGCAGAAACCCATTGTGGTTTAGATGAACAATAAATGAATTTTCAAGTCATTCAGCTTTGGTTTTCGTCACACAGAAACAACACGTTTTTATTCTCAGTCATTCCTACTGAGCTGCTTGCCCTGTCTGTGGTTCAGATACTTTACAGTACTTGAGCTCCAAATTTTGGATTGAGAAAGACAAAAGGATTTTTTAATCAAATAAAATAGCTTTCCCTAATGTCAGATAAATGCCTTTGGTCAGTCACATGCCTAAGGCAGAGCAAAGTGCCCTATCTATGTCTTAAAGACCATAATCGTCAGAAAGCCTGAAAGCAGAAACTTTGTCAACATGAAGAGTGCGAGCTTTAGAGTGTGGAGTAAGTAGGTGGAGACTAGAAATGGTTGCTGGATCTTTACATTTCTAGACACACACACACATATATATATAGTAAGGTAATAATTTGTCTATAATAAATTCAGATTAGTTATAATCAGGTCTGCTGCTGTGTTTGGTACTATAAAATTACAAGAGCTTAATTCCTACAGAGCATTAATTTGTCATATGGAAAATATTAGCTATATAAGTAGAGAGGTATTAAAGCTAATGTGTGAGAAAATAAATAATCAGTGTTAGTGTAAATCAGTGCAACTCCAAGGACTTTATTGGCATTGCCTATTTACACCAGCTGAAGACTTGGCCCTTACACCCATCTGGTTATCCTAGAGGGTACAATGTCCTGTTGCACAAAAATGGGAGGAGCATGAGGGGAAAGTGTACAGAAACATATCTGAATGGGAAATTGCCAAAATAAATACATCAGCAAATAGTACTGCAGACTACGAAGACAAACATATAACCTGCAGAGAAATGTTACTTAGACTGGAATTGCTATGAAATGTCGTGGGAGAAGCATTTTTTTTGGAAGGCAGCATGGGGTAGTTTCATTGCACTGCATGCAGAACAAGGCAATAAAAAATATACTAGATTTAGTTTTGGGACCTAAATATTGCTCTGGATATGATAAATTAGCAATGAAAAACTCACTAAAGTTCATACAAAGCAGAGGAACCTAGAGCAGCCACACACCTATAAAAAAAGTGGTATTGCTCTCATGTCCATAACAGTAGCTTTTTAAAAGCTGTATTTTGCAAAGGCCTTCATAGCTGCCTGGTACACTGGTTGGATGAGTTAAGGCTTAGCTGAAGCTGTATCCATAGCAAGACAATAAAGGAAGGGTGAGAAAGCAAGCAATGGATGGATGGATGAGAAAGACAGAAAGACAGTAAGAGAGTAGGTAGAGAAACTTAACCTGAGTCTTTCTTTGGTGATCCATGATAAAATGACCAGGTGTTTCTGGTACTATATGTGTATGTAGGTTTGGAAAAACATATGACAAGAAGTAGAAGTCTGGACCTGATTCCTGGTAGGGCTTTATAAAGACTTTATATAGATAAGGACAATATCAGCCCAAAGTTACTGTTCTTTCCCTATGCATGCCTGTGTGGAGTAGTGGGGCAACCATAGAGTGCATTCAGTATAAGAAGACCATCTGGGTAGGAGTTGTCTTCTGAGGGATTAGGGCAAGTTTGCTTTCTGTTAGGTGTATAAATAAATGTCAACAGAGCTGTTTAAGCACAGTCTGCAGGTCCACAATATCTATGGCATCCCTTTAGCAGGACTAGATGATCTTTCCAGGTCCCTTCCAACCCCTGACATTGATTCCGTGATTCTGAATTCTGAAGAAGCCTGTTTGTGAACTGTTCTGGAGGATAGCCAATGACCAACAGTAGTTTCACAACAAGGAGTGCCTGTCCCTTCCTCATTCCACATTTAGACAACTACATCATGTACTGCTGTTACTTAAGGCCTTTAGCTAATATTGTAAAAAATATATTTTAAATTATAGAATTTTCTTTACCAAAATATTCTTCAGGAACATAAATCTCTTTCAAAGCCTTCTTGGAAGTTCTTCATGCATACAGAATGCTTCTAGAAGGCCTTCAGAAATTAAGAATTATAAAACTAGGCACATTTTCAAAAAATGCCTTTAATTTCACCAGCTCAAGCAGCTGTCTTGTCTCTTGTTATCTACAAAAGAAGGTGTACTAGCCATCCTAGTTAGCACACAGCTGGGTCACAGGCAAAGATCAGCATGGCTGACAAGTCCTGCAACATCCGGGGAGCTTGTTAGGCACAAAGAGGCAGTGTACTGTGAATGAGCCTGGGGTCTTGGCAGGAGCATAGCATGCAGTGGATAAGTTCTATAAAATTGATTTTCCAATAGGGTTGGCATTTTAGAGAGGGAAGGAAAAAGACACAGCAGCAATGTGAAACCACTGGATCATATGCATTCTTACATATGAAAGGGGCTTGTGCTTATCTCAGGTTAGCAACAAGATACACAGTTCTAGGGCTGATGTCAAAGGCAGTTTTTATTTATTCAGCCACTTGCAAAAGGTGCTGGGTTGTCGGCTCCAGAGGCTAAAGTCCTTTATGTGTTTACTGAAAGCTGCTGCATTGCAGCATGAGTTTCCCTATATCCCTCTGCCAGCATGGCTCAGCCCTGATCTCGTTTCCATTCTCATTCAGTACTTGCTAAAAGGGAGAAAATACTGCCAACCATGGTTGTGGTTTCTGAGATATGGAGTCCAGCCCAGTCAGAAGGCTATCAAGATAACCTTATTGCATCACATGCCAAAGAGACACAAACAGCTGTAGTACTGAAGGACTATGAAATTTAAATAAGATATTGAAAATGCAAGGTAATCATCATCATGTTACAATACTTCCAATTACAGGATTTGGAAATTAAAGACTTCCTACCTTATTTCTATAATGCCATACAACATCTAGGTTCAATGGGCAGGCTGCTGAATGAGGTGGGTGCCTTGGTGACAGAAGATACAAAGAAGGTGGAGTTACTGAATGCCTTCTTTGTCTTTGTCTATATTCTTAGAGACTGTCCTCAGGAGCCTCAGACCCCTGAGCCCCCACATGATGTTAGGATACTGGAGGAGTTTTCCTTAGTTGAGAAGGACTGGGTTAGGAAACAGCTAAGCCATCTGGACATCCATAAATGCATGGGTCCTGATGGGATGCACCCACAGGTGCTGAGAGAGCTGGCAGAAGTCATTGCCAGGCCCCTCTCCATCATCTTTAATTAGTCCTGGGGAACAGGAGAGGGGCCTGGGGATTGGAGGAAAGCAAATGTCACTCCAGTCTTCAAAAAGGGCAAGAAGGAGGAGCCGGGTAACTACAGGCCCGTCAGCCTCACCTCCATCCCTGGAAAGGTGATGGAGCACTTTATCCTTGACTCTGTCTCTAGGCATATCAAGGATAAGGGGGTCATTTGGAGCAGTCAGCATGGGTTTACCAAGGGGAAGTCATGTTTGACCAACCTGGTAGCCTTTTATGAGGACATAACCAGGTGGATAGATGAGGGTAGGGCAGTGGATGTGGTTTATCTTGATTTCAGTAAAGTGTTTGACACTGTCTCCCACAGCATTCTTGCAGCTAAACTGAGGAAGTGTGGTCTGGCTGATTGGGTAGTGATGTGGATTGTGAACTGGTTGAAGGACAGAAGTCAGAGAGTTGTGGTCAATGGGATGGAGTCTAGTTGGAGGCCTGTGTCTAGTGGAGTCCCTCAGGGGTCAGTACTGGGACCAGTACTTTTCAATCTATTCATTAATGACCTGGATGA